>JANEYF010001218.1:42500-437500 GCA_029963845.1 Rhamnusium bicolor | reverse complement strand
CTGTGAAGTACTTGGCGTACTGTGTCTGCATGAACTGCTTTACTAAACCTTTCTTTTATTTCTGTCAAATTTTTGGGGCACCTTCGCGAGGACTGTCTCGAACCATCCTCAATACTTGACGTTCTTCTCTTACTGTGAGCTTTCACGGCCTTCCTGTTCGGACTTTATTTTCTATCCTGTTTTCATTTTCAAAGCTGTTAACTACCTTCTGTATTGTTGATCGACTTCTTTTTATTATCAGTGCTATTTCTGAGTAAGACTTCCCATCGTTATGCAAATTGATGATAATTTTTCGCTCTGACTCCGTCAATTCTTTACGACTCATTTTGCAATCGCACAAACTCAAATGTAATGTTTCGCTCTCGACAACTCCAGTGGAACTGATGCATGCTTACAATGTTTCATGAATTAACGTATGCCTGAACTTGTTACAACTTGCAACAGTAGCGGATAATGTCACGGTTCTCAGCTGTACCATGACTTATGCGACATATACTATTCTTATAATTAGAATTAAACTGCTGTCGTTATTTTTCTAGTAGACTTTGACGTCGTTTTTGACTATTGTCCTAAACTACACTTTCAATAAAAGATTTGCACGGAACATTGTGCATTTTTTTTACCGTTTTACATTTAACATTGTAGCGTTTTTCCTTTGTGTCGTACTGTACCATGACTTTTGCTGGCAAGTGTATTTTACATGAATAAATGTATTTGTATCTGCAAACTCACTGCAGAATACCACAATATAAATAGAGCATAAGACTGACCAAATTTATAGGTATTGTTATTCCGATTTCAGGCATTTCTATAGACAAATAATTCAGTATACGATTGTCCTACAACTTTAACTCAGGCCCGGCGGACAGTTAAAACTGCATAAATGATATATTTTCTTATGCCAATTAAGAAATAGTGGAAGTGTGTGAATAGAATTTAAATAATGCATCTACCACCTACCCTAGATTGTGATGAAGTTGGAACTGAAGAAACTTGTATGGTATGTGTAGAGTTTGCAGTGTTTCTATGTTTAAATACATTTTTAACTCTTGTGTGCATTTTTCTTAAATTTTTCCTAAAACTGTTACGAGTCCTAGAGTAATTTGTAGCATCATTAACGTACGGTGGAAAATTTCTTCGATACACCATTGCTGCAAAATCTTCATTATTGTTAGTATTGGTATCCGCTGATGTTCGCCGTATTCTTAAATGTCTTAAACGGTAAATCCAACTTTTGGTCTCCTTATTGTTTGAGTTTGCCATATTAACTATTACAAAAATATCAATATCTATTTAAATAAATAATGCAACCATATCAAATGAAATAAGTTATTGTGATATGCAAATATGTTTAACAAATTGTTGTAATTTTTGACAATTTGACATTACCGCACCGAATTGTCATTTTTTTTTGTGTACAAAACATGAACCGTCATATCAAAGATATTTTCACGACATACCGGGTTAAACCCTCGATCAAAATGATGAGATCGAACGGTTACATAATATACTGGTAGCAGCGACATAAAACCATGCATATAAGTGAGGCTATTTTGGTGTGTCTAAACGGCAAGTAGGTCAAAAATCATATTTGTCATTAATTTCCCACGAAAACGTTTAACCCTTCGATCGAAGGTTTAACCACAGTAAACTATGATTAACCGCGTAAACGGTTCTCTCTCGTTAAAAGCTGCGTTCATTACTTTGTGCCTCGTTCGTTGTTCCCGTTGTTCGATTTTCCCTTCGACCATAAAAGTATAAAGTTTTATGAAGAAATACTTTAGAGATTAATAATACTAGAAGATGAGTAACAAAACATAAAAACTTGTCTGATTTATCTACATTCCATGCGAGATACGTAAATATTATCGCTGGTTTCATTCCTATTTGTCAGAATCATGAACACCCGATCGATGCCCGATCTATCATCACCGTCTTGACAACAAATAGTGCTCTGTGAGACGACGTCTCTCATTTTAATCTGTGTTTTTAAGTGATTTTGAAGTTTTGTTATTTGGTACTGTGATTAGTAATCGATTTTTAGTTATAAAAAAATGTATTTATAAATATTTATTGAGAAACAATGACTAATAAGTGTGTAGTGTGCGGTCAGAGTAAAACCACGGGGTTGTTTATCTTTTCACAGGTAAGTAAATAAAACAAATCAGGGCCGGCATAATGCGAAAGTGTGAAAGCTCAAAAATAACTAAAATTAATGATATCTTTACAAAAACAAAAGTAACAACATTTGAACAGTAGAAAATTCGGTCATTTTTTTAGAACACGCACTTCTAAGATACCACAAAACCAATTATACCGACACACTCTACACATCATCAGATGTTCGTAGCACAGTGTCATATCTTGTGCAAACAACCCTAACTACCCTTAAATAAAACAATAAGATTACAACACTTGACATAATCCACCCTGTATTCATTCTTATGGCTGTCTGGGTGTGTTGTATAAAAACGCCGTTATATGACTCCTTATTGGTTGACAGCGCAGGTACAAAGTAACTATTAACATCTACGTATTTCCCTTGCCCTAAAACATAGTACAAAAATACGATATTGCAAATATCTTTCCCTTGCCCTTTTGCGACATCTGACGGCGTTTTTATACAACACACCCAGACAGCCGTATGAATGAATACAGGGTGGATTATGTCAAGTATTGTAATCTTATTGTTTTATTTAAGGGTAGTTAGGGTTGTTTGCACAAGATATGACACTGTGCTACGAACATCTGATGATGTGTACAGTGTGTCGGTATAATTGGTTTTGTGGTATCTTAGAAGTGCGTGTTCTAAAAAATTACCGAAAATTCACATTTGGTAATTATTTAGTATACGATAAGATGCTTAAATTTTCCTGAAAATTTTTCTACCCCCCTAAAATAAGGTACGCTGAACACGAATATGTACTTTTTTTTCGCCGGAGAGAAGCCGTTAATGAGAAAAAAAAATTAAAAAAAAAAAATTGCGTTTTCACACGTCACTTTTTGTTCTGATATATTATATATTTAACACTTTCTGTTACTAATTTTACTATTTTAATGCTTAGAAGACGATGTTACTTTTATCTTGTACAGAAATATAATGTATTACACATTAAAAACCATGTTTTAAATACGAAAATGCATGGAAAATGATGTACCGTGACAAATAATTCATAGTCACGGAGAAGTTAGGTGCAATTCTATTCTGTTGTGTCGAAAGATACGACATGGTATAACTAGCGTTCAGTTTAGAACCAGATCGAATCATTTTTAGGGTAAGTTGCTCATTTAATCGATAACGTAATTAAAGAAATGGATTATATCTTTAAATATGTTATTGTTCAGCAAGGACCAACGAGAAGATATGAGCAATTATCTTTGCCAGGAAAGGAGAGGAACAGGTATTAGGTTAGGTTAGGTTGTATTATTGCACAAATCTACACATCATCAGATGCTCATTGCACATTGTCATATCTTGTACAAACCTAACTACCCTTAAATAAATTAATAAGATTGCATTTTTCAATAATATTAAGAATTATTCCTTGCCCTATAAATTTTGGGTGAAAAAACCATAATCCTATGTAAAAAGCACCCTATTTAAAACTTAACCTTTTCCACCTAAAATTTATAGGGCAAGGAATAATTCTTAATGTTATTGAAGAATGCAATCTTATTAACTTATTTAAGGGTAGTTAGGGATGTTTGCACAGGATATGACAATGTGCAATGAACATTTAATGATGTGTAGTGTGTCGGTGTAATTAGTTTTGTGGTATCTCACAGGGGCGTGTTCTAAAAATCACCGAAAATAAGAATTCAGTAAATAAATAAAAATTGCAATATATAAATAAATAAAAGCTAATGAAACAAATTTTACCTTGTCGCCCAATCGCCTGTCATTTCGAAACTGTTAAATATAGTGGGAAATTGTTTGTGAGGCACTTTAGACACTATCTGAAACGCGACGCTAATTTCACATACATTTTAGTTGCATTTTTATCATGTAATGGCGTTATCCCAAATACAAAGCTGTTTTTCTAAGGAAAAAATTGCTCTTATTAAAAAAAATGACGTATACTTTACTCCAAACCATTCAGAGTGTTATTGGGGTGAGGTAAATAATGCAAATCGTTAGATATATCCAGTGTAAAAAGTGACAGATGTCTGTGAAAGTACAAAGATTGTTATTAAAAAATGTGTTTATTTCAGATTTCCCGAGAATCTTTTTTAATAAAATGTGGATTTTTTAGTGATGGAATCAAATGTTGTTTTCTATTTTTTTGTAAAGATAACATTAATTTTAGTTATTTTTGAGCGTTCATTCACACTGTCGCATTCACGCATTATGCCGACCCTGATTTGTTTTGTTTACTTAACTGTGAAAAGATAAACAACCCAGTTATTTTCCTCTTAGGCAGCATACTGGCACTTTTATTATTTATTGTTTCTCAATAAACATTCACTAAATAAATCTTTATAACTAAAAGTCGATTGTTAATCAATCAGTACCCAATAACACAAAACTAAAGTTTATCACTTATCACTTAAAAGCAACAGAGATTAAAATACCAACAGTAGAATAGCATTGAAAAATACATTACTCAAGCAAACAAATTTTGTATACCCATTAAGTTTTAAGTTATGCAAAAGCATTAAAATAAACGTTGAAGCCTGGAGCCGCCCCTAGTTTGTTTTGGTTAAGTTCAAATGTAAACATGCAAATTGTTGTTCATGTTCGGTCATAGTCATCATAATAATCAGCGTATGTCTTATGGGTGTTTATTTTATTAATCTGAGAAGAAATACCATTACCGAGATATAACCCGTCGCTGCCTGGCTGAAATTATCAGTGTTGAATTAAAAAACATGGATTTACAAAACGAATAATTATTTAAAAACTGACTAAACTTTTCATTATTAATTTACTAATTTGTAATTTGTCTACACATGCACATATTTTAAAATTTATTCTGTAATCTTTAAAAATTATTCAAAATAGATGCAGAAGAGCATTCGTCTAATTGTAAATACAAAACTAAATAAAGATTGAGAAAAAGAGAAATGAATAAAACTTTTCATTACTACAATAACTTTTATTTGTACACCCTTTACGTGATCAAACCATCTTTTCTTATCGTTCCCCATTTTAAAATAAAATAAAATGCATACAATTGTTATCGTTACAGAATTAAACAATGTACGGCAGGTACGCATGCAAGTCATGCAATCAAACGGCTAAACTGGTCTGAGACTGTGGGCACGGCAAATAAAAGAACTTTGTTTGCCGTGACTGTGGGTTGGGGTCTGTGTGTGAAATGTGTCTATGACACAACAGTGCATGCGTAATTTCGAGTATGAGACATGAGTTGTAGTGTCGCAGATCTGCCGCTAAGACTCGGGACCAGGACCTCGTCTTAATCAGTGTCGTAGTTAAACGGAACAATTGACCGAATCAGTTTGAACGGATCTTTAATCTGACCGATTCAAATAATTCGAATCAGTAAAGTGTTTCACTCAGCCCATCTCTATTTGTGCATTCTGTGAATAATGATGCCAGTGCCTATCTGCAGAGCAAACTAGTTGTTCTGCTATCTGTTAATTGTAAACTGTTATTTGGAAATAATAACAGTTTTGCCCATCAGTTTAGTTCCAAATTTCCAAATATACACTGAACTGTTACAGTACTTACAGTAGTGTTCAGCCATTACTACTGCGACTGCGAGCAGGAGTAATAATTATTTAATTATGTTTGATTATTTAACACCGGGACAGCGCGTACGCAGTCCCGACTACCAAAAATTATGCGCCCGAGTTATTCGCATTAGGAATAATCGCAGGGGTCAGCCCATCCGTGGTGCAATGGGAGGGCCTCACCCTGGGGGAACCGCCTTATTGATCACGGTAACCCCTACGCCAGGTAAGTATGATTTTGTCGTGCCACTGTCGAGTATGTGATAAAATCAATTCGACGTAAAAGATGCAGCTTGCAAACAAAACATAATTCGCCATCTAGTGGTGATAAAGTTATTATTTAAAAAGATAATGTTAACTTTATCATTATATCGTGTAAAAATACCATAAATACCTACCTCACTTTTTGAACAATTTTTTCTTCATAAAGTGTAAAAAATAGATTAATAAATAAATACCTACCTAACTCACTTTTTGATTAATAATTTTATCTTTATGTGTAGATATACCACAATAATAATAATTAAATACATACCTCATTTTCTCAGTAATAATGTTTGAATCAATGACTTCAGAAATAAGTCATTATTGGTTTGAATAATAATTGTATATTTAAAAGTAGAAATATAATTAAATACTTATCTAGCTATTTTCTCCATAATAATGTTTTCTTTATAAAGCGTAAAAAATACCCATAATAAATAAATATCTATCTCACTTTTTCAAATTTTATCTTTAGAAATACCACAGTAATTAAATACCTATATATTTTCTCAATAATAATGTTTTCTTTATAAAATGTAAAAATACCATAATAAATACCTACCTCAGTTTATTAAAAATAATTTTACCTTTATAAAGTGTAAAACTGCCATAAATAATACCTACCTCACTCTTTTAATAATTTTTTTCTTTATACAAAGAAATACGATTGAATAATAATTTTCTTTATAAAATGTAAACATATGTTAATAAATAAACATACCTCAATTTTTTAATAATAGTTGTATTTACCTTTACTAAAACACATAATAAATAAATACCTATCTCACTTTTTAAAAATGTTTTCTTCATAAAGTATAAAAATAGCTTAAATAATACCTCACTTTTTAAATTAATTTTATCTTTAAATGAGAAACACCACACACGGTTGAAAATACGGTGTAAAATTTCACACCAAATTGACATCACACTGGGTACATACAGGGTCACACCAATTATGTGTATATTACTAGACACCAATGGTACGGTGTAAATTTTACAACTGAGTCGACTTGTTTCTCATTACACCATGGACAAGGCGTCTAAAAAAAATCCCACCACCCACCTAAGTCTAAAGAAAATATGTAAAAAAAATACCTTATACACATGCATATATTTAGGATTAGAGTAGGTATATGTTTTGTTTTCAAAACTGCTTTATTATTTATTAAAAGAATACATTTTTGGACAGTATTTCTTGGCAAAGGCTATGTACTCCATGTGTACAGTGTACAATTGAGTTATCTGAAATGTGGCATTTACATTTAATAAAATACGAGTAGGGTGTTTATACCGGAGGTGGGTCTCCCCCACCACATTTGTGGTGGGGGTAATTAGAGTAATGAGTAATTACAGAGGGGTAATTAGGGTAATGAGTACTTAGAGTGGTGGAGGGTAATTGTAGTAATGAGTACTTAGAGTGGTGAGTAATTATAATAATAAGTACTTAGAGTGGTGAAGGGTAATTGTAGTAATGAGTACTTAGAGTGGTGGTGGGTAATTGTAATAATAAGTACTTAAAGTGGTGAAGCGTAATTGTAGCAATAAGTACTTAGCGTGGTGAGTATGTAGAATCATGATAGGTAGAGTAGAATTACTTAAAGATACAGTACGTCATTAATGCGCATATATGAATATTACGAATATTACGAGTATTATTTTAATTGCATCTATTCAATATTAATAAATGAAAACTTTAAACATTTGTTTTATTTAAAAATAATAAATTAATACGGCACTGGTATTGTGTCAACAATTAAAAGCGATGCGCGAGGCCTCGACGTATTGTATCTTCTCTAAATAATTGCACCCCATTCGAGTGGTGGATTGTGCTTAAATGTGTAAACGTAAGATGTGACGTTGCAACAATAAGTAAAAATGTGGTGGGGTTGCCTTATCCCGTCACGTTGTGCGTCGTTACAAACGAGGGCGAGGTGTTAATTAACACACACTACACATTCATTTACGTTGTTAGTCTGCTATAGAAAAGACGTAGAATGTATGTGCTTTTCTTGTGGTGCAATTTTTACGCGTGGGGATAATTGGCGACGTCATCAGAGGCACTCATGTACCACATCATGTACTAAGTTGCATGATAATGGACCTCAAGCAAAACTGCCTAAATTGGAATCAAATCCTTCAACGTCTACAAGTATGCAAACATGTAATGCTGTAATGTAACTTTAACAGCTGCACAAATGAATTCCCATAAAAGAACATTGCAGCATAGAACAAAATCGTGTCTTCCTTTGATGAATGGTATAGAAATTGTTCAGAGTGCATTTAAATACAGGATTGTAACTTATCGAGTGCATAGTGAAAATCATCATGTAGACTACATAATGCTCTTCAATAAAATTAGAAATAAAATATTAAATCTGCTTGAAGAAGTGTTGAGAATCCATAAAACAGTGAAAGTAATTATGGAGATGTTTGCTAGGTACACATTACAAACACAAGAAATATCTGAAATGAAATCATTTAATACTTCGAATAAAATTTTGGACGAAGCTATGGATTTGAGTAATGTTTTGGATACTTTTGTGGATGCAATGGTGGTGCAAACTACGGAATTCCAAGAACGTGATTCAGGTATGTTAATATTTATTTAAGCACGAACAGAATAGATTAATAATTATTTATTCTTCTAGGATGGGTCCTCCAGCAAATCGAATTTGTCGAAATTAACGTGAACAAGTATAGCCCTCTTCGTGGTTCATCATATATTAAATTAACAAAATTTATTGAAAATAAGAAGGCGGCGGTAAATGTACATAATCAAGATCAGCATTGTTTTGCCTGGGCTGTGACTTCGGCATTATATCCTGCAAGTGGCCATACTTCTGAGTTATCATCATATCCACATTATTCAAGTTTTAAATGTTACAGGTATGAATTTTCCAGTAAAATTACGGGGTATTTCGAAATTCGAGGAAATGAATAATATTTCAATTAATGTATACGGGTTAGAACAGAAATTTGATAATAATAGAATAAAGCATGAAGTTGTCGGGCCTTTGCGTTACTCCGTGAAAAAACGACATATACATGTAAATTTGTTGCTAATTTCGGGTGAATGTGATATGGATCACCATTGTAATCACAGACGAGGTTCTCTGTGATTGTAATAGAGATTGTGCCAACACACACTATTGTTGGATAAAAACTTGTACAGATAACTTTTACGATTTTATGATGCAGAACGAAAATCAATTCGACACATCAAATAACAGTGAAAAAAATAAATTTAATATAAAGAAGTAAAAGCACCAAACAATCAAAACGCACTTTTTCGGGTAAAAACACTTTAATAAAATTAATAACAAAAGTCGAGCTATTCAACTATTATCGCTTCTGTTTCTATTTTTCATCTGTTACATTTTATTCTTATTTCTATCTACGCCTCGTCGATACGTGACAAAATCAAAAACATTCTTTATAGCTCACATTTGTATATAATATGACATCACCACGTATCGACCTATGTCAATATTGGAAATCAGCATAACGATAAAATTAAAATTAAAACCTGCGAATTACATATTTTTAAAAAATATCTAACTTGTCAAAAAGAACGCTAACAGTTCGGCCGACCTGATATTTTTCTCGTCCGCGAGAAACATACAGAGACGCACACAACACTATATGCTAAAAACTAAATAGAGTTAAAAACTAAATAGAGTTTACCACAGGTTACTAGCTAAAGGCTAAATACAGTTTACCCTAGGTTACTATTTTTTTAAGATAAATCTTATTTTCTTAGGAGGTCACATCCGTCGAGAACTTGGTCTCTAGCATCTACTGAAGACTCTTCGTCAGCATTGGAATCATCAGATTCGAAGCTGCCCCCCTGAAAAGTTTTAATTTATCAGATGGATAAATACCGACGTAGATACTTTTGGCTCTCGTTGAGCCTGTCATATCTTGAACCACATATCGATCGTAATCCAGGATTTTCGTAATCGTGATGGGCCCATCGTATTTAGGCAGTAGTTTTGTACTAGTGCCATCGTTATTGGGACGTTCCCGCCTAATTAAGACCAAATCCCCAACCGTATATGATTTCGGTTTGGAGCGTCTTTCGTCATAACGTGACTTTTCACGTTCTTGCATTAACTGGAGACGTTCCCCTGCAAGTTGTCGTACGTGTGCGACGTTCGCACGTTCGTGTGTTTCTGTGTCAACGTCTGACAACAGAAATGCGTCGTGTATGCTTCTTGGTACGTAACCAAATAACATATAAAAAGGGACTTTCCCCAGTCGTGTCATTTCTGGTTGTGTTCAATCCCCATTGGACTTTTACAACCTCGTTATCCCAGTTGTCATCATCGACGGACGTAGCCGATAATGCTGCTAGAATGCTACGGTTATACCGTTCCACTTGTCCATTAGCTCTGGGTGTAGCCGTTGCGTTAAGTTTTATATTATAATTTTTACAAAAGCTAGTAAAACGTTACCTCTGTCAGTAATCAATCGTTTCGGTACACCAAAAATGCTAATTATGTCAGAACTAACAAAACTTTCGACATGCTTTGATGTTGTATCTCGTATAGGCCTCATGAAAACGTATTTGGTGAAAGCATCGATACCCACAATCAGATATGAATTTTTACGTTTACTTTTTACAAAAGGACCCAAATGATCCAGGTCTACAGTATGCATTGGTTCAGTTACTTTTTCTATGGGGTGTAAATACCCCGGCTGCTTACCAGCGGGTTGTTTGTTATACGACAGGCTAAACAAGATGCTACATATCTCTTAACATACTGTTTCATTGACGGAAACCAGTAATGTTGACTTAAACCCGAAAACGTTTTATCTACTGAGAAATGGCCTGCGCCATCATGATAAATCATTGTTAGTTGCCGACGTTCGGTTTTTGGGACAACCCATTTTGGTCCACTCTCTGTTTTTCTAAAAACATTTAATTCATACTGATTGTGTATACCGGTTTCTTCACGATCTAAAGGTTTCCTTGATAAAACCTCGTGTAAAAATTTTATTCTTTCATCATGTAATTGAGCTGCGAGCACCCAATCATCTTCACAAATGTTGACTTTCAACAAATCGATTCCGCTGTAATCAATAGGATTTTCGACCAGATTACGACTCAACGCATCAACGTGTGTCATTCTTGAGCCGCTTCTGTACTCAACAACAAACTGATATTCTTGTACCGCCAGCCACCAGCGTCCTATACGTGGTATTAAATCTCGTTTTACGAACGTCATACGTAACGCATTGCAGTCTGTTATGACTTTAAATGGATTTCCCAGAAGATATACCCTGTATCTGTTTAAACTTGCTACCACTGCGAGCGTCTCCAATTCATATGAATGATAACGTTCTTCGTGTTTTGACGTTTGTCTGCTAAAATATGCTATTGGTTGGAATAGACCATTCGTTTGTAGTTGCATTAATATTCCACCTATTCCCAATTTTGAATCGTCCGTATGAACTTCAGTTTCCGCGTTTCTGTCATATAACGTCAGAAGCGGTCTTTCTGTCAATTGTCGTTTTAAATTTTTAAATGCGTCTGTTTGTTCGTTTGACCAATGAAAGTCGGTTGTTTGTCTTGTCAACATCGTTAGTGGACGTGCAATGGTGGCAAAATTCTGTATGAATTTTCGAAAATAACTTGCGAGTCCGAGAAACTGCCGAACCTCACGGACCGTTTTTGGTTGAGGATAATTTTGAATCGCCGTTATTTTATTTTGACCAGGTTTAATTCCATCACCCGTAATTTCATAACCTAAATAATCTAGTTTTGTTTGAAAAAAAATAACATTTCTTTAGCCGTAATGTCAGCCCTACCTTCTGTAAAACTTCTAAAACTGCCCGTAGGGACTTAATCCCCTCCTCGAAATTTTTGGTGGGTATTAAAATATCGTCTAAATATGCCAGAACTGTCAAAGGGCGCAAAGACTCCACGACACTGTTTACTAGTCTTTGGAAAACTGCCGGCGCATTTACCAAACCAAAAGGCATACGAAGATATTCGTAGTGCCCATCAGGTGTGATAAATGCAGTTATGGAACCAGAGCTTTCGGCCATCGGGATCTGATAGTATCCCGATGTCATATCTAAACTTGTGAACAATGTATTCCTGCTGAGTTTGTCAAGTTGATCTTCTATTAACGGCATTGGATATTTATCCTTGATGGTCTGCTTATTTAAAGCGCGATAATCAACACAAAGTCTGTTTTCTCCAGTTTTCTTTTTGACTATCAATATGGGGCTTGCATAAAGCGATACAGAATCTCGAATAATATTGTTTTCTTTGAGTTCATCTATAATTTTTTTCACGACTTCGCGTTCTGAAAAGGCGAGCCTATAAGGGCGATACACAACTGGGGTTTCGTCGCTTAAAGCAATAGACATTTCGCTTAAGTAAGTTTTTCCCAGTTCCTGTAAGTTTTGAGAGAAACATCCTCTATATTCCTTAATTAACTCTAACAATTGATTTCTGACTCTTTCCGGAACGTCAACGTCAACATTTAAATCTTTTCCCGTTATTACTTCGTATTGTACATCAGTTACATTAAAATCAAAATTACTTACCAAGGGATCGTTGACTGATTCCTCCTGGCATTCATCAGCACGTACTATAATTTGTTTCTCCTTAACGTTTAAGGGAAAGCTAGAGGTGTTTGCAATAATTAAACCGTTCTCATTGGGCTGCATAACGCAACGGCCAACATAATAGGAGGTCCCTTCCCATATTCTTCGTGTAGCTTCAACATAAACCGAACCGTCATAGTCGTCATGGGTTGTGACGTTCACATACCCTACAGTCTTAGGTGGAATAACCGTTGCCTCCGTTGCCCACAATGGTAACTTTCTTGGCGATATGTCGTCCACCTGTGGTAAGACAACGTCTGTCTTATTATAAACTCGAACGGAGCCATCTCCAATAGTCACCACTACGTCAGGGTGATTTATTAGGGGTTGTCCTATCATAATTGGTATCTTCTGTACCTCGTTTGGTACAATAAATGCCGTGACCTCCACTTTGGCTCCATGCACTTCGATAGTAACGTCAGCCTCCCCCAAAACTCGTACAGTTCCTCCTGCGTATCCTCGGATCACTGCTGTGCTTGGCTGTAACTGTATCTTCAAAAATTCTGCATCACCTTGTCGTATCGTTACAGCTCCACTTCCGGAATCTAAATAGCCTTTTGTAGCTTTGCCATTTACTACACAATCGACGAAATACAATTTGTCAAATTTTTCGGTTGCTTTAGACGAGATTATTAGGGTATTTTTCTTTCGTGAGCAGGTTTCACTTTCATGCCCCAGTCGTTTACATATTCCACACTCTTTACGTGGCATTGGGCATGTTGTCGTGTAATGACCTTTTTGAGAACAGTTGTAGCATTTGACACTTCTAGTCGAGGCCACCTATTTCTGTTATTTAAAATTTTTACCAGTGAATGTCCTATTATTATTACTATTATTATGTTTCATTTCGTGATATATTCCACTGCGTCTGTTTCGTCCCTCTTCTCTAGTATGTTTTTCTTGTTCAATAGTAGAAAGAAATTCCTTATATAATTTTCCAGGTGTTTCGTAACGTCCAGCTCGAGCATTATTTTGTACACCCTTGTCATGCAGGCCATCAATAATACAAGAAACTGCTTTCTTGCCTGTGATTTCACATAGGTGTAGAAGTTCCATCTTATTGAAATAATAAGACGCCATTGTTTCATCCTGTAACTTTACCCGGCTAATCATTTCTTTTATTGATGTAGCAAAATCTACGTGAGTAGGAAATTCACGCTTCAAAAGTCGTTTCCATGTCTTCCACGAATGATTGTAATCAGTTAAGTTATTGTACCAACTTTTTGCAAGTCCGTCCAGTCTTGCCTGCATGTGATAAATTTTACTGCGATCGTCCCAATCGTGCATTTCTGCTAATTGTTTTATTTTATACAGCCATTTCTTCGCAGAGAACTTTGAAGTTTCCGGGCAAAATTTTGGAATACAGTTTTCGCGTGCCACATATTTTACGCCAGATGTGTGATTTTGAGTTAAACTCATACCGCTCTGTGATCTAATTAAACGTTCAACCAAGTTTTCCAGGCGTTCTATTCTATCTGGTTCCCCAGATTCTAGACTACGTAGTCGACTGGATTCTGCAACGCGCGAAGTCGGCGGTGATGGCTTCGGCGACGGCGTACGAGTTCGGCGTCTCTTGGAACCACGGGCATAGTCTCCGTCGTCCGACGATGACGACGGCGACGTTGCACGTTTCTGTAGCGACATAGTTCAGCCAGCACGTATATATGTATAAGGTATAAAACAGCCTGCTTATCGTTCAATATTTACGAATAAAGAATGTCTAACTTACAGTAATAATTGTTAGTCCTGTCTATCCAGCACAAAGTCACAAATACAACACAAAACAGTTAATTGTTTTATTTGGGCACGTGTGCTACTATACCCCACACCTGAACTAAAAGCACCAAACAATCAAAATGCACTTTTTCGGGTAAAAACACTTTAATAAAATTAATAACAAAAGTCGAGCTATTCAACTATTATCGCTTCTGTTTCTATTTTTCATCTGTTACATTTTATTCTTATTTCTATCTAGGCCTCGTCGATACGTGACAAAATCAAAAACATTCTTTATAGCTCACATTTGTATATAATATGACATCACCACGTATCGACCTATGTCAATATTGGAAATCAGCATAACGATAAAATTAAAATTAAAACCTGCGAATTACATATTTTTAATAAATATCTAACTTGTCAAAAAGAACGCTAACAGAAGGGTCCACCGATTCTGGGCAAGATGAAGGACGAATTTTCCGAGGATCCAATAATTAGTTTCTACGGTACGAGGGCGAAAGCTTATTATGTACAATCCGTGGGTAATGAGTTAAAAAAGCCAAAGGTGTGAGGAAGTATGTTATTCAAAAACAACTGTCAATAGATGACTAAGAAAATCGTAGAGCAGGGTGGTTTAATATTTAGGAAAATAAATACATTTCGGTCACTTACATGACATTTTTACCGAATTAAAAAATATGTTGGCCTTGTCCCAACACGACAACAAACGTTTCGTAATTCCCAACACTACTAAAACATTGCCTTGGGGACACAGATATATTATTTTATCAGAGTGAACCTGAACAAAATTTTGAGTGGTTAATGTCTGCCTTAAATAATGTCGAATATTGTGTTGAAAAAAAGAAAGATAACTTGGACGCTTTACTTGTGGCAATAGCTGAGTTAAGTTAGTAAATGGTGAAAATATAAATATTATTTAACGTGAAGGTCTAAAACTAAAACATTCATGTGACTGGCATGGCAAATTCATACTCGTATTTAATCTTATTATACATGTATTTTACCTAATGTTAAATGGAATATTGTGATATACTCAAGTTTTAAATAATAGAATAATATAATAAAAAATGCATGCAACAATTTTTGTATTCTTAATATTAAACACTATACATACAATACATTGAATAAACGTTTTATTTAACAACTGATTAAACGTATTTCAATTGAACAGCAGTAAACCTGTAGTTCCATCTTATGTCCTAAATTAAACAGTTATTTTTGGTGTTGTTAGAAGTCTACCACGTAACAGTAAGTGGTGTTGCTGAAGTCGGCAAGATGTCACTATGGTCGGTACTACAAAGTGTATATTGCGCAACGATTTGTAAGATGACGCTTTCATTGACTGAAGATGTCGCATTCAGTCGATCGAAAGTTCAATCGATGAAAGCTTGACGTCACGAGAATTAAGAGTGGGGTTAAAGCTTGGCATCATTTTTTACGCGGGTTCATTTAAACCAATGAAAATTAAGAGTGGGGTTAAAGCTTGGCGTCGTTTTTTTAGCGTGGGTTTGCTTAAACCAATGAGGATCAAAAATGGGGTTAAAGCTTGGCTTGCTTTAGACATGTGACACCATTTCAACCAACGAGATTTCAGGGTGATCACCCTTCCTCTAATTAAACAAGCTGAGAATTTTGTGGTGAACATTTTGAAATGCTAACAAGATTCTTTCCGTTTAAGCCTTGTAAGTGTATGCAAGTGTGCGAAAAGTGATCTCCGTCCTTCCGTTTTTGTTTTGTTTTTTTGTTTGTGCTTTTCGTATTTAAAATGGTGAAAATCAGTGAAACTAGTGGTGGTAGCCGCAAACGTGCTAATAGTTCGCCCACAACTTTAGCATCCATAACTCTTATGAGTTATTTAGCAACATTTGTGCCATCGTCGATGGATTCAGCACCACCTGTTTCAGGCGATGGTGATGCACCACCTGTATGCCCATCTATAGAAGCAGGTCCTGCAGAAAAAAAAAATCAGGATTGTGCAGGATATATCAATCCAAAATGGCCGTGGTTGCAATTCTTCTGGGGGTGTTTCGCGAGTAAGCGAAGGCGAACAATAGCTCGCGTACCAAGATGGCAGAGTAGTAAAAAAAATCATCCTGACTCAAACCTACCGGTATTACACATCGATGACGGTGATTTCGGAAATCATTCAGAAAACATCATCCTCGCTGAGTATATTGATAGACTTGAAGAAACTCTAAAATTAGAGGCAGCGGCTTCAATCAATAAAAAAAAAGAATACACTTCTTCTAATTTAAAGTGCCAGGATGCGCGTCTCTTCGATACATCTCAACGCAAAGCGCCCGTTGTACCTCTGGTAGTGATCGATGACACCGATGAGGGTTTCGTAAGAATGCCAAAAAATACTGATATTAAAATTATAAAAAAAAATAATAAATTGTCAATGGCGCCATCTGCAAAAGGTAAGAGTAAAAGTTCCCAATCGAAATCACATCCTTCTAGAAATTGTCAACCTTCGAAAAAAATCTAACCATAAAGTTGTTGTTGAAAAAAAAAACCCGAATTGACAACAAAAAGAAGGATGCGATTCAGTCTGTAAATGAAATTATTTCGATAACATCTGTACCTGCCCTTATAAGTCCTATATCAGAGAAATCAAAAGGCAAAATAAATAAATCAAATTCAGGCAAAGGACAGGTAAATAAAATTTCAAAAAAGATTGTATTTGAACTCTTACCTGTCAGTAACGCATTAGAACAATTCAGTTGTTCTAATGCGGTGCTGCCACCTCCGCCGCCATCAATACTAGAGGTAACTCCAATCCTGGATCAGAATCCGATGCCACCACCGACTCCGGATTCCGATTCAGGTCTTCTCGCAGGCTGAGAATTTAATTTCTGTACCTAAATATTATGAAAAGCAGGCGAGAAGGCACGAGATGAATGTGAGGGCTTGTCAAAATAATGCGAAAATAACGCGAGGCGCTAAAGAAATGATTGTCGACGCCAACAATACTATTGAGTGGGCAAAAAAATTGTTGGCGGACGTAGAACGCCGTCGCATCGCTGTGGAACAGTCCTCAGATGCGATGAAATCTATCGAGATTCAACTCGGGAAGGTCACGAACATACACCGGTATACGCCAACGTGAATTATGCATAATTTAAGTACATATGTAAATATATTATAGATAATTTTAAGAGCAAGATAATGTATACAAAACATAACAAATTTTGTATGTGCCAACTTTACAGTTGTTTTATGTATTTTATTATAGTTTTATCGTAATATATTTTTAACTTATTTTGGCAAAAATATGATAAATAATGAATTTGTCATATTTTTATTAACATTTATTTAATTATTTTTTTATTCATATTGTTACGCCACTGGACTGTGTAGACTGGTTAGATAAGACTGGAATTGAACGTGAACGGCCGGGAATATTCGGGAATGCCCTAGACCGTATGAACGGATGTATAAATAAGACACACGATGGGCCGAGCCACAATCTTAAATTGATCGTAAACGAGTAAAGAAGCAATAAGAAAGGGACTTATAAGTGTTCTAGTATGATTATAGTTAAGACAGTAATTAATCTATTGTTATTAATTGTTAATTAGTAAATAAAGTAGTGAGTAAGTGTTACCTGGACTATCAATCAACGAATCTACGAGTAGAGGTGTTTGTGTGGATAGCAAACACGTAACAATTTGGTGTCGGAAGTGGATTGGAAGAGAAATTTCTGGAATAGACGAAAAGGTTCTACAGTGTTCTTCTCAGAAATTAGTGGTAACACGGAGAAATAAGCTACTGGACAGTGTTTGGGACACTATTTCTGGACTGAATAGTGACTTTAAAGTGGATTTTCGAGAAGTTTCTAGAACATTCGATTTAGAAATAGTTGCAAATACGCGAGTGCTGCTAGTAATAACGTGTTGTAGACTGAGAGAAAGGACTACTAGTGCAATTTCGGGAAAATTCTAGAACATTCTATTTGAAACCTACAGGAGATAAGTGAATTTTGTCGACACAAAAGAAGTATAGACTCTAAATAAGACTTTCTAGTGCTGTTTCGAGATTTTTCTAGAACATTCCATTATTAAAATAGACGCGATATCTACATTTTACGGACTTAATAGTGTAATAAACTTTATTTTGAACTGATTTACGTGTCGTGAGTTAATGCCAATAACAAGAAGTATGGCGGAGAAACAAACACAGGACTTGCTAGCAGCGTTGTTGGAACGAATGAACGATCAAGAAAGGATACGAAAAGAAGACAAAGAAGAACAAGAAATAAGACGACAGGAAGAAAAAGAAGAACAAGAAAGAAGACGACAGGAAGAAAAAGAAGAACAAGAAAGGAGGCGACAGGAAGAAAAAGAAGAACAAGATAGAATACGACAAGAAGAGAAAGACGAACAGCGAAAAATTATGGAAGCTCAAGAGAAAAAACGCCAGGAAAAAAAGAAGATTTAAGAAAAAGGGCTTGGAAATAAGACGATTGGAGGAAAACGAAGATATAAAAAGAAGCCTAGAGGAACAGCAGGCAGCCATTTTCTCTCTTACTGAAAAAAAGTCGATGTTATAGGAAAAGTCGGTGAAGTGGAAGAACAAGTCAGTGAAGTTAAGTTGTTGAAGGGGAAATAACCAAAGTCAGAGGAGAAGTAGTCCGACTTAAACAACAATTAAGAGAGAAGGGTGGCCAATTAGTACTGTCGTCTGGTGCTAAGTTACAACCACCTTCATTCGACGGTCAAAGTTCATGGTCAACTTATAAGAGACAATTTGAGGCAGCTGCGCGTTCAAATAACTGGAACGATGAGGAAAAGGCAACAGCATTGGTATTAGCACTAAGGGGCCAAGCATTAGACCTGCTCCAAACAATTCCTGCCGCACAGCAATAAAACTTTAACATTTTGGAGGCAGCGTTAGAACTAAGATATGGCGACCAACATTTCGCCCAAGTATATCAGGCTCAGCTCAAATCACGCAGACAACGAGGTGGAGAAAGCCTCCAGGAGTTCGAGGCTACGGTAGAAAGATTAGCCCATCTAGCCTATCCTGTTGCACCAATGGAATTTCAACAACAGTTAGCAGTTGGTACATTTATTGATGGAGTAAGGGACCAGGAAGTTAGGCCAATTCTTAAGTTGGCCAAGCATAAGCTTAGTAGTGAAGCTTTAGTACATGCACCGGAGATTGAGGCTGCCTATAAGGATACCACACAATCAAATCAGAGAGTACGAGCTGTGAGTGTGGAAGAAGACAAGTAATATCATTGTAATGAATGCCTATTGTTTATATCAGCACTTGCTGTGCTAGCTAAATTGTTATTATATATACCCTTGTATTCTAAATTAAGACTCAGTTACTATCATTCCTCTCCTGTCGCTTAACGAATTACTTCAGTTTATTTGTGTTTACTTTAACTTGTGTTTTTTATAATAAAATAAAATTTTTTAAAAACCAAGTTCGAGTTTTAAGATATTTAATTGGCGCAGTCGGGTCGGATTTGTCAGTCGGTCCATCTATTAGTAGAGTAGCTTGCCAGAAGAAACAGGAAGGAAGATAGAGCTCCGGTATAGCAGAACACCGTAAGCATCCCTGATCATCGTGATCAACACCTGGTCCATCGTGGACAACACCCCCGAAGATTGTTGGATTTGCAAGGTAGGACCTTTCATATCTATTTAAAGAAAGTCTGGTCAATCGTCAAATTTAACGCCAACAATTTTGCGTTCGAACTCTATCGAAGAGACCTCAAACATATTTAAGTAATATTTAAAGAAATATTTTTCCATATTATCCTAATTTTACCTTATTTATTTCCTTTAAGTTTATATTTTTGAAAAATATAATTTTAATTATGTTTAAATATTATTTCATATTGAAATAGTCAAAGTAATTATATACTATTACTTTTTAGTAAAATTGTATATTTATATTTTATTGCTATTGTTTTTTTACTTATATTAAAATCAATTTAATTAATTAGTTTATGGAAAATTTGTTAAGTGATCTATTAGAAAAATCTTTAATTTTATCAGATACCAAATTAGAAAAAAATGGCAAGTATCACAACCAAATTTTACAGTTTTACAAGCCTATGCAAACACAATTGGTAATTACAATGGTGATGAACATAGCTTAGAAATTTTTATATGTGCATGTGATCAATTTATTGAACTTTATCGCTCTAATGACGAAACTTTAAACAAATATTTGCTAAGAGTTATTTTAGGTAAATTAACCGAAAGAGCTCAAATATTAATAGGTTCCAGGTTAGAACTACGAACTTGGGAACAAATAAAAATTGCTTTGAGAATAAGTTTTGGAGATCATAGAAGTGCTTAGAACAAAATTTATTAACTTTAAAACCATATAAAAATGAACACCCTATACAATTTGCACAAAGAATTCAATTAGCACGTAGTAAAGTTGCTTTTAAAATTAACAGTCTTTCAGATACAGAAATGCCTATGACTACAAAATTAATTTATTTAAATCAATATGATTCGCTTTCACTAAAAACATATCTACGTAATTTGCCTGACAGATTACAAGACAAAATCGATTTACAAAAACCCGATTGTCTCGAAACAGCAATGGCATATACTATTGACGACGAAAATTTTAAACAAACAAAAAATGTAACTACAACTTTACAAAGTAATCCAAGTAATCAAAGTAATCAATCAGTACCTAATTATAATCATAGACAATCATACTCGCAACCACAATTTAAACAAAATTTACCACCATCACATAAACCATTTTATAATAACGATAATTTTAATCAACCTCGTAATATGCCAAATTTCCAACAACAAATGTATACAAAACCAGTATTCCCTAGTCAACCAATAAATGTTCAACCCAGAGAAATTCCACACAGGTTTCCCACAAACCAGCAAATTTTTGGTAGACCCCAAAACAATTTTAAACCTAATAAATTTTCTAATCAAAATCAATTTACACCCGAACCAATGTCCACTCAATCGAGAGTACCTAGTAATTTTAACAGAACAAATTTTAATTCAAATAGAGAATTACATAATTTCGCGAATACTGAAGACTATCACGAAAATCAAAATGAATATCAATATCCAGAAATTGAGGAAGAAAATTATTTAGCCTGTCCAGATCCACCATTTGATTATTCAACTAATTATGATTATGTTGATTATACTGCTAATCAACCAGACGACATAAATTTATATGATCCAAATTTTCAACAGGACCCTGTAATACACAATCAGACCTAATTGAAATGAATTCGGCTGTAGTAAATTCTTTACCCTATGTACAAATATATAATCCAAATATTAAATTATTAATCGACACAGGAGCTTTTACATCAATTTTAAAACCATCTATCGCAGAAAATTATTTCCCTGATTTAATATATCACAATCCTTCTAGTCTAAAAACATCATTAGGAGAAAAAGAAATTAGATATCGAACTACGACACCAGCTTTTCAAGAATTTAATAGTGACCATCAAATAAAATTTTTATTATTTAATTTCCACGAATATTTTGACGGAATTTTAGGACTCAATGACCTTATTAAATTAAATTTATCAATAGACATTACAAATCAGCAGTTAGTAAATAATGAAATCGCAATCCCGTTTTATTATCGGCAACCTTACGAAACCTCGTTTACGTTCGAGATACCTCCATTCGAAACTTTGATAAAAGATTACCCAGTAAACATAGATTACGGAGAAATCTTTATTCCTGAATGCACAATAGACAATCTATTGTATATACCTGATACAACTGCATCTGCAAAAAACGGACGAGCTTACTTTGAAATTTATAATTACAAAGACACAAGTATTTCAGTGACACTAGATAACCTCTTATCTGTTTCCCATTAAAAGAACACTTTGATGTCTATAACTTTGAGACTAATAATTATATTCCTGACAATGAACAATACAAACCAGAAACAAACATAAATAATTCAATACGTATAAATCATTTAAATAGCGAAGAAAAATACGAAATTTTAAAGTTATGTAATAAATTTAAAGACATTTTTTATATTGAAAATACCAAATTAACTTTTACAAACCAGGTCAAACACGAAATAAAAACATCTGACGAAGTACCTGTCCATACAAAATCATACCGGTTCCCATTTGTGCATAAACCGGAAGTACAAAAACAAATTTCTAAAATGTTAGATGACGGAATAATTAGACCCTCAGCATCACCTTGGTCTAGCCCAATTTGGATAGTCCCAAAAAAATTAGACGCTAGCGGTAAACAAAAATGGCGAATAGTCGTCGACTACCGAAAATTAAATGAAAAAACAATCGATGATAGGTATCCTATACCAAATATCGATGATATTTTAGACAAGTTAGGTAAATGTAACTATTTTTCAACACTCGATCTTGCATCCGGTTTCCACCAGATAGAAATGCATAAAGATTCTATCCCTAAAACAGCTTTTAATGTAGAAAACGGACATTACGAATACGTTCGAATGCCATTTGGACGCACCAGCTACTTTCCAAAGAGTAATGGATAATGTATTGAAAGACATACAAGGCAAAATTTGTTTAGTTTATATGGATGATATTATTATTTTCTCCACTTCATTACAAGAACATATTTCAAATTTAAAATTAGTATTTTCAAGATTAAGAGATTCAAATTTAAAAATTCAATTAGATAAGTTGGAATTTCTAACAAAAAATGTTGAGTTTTAGGACATGTGATTACACCTGAAGGCATTAAACCAAATCCAAAAAAAAATAATTGCGGTACAAAAAATTTCCTATACCTAGAACAGCGAAAGAAGTTAAATCTTTTCTTGGCTTAGTCGGATACTATCGTAGATTTATAAAGAACTTTGCTCATATTACTAAAACTTTAACAAAGTGTTTAAAGAAGAACGAAAAAATTATTCATACACTTGAATTCATAGAAGCTTTCGAAAAGTGCAGAACGCTTTTAACTAATGCACCTATTTTACAATATCCGGACTTTTCTAAGCCATTTATACTAACAACGGATGCGTCTAACTTGGCCATTTCCGGTATTATCAGTCAAGGCCCTATAGGACAAGATCTACCTATAGCATATGCTAGTAGAACCCTAAACCCTGCTGAACAAAACTACTCAACCATAGAACGTGAGCTATGTGCGATCGTAAATTTTTGTAAATATTATCGCCCGATACTATTCGGTAGAAAATTCACTATCATGACAGACCATAAACCACTTCAATGGCTTTTTAATATGAAAGAACCAAATTCGCGCTTAGTTCGTTGGAGATTGAAGCTTGAAGAATATGACTATAATATAGTTTATAAAAAAAGGTAAAAACAACACCAACGCCGACGCTTTATCTCGTATAGAAATTAACGCATTAGAAAGAAATGATTCAATTATCGCAAACGCTGACGATTTAGATCGAAATAAAATTAGTAACGATTTTTTGGAAAATCCTATGGATAATAGTCCCCCCTGATCTATATAAGATATCCCAGACTTTAACCCTGCCGATATCGTACCTTTAGTAAATCAAACATCACCTAAAATTAATGTTATCCAAAATATTGTATTAAAGAAACCTGACAATGACAATGGACAAAACAGTGATAATGAAACTGTACATTCAGCTACAGAAAATCCTATTTTAGAAATAAAAATATCAGAAAGACCCCTAAATTATTATAAAAATCAAGTAATTTTCTTTGTAACAAATAATGTAACCAGAATAATTACACAAAGAACAAAATTATATAATAATGAAAAAACTAAGCTTTATATAACTTTGCCATCAGATAATTTAGAAGAACATCTAACCAAAGTTATAAAAGAATTTCTTGCACCTAAAACATTATATGCACTACATTTTAGAACTAAATCAAAAGAAATAATAATCAACATTATTCAAAATTATTTTAAAAACTCCAGTTTGAAATTTGTCGAATGCCCCAATATTTTGCGAGATGTAGAAAAAAAGGACGATCAGTTAGAAAAAATAAAATACCACCACGAAGGAAAAACAACACATAAAGGTATAAACGAAACGGTAAAATCAATTTTAAAATCTTATTATTGGCCAGATATTAATAACGACGTAACAAATTATATAAATACTTGCGAAATATGTCAAAAAACAAAATACGAAAGACATCCACATGTTTTAAAATTTAAACCCACTCCCATTGGTACATATCCATTTGAACATATTTATATTGATACGTTTAAAGTAAAAAACCAACCGTTTTTGACTATTTTAGATAGTTTTTCTCGTTTTGCTCAAGCATATGCATCAAAAGTTAATGCAGTTGATATATTAGATAACTTGCTAACATTTATTTCACACTTTGGCTTACCAAAAATAATTACGTGTGATCAAGGCTCTGAATTCAAAAATTTGTTAATGGAACAATTTTGTACGAAGCATAAAATAACAATTCATTATACAACAGCGTACAACCCAAATAGTAATAGTCCTGTAGAACGTTTTCATTCTACAATTAAGAGCATTAAATTTGGAAGAACCAAATAAAAATATAAAAACTTTAGTAAAATACGCACTCATTGGTTATAATAATACAATCCACTCTGTAACAAAGTTTACACCATTTCAAATAACTAAAGGCAATGAAAATCTAACAGACCCTTTTGACCTTTCAGACGAACAAATTGTAAATGATTATCTCGATAAACATGTAGATAATATTAAAACCCTAAATAAAATTGTACAACAAAATAATGATAAAGCAAAACAAAATTTAGAAAATATTAATTCTGATAGACAAGATCCACGTCCAATTCATGTAGAACGCCCTGTATATCTACAAGCTGATCCTAGAAATAAAATTCTACCTAAGTATAAACAAATAACAGTAGTAGCCGATTTAGACAATAAAGTACAGACATCAACTAGCCGTACTTATCACAAAGCAAAAATAAAACCAGAAAGAAAATAAATAAACTTCAAAGTATTAACGAAATTTAGGAGCTATTTAGTTCGATCAATTTAATAGCTTTAACTTGTCATACTGTAAATGAAATTTTAGATAACTTAGAGAACACAATTATGTTTGCACAGTTAAATATTTTACACCCATCTATAATACCGATGGATAATCTAGAAATATTAATAAAAGATATTCAGAAATATTTGCCAAATTTTAATAATATGCAATCTTTTTACAAAATTGCTAGTACACAATTATTCTATAAAGAAGGTAAAATCATAATAGCAATCTATTTTCCATTAGTAGAAAAAGAAAAATATGATTATTTTAAACTTTTCCCTATCCCTAAAGAGAACCAAATTATAATACCAAAAAAAAACCCTTCCTATTAATCAGCCCTCTGAAAGAATATTTCATGAACGACGAATGTCCTGAAATAGAATACAAATATATCAACCAACCTTAATAATAATTCCAGAAAATTGCTCAGTTATTATTTATGGTGAGAAATATGGGAATTACAAAACTTGGACATCCCATCAACAGTTTAGAATACCAAAAATTCAAATTTCTAATTCATCACACAAGCAGACAGAAAGACTACACCTACAAGAAATTAACTTGGATGAAATTTCTAAAATTCAAACAACCTATAATAAAATGAAAGTTAGACCACTAAAACATGAAGAAAACGAATCTAGCCTAAATATTATTCTGATAATTATTGTTTTCTTAATTGTTGTTATGATTATAGGATACTTTATATTTCAATACAGAAGTACCATATTCAAGTGCACCAACCCTACTGGAAGTATGGTAGAGGAAACGACCCCAGATCCGGCGTCAACAAGGATTCCACCCTTATTTCCGATCTAAGAAGGGAGGAGTAATATCATTGTAATGAATGCCTATTGTTTATATCAGCACTTGCTGTGCTAGCTAAATTGTTATTATATATACCCTTGTATTCTAAATTAAGACTCAGTTACTATCATTCCTCTCCTGTCGCTTAACGAATTACTTCAGTTTATTTGTGTTTACTTTAACTTGTGTTTTTTATAATAAAATAAAATTTTTTAAAAACCAAGTTCGAGTTTCAAGATATTTAATTCAGACAGCACAACACAAAATCTGATATCTGATCACAAGATGATGACCCAACTACTGACAAAACCAACAACAAAGTAGTGGGAGGCCGAATGGAGGCATCCGTTGTTATAGGTGTGGGCCATATCAAGAGAAACTGTCATCAACGCAGTCCGGAAAGGGTAAATGCTGCTGTGGTTGAGGAGCCACAGGAAAACTAAAGATGGCTGGCAATTTGGGGGCTGCGCTGGCCAAGAAATGTTGTGACCCCCGAGAAATAAAAGTTTCCCAACTTCGGAGAGTTCAAAGTAGTCTGTTGTTGGAGGGTTATGTAAATAAGAAGAAATGTGTGTTCACAATCGACACAGGAGCTACATCATCAATAGTACAGGCAGGATTCATAACGGGTTTCAAAGTAAATAAAGGAGAGAATGGATTAGTCGTCCGGACAGCTACGGGAGATAGGGCGGCGGTTCATGGGGAAGTCGACATGGAGCGGCAGATTGGCCGCTTATGTTTTAAACATTAAGTTATCGTAGCTGACATTACAGATGACTTCATTTTAGGATTAGACTTTATGGAAAAATATGGATTTGTACTTGACGTTGGAGAACGAGTTCTCAGGATTGGAAATGAAGAAATTATTCTTTCAACGGCAGATGAAAAATTCTATAATATTAGGCTATTAACTTCGAGGACTGTAAAAATTTCTGCACGAACAGAGAAAATAATTGAGGCAGTCCTGGAAGAAAATTCTGTGGGATACCGCTTTGGGCTCGTTGAGAAGGATGACTCAAATAAAATGACAGAGAATGTGATCCTGGCAAGGACTTTAACACAGACTACAAACAAGATACCGATTAGAATGGTTAACGTAAATTCACACTCAGTGACGTTCAAAGAAGGCGAAGCAATTGGCACCTACGAACCAGTCACATGGATTGCGAGATGTGAAGAACAAATCATTAGAGCTTCGTCTACAGATATGGACCAAGAAGTTGTAAAGATGTTAAATGCCCAGTTAGAACATTTAACTCCAGATGAACATAGAGAAGCTTTAAAATTTTTGAAGAAAGAAAGTACAGTATTTGCAAAGGACAAAGAAGCTCTTACAAAGACCAAATTAGTGCAACATCGTATAAATACTGGTGAATCAGCTCCTATTCGTCAACCAACTAGGAGGCTCCCATTAGCAAAACAAGAAGAGGCTTCTGCAATAGTAAAGAAGATGCTTAAAGACGGAGTTATTGAGGAATCAACCAGTCCTTGGTCGTCGCCAGTAGTTTTGGTTGCTAAGAAAGATGGAACTTTAAGATTCTGTGTCGACTACAGGAAGCTGAATGACGTCACTAGAAAAGACAGCTATCCGTTACCCCGAATTGATGACACACTAAATACGCTGGCAGGTTCACAGTGGTTTTCCACTCTAGATCTTCGAAGTGGATATTGGCAAGTGGGACTTCATCCAGATGACAAAGACAAGACAGCCTTTTCGACAGGAAGTGGCCTTTATCAATTCACTGTGATGCCTTTCGGCCTGTGCAATGCGCCAGCGACTTTTGAAAGACTGATGGAACTGGTACTACGAGGACAAACTTGGAAGACATGTTTAGTTTATCTTGATGATGTGATGGTTATGGGACGGAATTTTAAGGAGCATTTGAGGAACCTTCAAGAAGTGTTTGGAAGAATTAAAAATGCACACCTGAAATTGAATCCCAAAAAGTGCCTAATGTTCCAGAAAGAGGTAAAATTCCTAGGACATGTCGTGTCTTCGGAGGGGATAAGAACAGACCCAGACAAGATTTCCTCATTACGAGATTGGCCGAGGCCTTCAAATGTTCACGAAGTACGAAGCTTCCTTGGTCTATGTACTTATTACAGACGATTTGTGGAACGATTTGCTGATATTGCTACACCGGCTTACAGAAGAGAAGATTCAGTACCGATGGACACAAGAGTGCGAAACATCATTCAGAACACTAAAATCAGCACTGTGTTCGAGTGTCGTTCTTTCATACCCAGAACGGAACGGCCTCTATGTATTAGATACAGATGCCAGTAATTCTGGACTTGGATGTGTTCTTTCCCAAATTCAAAATGGACAGGAAAAAGTAATTGAGTACTTCAGCAAGACGTTGTCAAAGCCAGAACGTAACTATTGTGTGACACGGAAGGAACTATTGGTCATTGTCAAGTCCATAGACCATTTTCACAAGTACCTATATGGACAACATTTTAAAGTTCGGACCGACCATGCTGCATTAAAGTGGCTATTGCAATTGAAGACTCCGGAAGGCCAACTAGCTCGCTGGATAGAAAAACTGCAGCAGTACGATTTTAAAATTGAACATCGCCCTGGAAAATCCCATAAAAATGCAGACGCTCTCTCCAGAAGACCCTGCCGGGAAGATTGCAAGCACTGCCACCGGGTGGAAAAACAACAAGGGATAATAATTGTAAACAACAATTTTAAAATTGATGTTCCTGACGATTGGACAAAAGATGCATTAAGAGAAGAGCAGTTAAAAGATCAAGAAACTGGTCCTATTCTGGAATGGAAAGAAAGAGGAGCCCGACCTGGCTGGAAGGACATTTCAGACAAGGCAGTGGGGCTGAAGGCTTTGTGGACACAATGGGATTCCCTTAGAGTAGAGGATGGACTGTTGAAAAGAGCTTGGGAAAGTCCAGACGGGAAGGAAATTTCTTTGAGATTGGTAATTCCCAGGTGCCACATACCAAAAGTACTCCAGGAAGTGCATAATGGAACATCTGGCGGACATTTTGGCATCAACAAAACTCTCACTAAAGTACGCGAACGATTCTACTTGGTGAACAGCCGCCAAGATGTGGAGGCTTGCTGCCGCAAATGTGAAATTTGTGCGGCAAGTAAGGAACCACGGACAAGAAGTAAGGGCCAAATGAAACAATATAACGTAGGGGCTCCTTTTGAGCGAATTGCGATTGACATAGCTGGTCCATTCCCCGTGACAGATGATGGAAACAAATACATCTTAGTTGCCATGGACTATTTCAGTAAGTGGTCTTATGCCATACCCAACCAAGAAGCAGCCACTATAGCTCAAGCTCTGGTAGATAATCTAGTATGTCCCTAGAATTGCATTCAGATCAAGGAAGAAACTTTGAATCATGGGTGTTTCAGAAGATGTGTCGCTTACTGGGAATTCATAAGACAAGAACAACAGCCCTACATCCACAATCAAACGAAATGGTGGAGAGATATAATAAAACCATGGAGGAGCACCTATCCAAAGTAGTTGAGAAATATCAGAGAGATTGGGACCATCACTTACCTCTTTTCCTTATGGCCTACAGGGCCTGCAATCATGAAACAACAAAACAGACGCCGGCTCGCGTGATGTTTGGACGTGAGATTAGACTGCCATGTGACTTGGTGTTTGGCACACCAGATGAGGAGCGACTTTCCATAAATGACTACGCCGATGAAGTTGGTGAACGGCTAAGGAACATTTATGAGCTGATACGAGACCGAATTCAAATAGCAAGTGATCGCATGAAGGCTCGTTATGATCTTAAGGCGAATTCAGGAGGGTTCCAGGCTGGAGATTTGGTTTGGCTATATAATCCACAACGAAAGAAAGGCAGGTCCCCGAAGTTTCACCCGCCCTGGGAAGGTCCTTACACTGTCATCACCAGACTAAACGACGTTGTATATAGAATTCAGCAAAGTCCAAAATCCATGATGAAGGTGATGCATATAGAGAGACTAGCTAAGTATGCAGGGAACAATGATTTACCTGATCGAGACGTTCAGGCTTAAGGAGGGGGCAGTGTTGCGCCACTGGACTGTGTAGACTGGTTAGATAAGACTGGAATTAAACGCGAACGGCCGGGAATATTCTGGAATGCCTTAGACCGTATGAACGGATGTATAAATAAGACACACGATGGGTCGAGCCACAATCTTAAATTGATCGTGAACGAGTAAAGAAGCAATAAGAAAGGGACTTATAAGTGTTCTAGTGTGATTATAGTTAAGACAGTAATTAATCTATTGTTATTAATTGTTAATTAGTAAATAAAGTAGTGAGTAAGTGTTACCTGGACTTTCAATCAACGAATCTACGAGTAGAGGTGTTTGTGTGGATAGCAAACACGTAACAATATGTTGGTACTGATTCATGATTCAAAATTTTTGTCTGCCTGCACGATTTTATGATATACATCTTTTTTGCATTACTTTTAAGTTGATAAGTGCATACTTGCCAGGATTATTTTTGTTAGCATTATACATTAAAATTATGTAGCTTAAGAGCTGTATTTGTTTGTTATATTTTTTATGTCCGGACCGACCCCGCTCCACCTGACCTAACAATTGCCCCGATGCTTCCATACATGGGGATGCTAGGTAGGCACGCACCAGGTGTGCGGCTAGGAACATATAAACTTATTCTGACCAAAATTGTTTTAAATTTAAATTTCAATGGGTTGTAAACATTATTTTTTAATAATATTATCTTTTTCTTTTCAGTTTCCCGATGCTGGTCAGTCAACCCGTGGCCTCCGACGCCTCACGGGAGTCGCGCCGGCGCATCAACTATAGCCACTCCCCACATCCCGCAGGGTTAGTGACTGTAGATACCAGAATCGTGTGCCCTAAGCAGACGGAGAGAACCCAGAATGACCGCCTTCTGCATTTGGCCTGCCAGCCACTCGGCTGATTTTTGGCAGGCCGGTATGATCTTCAGTTCCGAGAGCAGCGTAGGCCTTATCCCTCCGAGTACACCGATTATAAGGACGACCATTTTCACGGGGTATAGCACTTGGAGCTAGTACCGGAGATCGCGATATTTTGTCCGTTTCTCCTCCTCCTTCAAGGTAATGTTTTTCTCCGCAGGTAACAATCCTGCTCCCACTCCCACAGTTTCGTGATGCTTTACGAACCGCAAGAGGGGGGTCTGAGCTCCTGAGTATGTTACATGCCATACTCAGTACTACTCTGCCATGCATACACTCCAGGCTCAAGAGTCCTCGGCCCCCCGTTGACATGGAAGCTATACACGAGGAACGGACGATCTAGGATGAATACTTCTGTGAATATTCATCATCTTGCGGGTATCTCTATCTAATTGGCGCAGCTCCTCTACTGTCCACTTTACTACTCCGAAGGAGTAGAGCAGGACCGGATCGGCAAGCATATTAGTTGCAGACACCTTGTTCTTCCCCGAAAGTTCGGAAGACCAAATCTTTCGGAGGCGGTGTCTGTACTTGCCGCGGAGAGAATCTTCAGATTCAACCAGATATGTATAGGTCTCTCCGGCATCCAGATGTCTTAGGATGCTTCCGTCTGCGAGCTGCGCATCTTCAGGAAATTCCCCGCATCGTCCTCTCTTGAGGTGGACGACTGCACATTTGTCCAACCCGAACTCCATACCAATTGCCCGCGTATATTCTTCGACCACCCTAAGAGCGTTCGCGCTCTCCGGAGGCATAAAGTTTAAGGTCATCCATATAAAATAGATGGGTGACCTTGTGCCTCCGGTCGCTGGGTGGTCCACATTGATATCCGCGGGTTTGGCGGAGCCCAACAGACAACGGCAGCAGTGAGATGCAAAAGAGGAGAGGACTCAGGGAGTCACCCTGGAAAACTCCTCTCCTAAATGCCACCTGCTCTGTCGTGATCCGCTGTGCACCTGATGTTATGGTGAAGAGGGTCTTCCAGAGCGGCAACAGGTGTTCTATGCATCTCACTAGTGATGCTGGTACCGCAAGACATTCGAGCAAGTACAACAATAGCTCATGCGATATTGTATCAAATGCCTTGCGGTAATCAATCCAGGCCATCGATAGATTCCGCTTGTATTGCACAAAATCCTGTGCAATACCGCGGTCTATCAGCAGGCTGTCCTTGCAACCTGCCATGCCCTTCTTGGCACCACGCTGTTCGTGTATCTGCTGGAAGACCGGACCAACAGACCTCAGTGTCCTAGCATACAAGATACGTGTAAATATCTTGTAGCAGGAGTTGAGGCAAGTGATCGGCCTGTAATTCCTCGGGTCGGAAAGATCCCCCTTTTTGGGGATAAGCACAGTACGTCCCTCGACGAGCCAGTCCGGAATCTACTGTCCCTCGTTCAACCATGAGTTGAAAACTCGCGCCAGACGGCGGTGAGTGGAAGGAAAGTTCTTCCACCACCAGTTGTTAATGCCGTCTGGGCCCGGGGCAGCGAAGTTCTTGGTACCAACAAGTGATTGTTGGACTTCCTCCGTACTGATTGCCAGGCACATTTCTTCTGGCTCTTCAAGATGTCTGTGACACAGAGCCTCGAAGTGTGCAATTGATGGAGTGTCGCTATTGAATGGACGCGTCGTTTCGTAGATTCACTTCCAGAAGGTTTCGACATCTTCTATAGTCGGCGGATTCTCGACAACACGCTGTGGCTCTTGAAGGAGGCGGGAAGGATTTGTACGGAACAAATTGTTTTGTACCATACTCCTCACCCGCATCTTCAATGTTTTCTTTATCGCCATGAGCGCTCGGATCCTATCTAGACAGTGCTGTTTGATGGTAAGCATCACTGTCAGATTTAGTGTATGGTGTTGACGTCTTAATCCGGCTGCTATGCGCCGGATTCTGGGAGTAAAAACTCTACCAGTCGTCTTATATTCCACCACACTCTGGATTCGAGAAGCGTGTTGTCTAGCCGACTGTATCTTGCTCTCGATTTTTTATACACGCCGCTTGGCTTTCTCGGCCCCGTGATTGGTTGACCTCTCATGGGGGACGAGTTGCTTCGCGGCGTTGTACACGGCAAAGTTGATATGCCAGATGTCTGCATCTTCCGGAATTTCCTCATCGATGACCGCGTCCATTCTAGCCAGGTCTTGTGGCTTTAGGTTAGCCTTGGTGTTAAGGCTAACTCTCGTCCTTAAGTCAACATTGGTGAACTCTTATGGATGTTCCCCATCAGCTGGTAATTGCCGCGGTGAGACTGCGGCTAGCAGTTCTTCCAGCTGACGGGGTGCCCTTACATAACCTGTCCTGCGCAAGAAGGATACTTGATCTCTTAGGTGTTGTTGAGAGGAGGCGCGATGTTCTGGATGCATTTCGCACCAAAGTGCATGCAATCGCGCCATGTATCCCCTTCGCTCAGGTTCGCTACTCTCACGGCAGGTCAGCAAGTCATCCTTTAGTTCCCTCGTCCACCCATCTGTCCTTGACCTCCATCCGATTGAGGTCGATTGTGAGGGGCCCTTCTTAGGTTATAAGTAACCTAACCAGGGTGGTTAGCCTTGGTACCCCCGGTCGACATTAGTCAGGCAGAGTTACCTCTGCCTGTCCAGGGTGCACCAACGCGGAGGTTGGTTATTAAATTATAAATTTTATTCTATTGAAATTAAAAGTGTATCATATCTTACTGGACTGTACTTACTGTAAAATTTACATGATTGGCTGGAGAAAATAATATTTTTTGTGTCATTACTTATTTTTCTTATTAAATAACAAAAATATGTGTGCGAATTATGCCACTTATCATAGAATCACTGATAAGTTATCAGTGATTCTATGAACAAAATAAGACATATTTTGTTCATTTATTTGAAATTATGTCATATTTCTTTATAGGTATTTAACTATACTTAATGAATTATATTTTACACTGTTTCTTGGACTAAATAAATATTATTATTACTGGTATTATTATCATTACATCACAAACACCGTAACCACGATATCAAAATTACTTTTACCATGTTTAATTATGAATTCTATCTTATTGAAATCAAAGTATACCTATGTATATATTTTTCTTTAAATAACAAATAATATATTATGTACCTTGTAATTGTATATATTAAGTGAATGTATATATTAAGGCACTTATCAGTGATTCTGTGCACATAAAAATATGGCTTACTTAAGAATTTAAGTCACATTTATTTATATTTGTGTTTGTATTATATTTTGTACTCATTCTTGGACTGTAAATAAATACTATTATTACTTTTATTATTATTACATCACAGACATCCTAACGATGATATCGAAAATGATTTAACCATGTTTAATTATAAATTTTATCTTATTGAAATCAAAGTATACCTATATATTTTTCTTCTTTAAATAACAAATAATATATTATGTACCTTGTAATTCTATGTGAATGTATATATTAAGGCACTTATTAGTGATTCTGTGAACATAAAAATATGGCTTACTTAAGAATTTGTTGTTTTATTTATGTAATATAAAAAAAGTCTTAAATTCCACAAAACCTTCAGTTCGTCCATTAGTTTTAGACTTGGTTTTATTATTATTTTTTGGAAAACCAGTGATTAAGATACACTGTAGTCACTGATTTAAATAATTTCCTTATTTATATGGTAATCGAAATTGTCTTTTAAATATTTTGTCATGAAGGTCAGTAACCTTTCGATGGCAGAGCCGGTGAAGTTTACAAAGTTGTATAAATTCTGGATTTGTCTTTTATCTGTACTTATGAGGTAAGTTGTAATATTTTTTATACATGAAACTATGTGATAATTTGTTTAACGAAGAAACTGCATATATTTACATAATAAATAAAATATTCTACTTAATTTATACATATATGTAGATAAAATAATGTAGCAAGGCGAGGCTTGCTTTGTAATAGATTTTTTTTTATTTAATTATTTTATTTTATATGTATGATTATTTTGTGGGCCACCCTGTATAAATGAGTTTAGCAAGAAATGTTTTGACTTCATGGCCGGAAATAACCGCATTGCCCAGTCGAAGCAATTTCTTATCGCGCTTGAGAAAAATTTCTGAGATACTTTCTCACACCTGAGTTTTGGCTTGTCAGCAAATAACATTTGGGACAGAGTTAATGCGTAGTTACGGTGAGGTTGATACCTACCGCGGCATCTGTGAATTGTTGGAGGAGCTAAACTGGCCGCGAAAATTAGAATGAGCCAATGGGATGCTGCCGAGCAGCGACGGATAGAGAGTCGAGGAACGTTGGGAAAGAAAATAGATAGGTTTGATTCGCTGCGTGAAGAGGTCCCTGCGTGTACGATCGGCTAGGAGAATTCGTTAATATGGATTTTAATGAGGAACTTCTAGAAAGTGAAAATTTTGTGAAGTCAGCAAAAAGGAAGAGAAGAAATTTTTAAGAGGGGAAGCAAACGGAGAGTGGGCCCGACGGCTCGGTGGAGGCAGGACGCGAGAGCGCAGTACCCCAAGGGTTAGTTAGGGGTAGTTTTTTAAAGGGTTCTTTTTGTGTGAATTTTTAGAAAAGAGAGTCGGCCCAAAGGTTCGGTGGCGACCGGACGTAAAGGCGCGGTGCCCAAAGGGTGGGTTTTTGTAAGGGTAATTTTTTTAAGGGGTTGTTCTTGGATATTTTGTGTTGGTGATTTCTAAGGGAGAGTTGGCCTGACGGTTGGGAGAGGCCAAACGTAAAAACGCGTTTCCTAAGAGTTAGTTAGTGGTGGTTTTTTCTCAAAGCGTTTTTTATTGTGTGATTTTTAAAAGGGAGTTGGCCTGACAGCTCGGTAGAGGCCAGAGGTGTAAAAGCGGTACCCTAAGGATTAGTTAGGGGTTGTTTTTTGTGTAAAGCGTTTTTTTACTGTGTGATTTTAAAAACGAGAGTTGGCTCGACGGCTCGGTAGAGGCCAGAGGTGTAAAAGCGGTACCCTAAGGATTAGTTAGGGGGTTGTTTTTGTGTAAAGCGGTTTTTTTTATTGTGTGATTTTAAAAACGAGAGTTGGCTCGACGGCTCGGTAGAGGCCATATGTGTAAAAGCGGTACACTAAGGGTTAGTTAGGGGTTGTTTTGTTTAAAGCGTTTTATTGTGTGATTTTTTAAAAGAGAGTTAGCCACCGGAACGAAACCGGTCAAACGCGCGGAGCATAGTTATTCCAAAGAAACTTTGGGTTAGGGGAGGTTTATTCTGGAGTTTTGTTAAAAGGGTTGGTCGTGATTTTTTTTTGTTGAGTAAATAAAGTGTGGGTTAGTGGAGTGAAGTTTGTTCCACACAAAAAAAGTGAAGTGTGAAACTTTTTCTTTTCCCTGTTGACAGAGGGCGGATGAGAAGAAAGGGCGAGTCTGATGTTGCATGTTTCGAAAAAATATATAAATATATATATATATATATATATATATATATATATATATATATATATATATATATATATATATATATATATATATATATATATATATATATATATATATATATATATATATATATATATATATATATATATATATATATATATATATATATATATATATATAGATATACTAACCAGTGGGGTTCAAACTCAAATTTAAATTTAAATTAAGATAATTAAAAATAAAGGTAGAGCTTGCTTTGGCTTACAGGGCGGACATACATCTGGAATTTTATAATTTACATTTTTTTTTCTTGTGTTGTATGGTTTGTAATTGGTTTTAATAGTCTGAAATCACTATATAGGGCGGCTCACTATAAAGGAAGTATTATTTAAGGGGGGGAATATAAAATAGGGTCCAGAATTATTTTAATACAGGAATGTTATCCTGTTTAGTTAGTAAGTTGAATTTTCCTTTTTGAAGAAAAACATTGCTTATGTCGTTGACGTACAAGAATAATTTTCCCTTAAGGATTGTGCTTTTATTTTATTTTTTTTGTTGTTTGTTTGTTGTTTTGCTAGGTTTGTTTTCCATCACTAGAATTTTGAATGTACTATGAAACTGGTTACCTCCTTAAATTTAGGGGCTATGTTGTTATTCCTTTGTGTGTTTAAGTATTGAATTGTTAATTTAGGCCTGTAACTATATTATTTTTATTTTTATGTCAGTATAAAAATTTTAAAGTTTTCCTATGTTACCATTTTTGGGCAGGTAACCATGTTGTTTAGCCTAGCTAAATATATTTAAATTAGTCATTTTTTTCTTCTTATGGTAAACTCATTTAATCAGATAATATATTGATTTTTAACCTGTAACTACATATATTATTTTGCTTTATGTTTATATACTTATTTTTCTTACGAAGACAACTATTTATTTCTCTCATCTCATCTTCACCCTAAAAGACCACGCATATAAGCCGTGGCCGGGCTCTTGCCCTCCGAAGGCACCTTTTCTTAATTAACATCTTAAGTCTTATTTTTTTTGTTGGTTGAATTCATTATTTCCGAGGTCAGGCGGAAAACTAAACTTACCTGACCTGTTGGCAGCTACGCTACCCTTACATTGACGGCCCGCCCCCCAAAACAAGTGGAGGAGCGATCTTGTGTGTGAGGACGGCGTGGCGTGTTACAATAATATATTTTAATATTCCTAAAATTGATCCGTAGTATCTGTATTGTTAATATTATGTTAAAATGTATATTTTATACAAATTCGCCTGTGACTAGTTGCAAAGTTACATTTATCCATTAGTATATCTATCATCTGAAACTAGTCGATTCACTATTATAACTACAAACTTATTGTTACGCCACTGGACTGTGTTGACTGGTTAGATTAGGCTGGAATTGTACACGAACGGCCGGGAATATTCTGGAGTGCTCTAGACTGGGTCAATGGATGTATAAATAAGACGCACGGCGGGCCGAGATTTAATCTTAAGTTGAACGTGAGCGAGTAAAGAAGAAATAAGAAAGAGACTTATAAGTGTTCAAGTGTAATTATAGTTAAGACGGTAATTAGTCTATTGTTGTTAATTGTTAATTGTTAATTAATAAATAAAGTAGTGAATAAGTGTTACCTGGACTTTCAATCAACGAATCTACGAGTATAGGTGTTTGTGTGGACAGCAAACACGTAACAATTTGGTGTCGGAAGTGGATTGGAAGAGAAATTTCTGGAATATTCGAAAAGGTTCTACAGTGTTCTTCTCAGAAATTAGTGGTAACACCAAGAATTAAACTACTGGACAGTGTTTGGAGGACTATTTCTGGACCAAATAGTGACTTTAAAGTGGATTTTCGGGAAGTTTCTAGAACATTCGATTTAGAAATAGCTGCAAATACGCGAGTGCCGCTAGTAAAAACGTGTTATAGACTGAGAAAAAGGACTACTAGTGCAATTTCGGGAAAATTCTAGAACATTCTATTTGGAAACCACAGGAGATACGTGAATTGTGTCGACGGGAACGTGTTGTAGACTTAAAAACAAGACTATAAGTGACTTTTAGTGACAATTCTAGAACATTCGATTTGGAAACCACAGAAGATACGTAGACTGTGTTAACGGGAACGTGTTATAGACTCAAAACAAGACTTATCAGTGATATTTCGTGAAAATTCTCAAACATTCCATTGGACAATTAGTGGAGATAAGTGAATTTTGTCAACACAAAAGAGGTATAGACTCTAAATAAGACTTTCTAGTGCTGTTTCGAGATTTTTCTGGAACAATCCATTATTAAAATAGACGTGATATCGACATTTTACGGATTTTATAGCGTAATAAACTTTATTTTGAACTGATTTACGTGTCGTGAATTAATGCCAATAACAAGAAGTATGGCGGAGAAACAAACACAGGACTTGCTAGCAGCGTTGTTGGAACGAATGAACGATCAAGAAAGGATACGAAAAGAAGACAAAGAAGAACAAGAAAGAAGGCGACAGGAAGAAAAAGAAGAACAGAGAAAAATTATGGAAGCTCAAGAGAGAAAACGCCAGGAAGAAAAAGAAGAACAAAGGAAGATTATGGAAGATCAAGAGAGAAAACGCCAGGAAGAAAAAGAAGACTTAAGAAAAATGATGGAGGGCTTGGAAATAAGACGACAGGAAGAAAGAGAAGAACAAGAAAGAAGACGACAAGAAGAAAAAAGAAGAACAAGAGAGAAGACGTCAAGCTGAAAACGACGAACAAGAAAGAAAACGGCAGGAAGAATTAAGAAAAATATTTGAGGATCAAGAAAAGTGGCGACTCGAGGAAAGAGAAGACTTCAAAAGAAGCCTAGATGAACAGCAGGCAGCCATTTTCTCCCTCACTGAAAAATTTAAAGGAGATGTTATCGAAAAAGTCACTGAAGTCGCAGGGAAAGTCTGTGAAGTCGAAGGAAAAGTCACAGAAGTTAGAAGAAAGTTTGAGGGAGAAATAACGGAAGTTAAGGAAGAAGTAGCCCGACTTAAACAACAATTAAGAGAGAAGGGTGGCCAGTTAGTACTGTCGTCTGGTACTAGGTTACAACCACCTTCCTTCGACGGTCAAAGTTCATGGTCAACATATAAGAGACAATTTGAGGCAGCCGCACGTTCAAATAACTGGAACGATGAGGAAAAAGCAACAGCATTGGTATTAGCACTAAGGGGCCAAGCATTAGACCTGCTCCAAACAATTCCTGCCGCACAGCAACAAAACTTTAGCATTTTGGAGGCAGCGTTAGAGCTAAGATATGGCGACCAACATCTCGCCCAAGTGTATCAGGCTCAGCTCAAATCACGCAGACAACGAGGTGGAGAAAGCCTCCAGGAGTTTGAAGCTGCGGTAGAAAGATTAGCCCATCTAGCCTATCCTGATGCACCAATGGAATTTCAACAACAGTTAGCAGTTGGTACATTTATTGATGGAGTAAGGGACCAGGAAGTTAGGCGAATTCTTAAGTTAGCCAGGCATAAGCTTAGTAGTGAGGCTTTAGTACATGCACTGGAGATTGAGGCTGCTTATAAGGATACCACACAATCAAATCAGAGAGTACGAGCTGTGAGTGTGGAGGAAGACAAGCCAGACAACACAACACAAATCCTGATATCTGATGTACACAAGATGTTGACCCAACTACTGACAAAATCGAACTCCCAGCAGAGACAAGACCAACAACAAAGTAGTGGAAGGCCGAATGGAGGCATCCGTTGTTATAGGTGTGGCAAAGTGGGCCATATCAAGAGGAACTGTCGTCAACGCAGCCCAGAAAGGTTAAATGCTGCTGTGGTTGAGGAGCCTCAGGAAAACTAAAGATGGCTGGCAATTTGGGGGCTGCGCTGGCCAAGAAATGTTGTGACCCCCGAGAAATAAAAGTTTCCCAACTTCGGAGAGTTCAAAGTAGTCTGTTGTTGGAGGGTTATGTAAATAAGAAGAAATGTGTGTTCACAATCGACACAGGAGCTACGTCATCAATAGTACGGGCAGGATTCATAATGGGTTTCAAAGTCAATAAAGAACAGAATGGATTAGTCATCCGAACAGCTACGGGAGATAGGGCGGCGGTTCATGGGGAAGTCGACATGGAGCTGCAGATTGGCCGCTTATGTTTTAAACATCAAGTTATCGTAGCTGACATTACAGATGACTTCATTTTAGGATTAGACGTTATGGAAAAATATGGATTTGTGCTTGATGTTGGAGAACGAGTTCTCAGGATTGGAAATGAAGAAATTATTCTTTCAACGGCAGATGAAAAATTCCATAATATTAGACTACTAACTTCGAGGACCATAAAAATTCCTGCAAGAACAGAGAAAGTAATTGAGGCAGTCCTGGAGGAAAATTCTGTGGGATACCGCTTTGGCCTCGTTGAGAAGGATGACTCAATTAAAATGACAGACAATGTGATCCTGGCAAGGACTTTAACACAGACTACAGATAAGATACCGATTAGAATAGTTAACCTAAATTCACACTCAGTGACGTTCAAAGAAGGCGAAGCAATTGGCACCTACGAACCAGTCACATGGATTGCGAGATGTGAAGAACAAATCATTGGAGCTTCTTCAACAGATATGGACCAAGAAGTTGTAAGAATGTTAAATGCCCAGTTAGAACATTTAACTCCAGATGAACATAGAGAAGCTTTAAAATTTTTGAAGAAGGAAAGTACAGTATTTGCAAAGGACACAGAAGCTCTTACAAAGACCAACATAGTGCAACATCGCATAAATACTGGTGAATCAGCTCCTATTCGTCAACCACCTAGGAGGCTCCCATTAGCAAAACAAGAAGAGGCTTCTGCAATGGTACAGAAGATGCTTAAAGACGGAGTTATTGAGGAATCAACCAGTCCTTGGTCGTCGCCAGTAGTTTTGGTTGCTAAGAAAGATGGAACTTTAAGATTCTGTGTCGACTACAGAAAGCTGAATGACGTCACTAGAAAAGACAGCTATCCGTTACCCCAAATTGATGACACACTAAGTACGCTGGCAGGTTCACAGTGGTTTTCCACTCTAGATCTTCGAAGTGGATATTGGCAAGTGGGACTTCATCCAGATGACAAAGACAAGACAGCCTTTTCGACAGGAAGTGGCCTTTATCAATTCACTGTGATGCCTTTCGGCCTGTGCAATGCGCCAGCGACTTTTGAAAGACTGATGGAACTGGTACTACGAGGACTAACTTGGAAGACATGTCTAGTTTATCTTGATGATGTGATGGTTATGGGACGGGATTTTAAGGAGCATTTGAAGAACCTTCAAGAAGTGTTTGGAAGAATTAAAAATGCACACCTGAAATTGAATCCCAAAAAGTGCCTAATGTTCCAGAAAGAGGTAAAATTCCTAGGACATGTCGTGTCTTCGGAGGGGATAAGAACAGACCCAGACAAGATTTCCTCAGTACGAGATTGGCCGAGGCCTTCAAATGTTCACGAAGTACGAAGCTTCCTTGGTCTATTACCTTTTTAAAGACGATTTGTGGAGCGATTTGCTGATATTGCGAAGCCACTACACCGGCTTACAGAAGAGAAGGTTCAGTACCAATGGACACAAGAATGCGAAACATCATTCAGAACACTAAAATCAGCACTGTGTTCGAGTCCGGTTCTTTCATACCCAGAACGGAAAGGCCTCTACGTATTAGACACAGATGCCAGTAATTCTGGACTTGGATGTGTTCTTTCCCAAATTCAAAATGGACAGGAAAAAGTAATTGAATACTTCAGCAAGACGTTGTCGAAGCCAGAACGTAACTATTGTGTGACACGGAAGGAACTATTGGCCATTGTCAAGTCCATAGACCATTTTCACAAATACCTATATGGACAACATTTTAAAGTTCGGACCGACCATGCTGCATTAAAGTGGTTATTACAATTGAAGACTCCGGAAGGCCAACTAGCTCGTTGGATAGAGAAACTGCAGCAATACGATTTTAAAATCGAACATCGTCCTGGAAAATCCCATAGAAATGCAGACGCTCTCTCCAGAAGACCCTGTCGGGAAGACTGCAAGCACTGCCACCGGGTAGAAAAACAACAAGGGATAATAATTGTAAACACCGTTAAAATTGATGTTCCTGATGATTGGACAAGAGAAACATTAAGAGAAGAGCAGTTAAAAGATCAAGAAACTGGTCCTATTCTAGAATGGAAAGAAAGAGGAGCCCGACCAGGCTGGAAGGACATTTCAGACAAGGCGGTGGGACTGAAGGCTTTGTGGGCACAATGGGATTCCCTTAGAGTAGAGGATGGACTGTTGAAAAGAGCTTGGGAAAGTCCAGACGGGAAGAAAATTTCTTTGAGATTGGTAATTCCCAGGTGTCGCATATCAAAAGTACTCCAGGAAGTGCATAATGGAACATCTGGCGGACATTTTGGAATCAACAAAACTCTCACTAAAGTACGCGAACGATTCTACTGGGTGAACAGCCGCCAAGATGTGGAAGCTTGGTGCCGCAAATGTGAAGTTTGTGCGGCAAGTAAGGGGCCACGGACAAGAAGTAAGGGCCAAATGAAACAATATAACGTAGGGGTTCCTTTTGAGCGAATTGCGATCGATGTAGCTGGTCCATTCCCCGTGACAGATGATGGGAACAAATACATCTTAGTTGCCATGGATTATTTCAGTAAGTGGCCTGAAGCTTATGCCATACCCAACCAAGAAGCAGCCACTGTCGCTCAAGCTCTGGTAGATAATCTAGTATGTCGATTTGGCGTGCCCCTAGAATTGCATTCGGATCAAGGAAGAAACTTTGAATCAGGGGTATTTCAGAAGATGTGTCGCTTACTGGGAATTCATAAGACAAGAACAACAGCCCTACATCCACAATCAGACGGAATGGTGGAGAGATATAATAAAACCATGGAGGAGCACCTGTCCAAAGTGGTTGAGAAACATCAGAGAGATTGGGACCGTCACTTACCTCTTTTCCTTATGGCCTACAGGGCCTCCATTCATGAAACAACAAAACAGACGCCAGCTCGCGTGATGTTTGGACGTGAGATTAGACTGCCATGTGACTTGGTGTTTGGCACACCAGATGAGGAGCGATTTTCCATAAATGACTACGCCGATGAAGTAGGTGAACGACTAAGGAATATCCATGAGCTGGTACGAGACCGAATTGCCATAGCAAGTGATCGCATGAAGGCTCGTTATGATCTTATGCCGAATTCAGGAGGGTTCCTAGCTGGAGATTTGGTTTGGCTATATAACCCACAACGAAAGAAAGGCAGATCCCCGAAGCTTCACCCACCCTGGGAAGGTCCTTACACTGTTGTCACCAGACTAAACGACGTTGTATATAGAATTAAGCAAAGTCCAAAATCCAAGATGAAGGTGGTGCATATAGAGAGACTAGCCAAGTATGCAGGGAACAATGAATTGCTTGATCGGGACGTTCAGGCTTAAGGAGGGGGGCAGTGTTACGCCACTGGACTGTGTTGACTGGTTAGATTAGGCTGGAATTGTACACGAACGGCCGGGAATATTCTGGAGTGCTCTAGACTGGGTCAATGGATGTATAAATAAGACGCACGGCGGGCCGAGATTTAATCTTAAGTTGAACGTGAGCGAGTAAAGAAGAAATAAGAAAGAGACTTATAAGTGTTCAAGTGTAATTATAGTTAAGACGGTAATTAGTCTATTGTTGTTAATTGTTAATTGTTAATTAATAAATAAAGTAGTGAATAAGTGTTACCTGGACTTTCAATCAACGAATCTACGAGTATAGGTGTTTGTGTGGACAGCAAACACGTAACATTATGTTTGAATTATATTTATTTTTATATTATTATACAGAAAAATTAACACAGATTTGTGTGTATTATATTTGCCACACTGGATAAAGTGATCATCCTGATTTGATCAAAAGATATTCTCATTATGTAGTAGGTATTGATTTTTTCATAACGTAATTTTATCTCAGTTTTTAAATAAAAAATATTTTCTTGCCATCTTTATAAAATAAACAACTAAGTACATATAATGAAAAGACCCACTTCTCCACATAATTTATCGACAGACAGAATTAACTGCAGGCAACTGTGTCGGTCAATAACTATGAGAGATTCTATTGTTTATCAGTAAGCATATGTAAGCAAATGGGATTATTTTGTAGTTGTCAAATTAGGTGCTTAACCTTTTTATTTTGATGTTTACTTGCATGGTATAGCACAGTCTAACACCTGCACTAATTTCAGATCCATAAAAGATGGTTGCCTTACAGTGATTTTAGACCTTAAAATACAATATTTACTATAAACCTACAAGTATATATTTAAGTAGGTATGTTGTTTTAGGACGTATGATACAGGCTAAAGTGATAATGGGGTGAATCGATTTTAGACGAAAGTAACCAGCCATGAAAAGAGGTAATTTTACGATCGGTATGTAATAACAAAATTTTAATGTTTCAGAATCAACAAGAACTAGCAACATTTAATTTTTAAGAGAGTAGGTACCTATCATATCTTGGTATATTAATTTGTCTCGAGTCATATATTGTCTTAAATAGTAGATATATATTTTTAGTGTTTTTTTGTGGGCATTTTAGGTATTTCTTAACCAATATATTTTATGCACCCATTTAATTTTTTTCTGTTCATAAAAATTATTCTTAGAAAATAGTACATTTCTTTTTTTTTTTTTTTAATTATTGCTGCCTGCGATTTCTGATCTAATTTTCTTAACATTTAAAAATTTGTGTTTTTCTAGTTTACTTTAGATTATAAAATTACATAGTAAAGGTTGAATATGTCTGAGCTTATAACAGCTTCAGATATCATAGGAAGGTTACGATATTCCTGTTTTAAACTCTTTTCAGTTTTGCAATCAGCATAACTGTCAACAAAGAATTATTGATAAAAGCGTCCGATTGACAATAGAATCAGTGAGGGTCACATCAGAAAAATAAAAAAATTTAAAGCTACTTAATTTTTTATTTTTTTGTTCTTTCACTGGTTTTTGACTTATTTTTGTTTAAATTCTGCACTAAACTTTGAGTATACCATCCTGATTATAACTAATCTACATATTGATGCTCAAAAAACAATACCTCTTATCTTCGAATTAGCAATTTTACAGGAAACGAAAGAAACTAACGAGGTATTCATTTATTTAAGTAGAGTTTTAAGTATCAGCAGAGACAACTGTCTCAGGTATCAGTATTAATTTTGGAGATACAAGCTATTGGGAACTGTTGGACATAAGAATGGATATAAATTTAAAATCAAATCAAGTTCTGATAAAAATGAAGGTATGAAGTATTGTTTCTTAAGCGTCAATATATATTTTTTGTTTCTTGTATATATAATCTTACGCAAGCAATCATACCCGAGGAACCACTCTATAAGAAGTTTATTTATAATTTAATTTTGTTATATTTTGTATTCATTTTATGATTTTTGATTTTCTATTGTTTGACATTAGAATAGTGCAGCTAGTCTACACACAGTAATGAAATAATTTAGAATATTACTTTTTTTTACAGGACGTATATTAATTTATTTTTCGATGTCTTAGAAAAATTGTATGTTTTTATGATTTATTTTATTACTATTGGAATTGATTTTCTCTTTAGATCAATTATTTTCTTTTTTTATATACCTGCAAAGCAAATGATAATTTTTGTCTTGACAGAATTATGAATTCGTTATTGACTTCTGATGCTACTGTTTTTAGTGATAAATTATTTAGTTACTTTAAAAAAGCCTACCTACCGTTTTAATTTTACCGAGTGATATCAAAAGAATATCTACATATTTAATATTGTGATACTTGTTTTAAGATAAAGTAATAGTCTTTTGGTAGTTCATTTGACTAAAGTTTATTAATATATTTTAATTCAATTTGTTAGAGTATTTGTCATCTAGTTGTAACAATATTAATTATAATGTAATTGTTACAATGTGATTCGGCAATAAATAATATTAACTAAAATGCTGTTTATTTTCCCTTCTACTCTTATTTTGAAATTATATATTAAAAGGCGAAGACGCATTTATAAGTTGTTTTGCCATTTACATTTTAAGGACTGGTTTTCCATTTCTTGTTACATTTATTTAGTAGATAAATTCCATGGAAACAGTAATTAATAATATTTTAGTAATTGTTTCCTCGGAAATTATTAATTAAATAAATGTATAGGAAATGGAAAAGCCGACCCTTATAAATGAATAATTTATTATGAGAGAAAAGTCTCTGTTTAATCTACATATTTGATTTAGTTTTTGCCATGGAATTAGATGGCGCTATAAGATAAAAATGTCACAGCTGCTTCTATCCTCCACTATTTGTTTGCCTTTCTTTCTTTTTCTGTTCTGTGGTTGGTTAGTTTCAACCAAAGAATATTTACGTAAACGTAAATATTCTTTGTTTCAACAGTCAAGATATGATAAGCGTATATTATCATAACTAAATGGCTGCAGAACCACGATCGGGTCCACAGGGAGTTACAATTTTGGAATTCCTTGATTGGCTGGCTACACATGATGATGAGGGGGATGGTTGGATACATGGAGGTGCTGAAAATAATGTTGAAAATATAGTGGAAGATGGCGACGTAGAAGAAGTAGACGACATTGAAGACATTGAGGTTGGAGAGTTGGATAAAGAAAGGGATTGTGCCTGACATTGCCGATGAGCCAGCTGATATAAAGAAAAACCATAAGTTGATCAGGAATAGACCATTTCTTCCGCTGGTGACATTATATACCACGTATTCAGTGTATTGTCGAAGCCATGAATTGTGTGAGGGGTGTTATATGCTTTATTCATTAAGAGTAGAAGCACAGAACAGAAAAAGAGTAGAAGGTGAACATGAACATGTGGACATTCATACTACTTCAACTCTTGAAGGCAGATGGCGACTTCATCACTGTAAATGTTGCCGAAACCCACTGTATCAGATAAGGCGATTGGAGGTTTGCAATATTTGCAATTACCGAAAGTAATACGGATTTATAGTTTATTTATGTACATACAATAAAATATATATATTTTTTTAGTTTTTGTGTATTATTCTAATATAAGTAAATGTAGAGATAATGGTAAGGAAAATAATTATTGTTGGTTCCACTGTCAGAGTGGGGGTAAATCTACAATTGAACCCTTCAATTTTATTCATCAGTTTACTAACATAAGCAATGGACGTCTCACAAGACAGCTACAGGTTATTCACCAATGATTCGCCAACTTGGTCGATTCCAAGTGACATTTTCTACGATGGCGATGGTCCGGACAGCAGTGAATGGTGGGAACAAACATCTCCATCCTATTGGATAGATTATGGTGATCTGGATAAAGATTTGGATGATGACGGTGCTCCAAATAGCAGTGCTGATAGATCCTCATCACCATCGGAATGGTTATGGAGACAGTGTTGTGTTGTAACACGCCACGCCGTTCCCACACACAAGATCGCTCCTTCACTTGTCTTGGGGGGCGGGCTGTCAATGTAAGGGTAGCGTAGCTGCCACCAGGTCAGGTAAGTTTAGTTTCCGCCTGACCTCGGAAATAATAAATTTAGCCAACAACAAAAATAAGATTTATGATGTTATTTAAGAAAAGGCACCTTCGGAGGGCAAGAGCCCGGCCACGGCTTATATGCGTGGTCTTTTAGGGTGAAAATGAGATGAGAGAAATAAATAGTTGTCTTTGTAAGAAAAATAAGTATATTAACATAAAGCAAAATAATATGTGTAGTTACAGGTTAAAAATCAGTATATTATCTGATTAAATGAGTTTACCATAAAAAGAAAAAATGAATAATTTAAATATATTTAACTAGGCTAAACAACTTGGTTACCTGCCCAAAAATGGTAACATAGAAAAACTTTAAAATTTCTATACTGACATAAAATTAAAAAAAAATAATATAGTTACAGGCCTAAATTAACAATTCAATCCTTAAACACACACATCACTAACAAAACAGCCCCTAAATTTAAGGAGGTAACCAGTTTCATAGTACATTCAAAATTTTAGTGCTGGAAAACAAACCTAACAAAACAAACAAACAAAAATAAAATAAAAGCACGATCCTTAAGGGAAAATTATTCTCGTACGTTAACGACGTAAGCAATGTTTTTCTTCAAAAAGGAAAATTCATTTAAAATAATTCGGGACCCTATTTTATATTTCCCCCTTAAATAAAACTTCCTTTTTAGTGAGCCGCCCTATATAATGATTTCAGACTATTAAAACCACTTACAAACCATACAACAAAAAAAAAAGTAAACTGTAAAATTACAGATGTCGGTCCGCCCTGTAAGCCAAAGCAAGTTCTACCTTTGTTTTTAAATATTTTAATTTAAACTTAAATTTGATTTTGAACCCCACTGGTTAGTATATCTATATATACATATTTATTTCTTTTCGAAACATACAAAATCAGACTCACCCTTTCTCCTAATCCGCCCTCTGTCAACAGGGAAAAGAAAAAGTTTCTCACTTCGCTTTTTGTGTGGAACAAACGTCACTCCAATAACCCACACTTTGTTTACTCAACCAAAAGAAATCACGACCAACCCTTTTAACAAAACTCCATAATAAACCTCCCCTAACACAAAGTTTCTTTGGAATAACTATGCTCCGCGCATATGACCGGTTTCGTTCCGGTGGCTAACTCTCTTCTAAAAAATCACACAATAAAACGCTTTAATCAAAACAACCCCTCGCTAATCGCTCCTTAGCGAATACGTATACCGCGTCTGGCCTCTACCGAACCGTCGGCCAACTCCCTTTTAAAACACACCGTTGGGCCGACTCCCTTTTTTACAAAAAAAATCTCCAACACAAAAAAAATTAACCAACCCTTGCTAACCGCCCCTTGGCGCACCGCGCCTTGACGTCCGGCCGCCACCGAACCGTTGGGCCGACTCCCCTTTTTACAAAAAAAAATCTCCAACACAAAAAAAATTAACCAACCCTCGCTAACCGCCCCTTGGCGCACCGCGCCTTGACGTCCGGCCGCCACCGAACCGATGGGCCGACTCCCTATTTTTCCCCTCTAAAAATTTCGTCTCTTTTTCTTTTTGCTGACTTTAGCAAAATCTTTCCTTTCTAGAAGTTTCCTTATTAAAATCCATAGTAACGAATTCTCCTAGCCGATCATACATGCAGGGACCTCTTCACGGCGCGAATCAAACCTTCAAATTTTCTCTCCCAGCATTCTACATTACGTTCCTCGAGTCTCTAACAGTTGTTGCTCGGCAGCATCCCATTGGCTCTTTCTAATTTCGCGGCCAGTTTAGCTCCCCCAACAATTCACAGATGCCCCGGTAGGTATTAATTTTACTATAATTACGTCTTAACTCTATCCCAAGTTATTTGCTGACAATCCAAAACTCCAGTGTGAGAAAGTTTCCCAGAAATTTTCTCAGCGCGATAAGAAATTGCTTCGACTGAGCTATGCGGTTATTTCCGGCCGTGGAGTCAAAACATTTTTTTACTAAACTCATATACAGGGTGGCCCACAAAATAATCATACATATAATATAAATTAATTAAAATAGAAAATCTATTACAAAGCAAGCCTCGCCTTGCTACAGTGTGATCTGCACACTACATCATCTTCAGACGTTCCACCGCCTCCAGACGTTCCACCGTCTCCAGACGTTCCACCGTCTCCAGACGTTCCACCATCTCCAGATGCTCCACGATTTTCAAACGCTCCACCATCTCCAGATGCTCCACAATTTCCAAGCGCTCCACCACCTCCAGACCACAATCGCTGGTATGCTCAACATCAACGAGAGATGAAGGACCACGAAGAGGTGGACGACAACCCACCAATAATTATTTGAAATTGTAAATAAATAATGATATAATATGCAAATTATTAACACAAATAAACTCTTTTATTTTCCTTTGTTTTGTAAATTAAGATTTATTTGTTTTAATTAGGTCCAATACATCCATCCGAAACAGTATATGTATCGATTCGCCAGTGCATAATATTGCTACAAATATATAAACATTGTTTTCTGTATATTTTCATGCATTCTTGTACATATTGTATAAAAGAAAATTAAAACAAATTGTATTTATTTTATTATCTATTTCAGAAATTGGTGAAAATACATTAAATATTCAAGTTAAAATAATAATATAATAAAAAAAATACATTGCAACTCGGATATAATGAGATATAAAATTTCAAATAAATATAGGCTTATTTACCTCGATATTATTTTTAAATTAAATGTAGAAAAGGTTTGTATCTAAATGAAGTACATAGGGATAGAAAACATCAGTGTGATTGTAAAATATATTAAATAATATCAGGTTTTTCGATCCAGGAGTTGTGTTCTTTGGATAATCCAAGCCATTTTACAAACATTTTATTTCCACTCTTTCTTAAAATTTTCTCTATTAGATACACGTCGGGATATTTAGTTTTTTGCAATTCCAGTTCATAAAAACACTCCTTGATTGGCTGGCCCAACATATCTTCAATTAAATAAGTCGTGGGGTTTGTTATGTTTATTTTTACGATTTTGAAAAGTTCAGTTGAAAAGTTAGCTGTATACCCCTTGTCAAATACACTTTTGAATCTGCTTATCCTCACCACATCAACAATATGAAATTTAGGTTTTAAAGAAATTTTAGCATGATTATATACATTTAAAGATGTATTTGGTGTAATATCGATAGGTCTCATTTTAGTTGTTCTGTGGATTATTTTATTGTAACGTAATGTTATTTTATGTAGAATGTCGATCCATCTGTATTTACCTCTCAGTGAGAATTCTTTATACTACCAATTTTTTATTGTTCGTATTACACGTTCCACAATTGCTGCTTTTTTAGTGCTTGCTATATGTGGAGTAATGATTGATGTTGTTTTGCTTCATTATCGCAGTAAAATTTCGGTTGTAGAACTCAGTTCCGTGATCACTCTGTATGTTTTTAGGTGAATATTTTGCTTCTTTTATAACACTTTTCATAGCTTTAGCAACCACAGCTTCTGTTTTGTTTACAATAGCCCGCGTCCAAATGTATTTCGTGTAGCAGTCGATTACAAAAGAATATATCGATGACCTTCATTATTCTTAGCGTACTGTTGAATTTCAACCAAGTCAATCTGCCATATATCACCAAATCCTTTAATTATAGTTCTTCTTCTAGGGAAATTTCGTCGGACATGTCTATGTAGTTCATTGACAACTTGTAGCTTTACATTATTTGCCATTGTAATAATTGATCTCTTTACTAACTAAACTCAATTATGCTCTATATTTCTACTTCTTCCATTAACTGTGGTGGAAACGCTAGACCAAGCCCGTTGTTTGGTTGTAATTTTGCAGCAGTCTGCTCTAATTTATCAATCTTTTCAACCAAATTATTATTTTGTTTCATAAGCACAGCAGTTGAACCGATAACCCCAGCTAATTGTTTGTGAATATATGTACGCATCTGCTCCAACAAATTAGTGCTAACTTCTGAAAATTGTTTACCAATATATGTTCTCATCTGTTCCATTAGGTCAACATCTCGTTTATTTAAAATTGTATTATTTTCTTCTTTATTTTTTGTTATATGTCCATTCACATACTTTTTCATAACTTCAATAATTAAATCAGGTTACTTCATTCATAGCTTTGTGGTTGTTCCTATGGTATTCACTGAGACGATTTTCAATATAATTACGCGTTACACCATCTTGCATATCTACAGGTTCTCCAATATTCTTTAAACGTTTATTCTGAATAACAAAATTTCTATCATTGGTAAGCTTGAAACCAATGCCCGGTGGCCCGCGTAAAAGTATTGATTTACTAACACTTCCTCTGCGTCCGAATTTGTCAATGGTATTTACAGTAGCCATTTCTGATTACATCTGTCTCGTTTAAGATAGCTTATGAATATATTATAGATACAGAGGGTTCGTGCAATGATTTTAATACCCAATTTTTCTCATACACAAATTTGAATTAATATTGCACCATCTCACATGAGTGATACAAACATTTAAGCTGCCACATTATATATACTGCTTGGATGTGTGGCCGAAAAAGTTTCAGTACACTATTTTTTCTTCTTTCAATTCTTGAATCAAATTCAATATTTCATTACTAACGTTATTGTTTCCGGCCATTTTTGAAGCCCATAACAAACGGAGACGACCCACTAATTCTTTCAGTTTATTCCAATACACATAATCCACGCCTCTGTTGTTGTATAATTTATGGGTAGGTATTTGCATTAATCCCAGGCCACTTCTGGATCTCGTCATTATTGCTGAAGATACCAAAGGTTTTATAATTTTGCGAAACTTCTGTCGTTTCGTGATGTTCAGGCCATTATTTATTGTATAATCCTTGAATGGCGCATTAGTCATTTTTAATATTTTCCTATATATCTGTATATCTTCATCGTCAATAACTCCGCTCGGTGGATATCTTAGAAATATTAGATCATATAAATTAGCATTACCTGGATACACTCCAAGTTTTTTACTACCACGCGACAATGTAATAGTTCCATTAGAAAAGTGTATTTTGGCATTACCCATCCATAGCACATCATTATTGGGATCTACTCACACACCGTATATAGTATCATATTTAGAATCACCAGACTTTAAATTTTCTATGTGTCTACTGACTATGTCATGTACTTCTCCTGCAAATGAAATTTCCGAACCTGGGGTTGCGAATATTGATGATGGAGGTGTTTCCATTACTGATGTTTGTAATGTATCATATTGATCACCATTCTTACCTCTATCAGGTGTGGTTTCAAAAGAAGTACCGCTATCAGATAATTCTCTTGAATGCGTCCTTTGAATCGATGTTTTTGTTTGTAGTGGGTGAATTTGTGATATTATATCTGTCGCTGAGGATATAACTTTTAAAGGTTTTGTTATAGGTTCATATATCTTTTCAAGTGATAATTGGTTCTCCATATGTCTGCTTTTAATTGAGTTGAATTTCTTGCGTACTGCATCTGTCGCTTCTATTAACTTACGTTTCAAACTTAATTCATTCTAAGAATCAGCGTTTGTTTTACCCCCTTTGACAATATTCATTTTTCAATAATTATATATCACTGTTATCGAAGTGTCTGTGTTGATGTCTATAGACCGATTGAAGTTTTAATTAAAGTACATCAAGGATATATAAAGCTATCAAATCCTTTTCTATATCGGCCCTCATGTATTTCTCTATCCTTATCTATTACCAGAAATCCATATTTATCCTTCCAACACTCTACGCACATTTCTTGAAATTGTTTAAATGTTACGTCAGGTGACACGTGATTGGAAAATACATGGTGTGAATTCATGTCATCCTGTTTAAACATAACTATGATATTACTATTGTCCCTTATGAATTGCTCCAGTGCGCGTGAATATGTTTGAGCGACATTGCTCAATCCACATTCCTATGACATCCCATACTAAAATATGATCTTATAACATCCTGCTTCTCACATATTACATCATCAAATATAAATATTGACTCCGGCTGGGCTTCGGTTGGTTCAACTATTTGTGCATTATTACTAAAGGTATGAAACCCTAATGCCTTAATAGGTGATAAAACGTTGTGTAAGTGATTTTGAATATAGATATACATTCGAAAAACGTAGTCCAAGAGGATGGGTTAGTAGAGAAATCATTACATTTGTCTTTCCGCAATTTGATGGCCCGATTATAAGAGATCGTACAGGACGTTTATTTCCATCACAGTGCCCAAATCCAACCTTTTCATCTAAATTCGCAGTTGAAGACTATATAATTAGATGCATGTTTTACAACACTTATTTAAATGCTGGTCAACACAGAACACACACGTCAAAGACGTCAACATAAGAAAAAGATTGGTGGGGGCATAATCAATTCTCTGATTAACAAGCTTCCATTTGAATTGTATATACCGGGAAGTTATCAGTATTGCGGTCCCGGTACCAAGTTAGAAAGGAGACTTGCGCGCGGCGATATTGGAAAAAATCAGCTTGGTATGGTGTGCAAGGAACACGATATTGCGTACACACACAACGATACAGCAGCCAGACACAAAGCAGACTATCAACTTGAACAGGCAGCTTGGAAACGAGTTAAATCGAAAGACGCAACGATTGGAGAAAAAGCAGCCGCTTGGTTAGTTACGAGCATAATGAAAGGAAAACAACGGCTTGCTATGGGGTGTACGTCAACAATACCGCGTATTTCAAAGGGAAAGAATAATATTAAAAAGACTAAGAAGAAGAAGAAGATGAAGAATGGCAAGAAGGATGTTAGAAAAATAGCTTTCGGTGGAGGAATAGTTCGCAAGGTGCGCGATGTATTACGGAAAGCTGGCGGTAAACGAAATGTTGCAAAAGATACAAAGAAAGCTATGCACATTACACTTCAAGCTGCACGACATCACATAAAAGCAGCAGGTGGAAAACGCAAAATTCGAACACCTCGTATAATTCCGATACCGAAAGTTGGAGGAATTCTACTTTTAATACCGATTTTTGCTGGCTTATCGGCGTTGGGTGCTTTAGCTGGAGGAGCAGCGGGCATTGCTAAAGCGGTGAATACTGTGAAAACGAGCCAACAAGGGTTGGCTGAAGCAAATCGCCATAATAGATATATGGAGGCGATTGCCATGGGAAAAAGCGGTAAAGGATTGCATTTGAAACCATATCGTAAAGGGTTGGTGCTTTACCTAAAACCACAAAATTCAAAAAACTATTAGACACCCTGCCCCAGAGAGCTCTAACCGACATTGATCTCAGATATTATGCTACGAGGATGAAGATACTTTATTTTCGAGGCGTATTTATGCGCAACAATCTTTCTTCCGGTCCTCATTATAACGAATCCGCAATTATCAATTTAGGTCATGTAGACGGTTCTGGGTGGCATATAAGAAACGTGGTGGTTTAGGCACATATTTCGATATTTTGGTGATTTTCCCCCACCCATAGAATTTGATATTTCCACACCAGTGGAAAGAAAATTGGTAAAATCTGCTATAATTACAAGCAGCAGCAAAAATTTAATACAGTGTGGTGTGGACATTTGTGCTTAAAGTTTCTATCTTCAAGAACGAAAAAGTGACACTATGGAGCAAACATCTATCACACCAGCGATCGATCGAGAAAGCATTAAAAGAATGGGTCATTCACTAATTGCATTTTCTAGACTTTGCAGTCTGAGGAAAATGAGCAAACAACAACTTGCAGATATGCCGAAGGAAGTTATGATTGCATGTGCCTCAAATGAAATTGCGTTAGTATGGGATAAGTTACCCACACGCCTTCAAAATGATATTGACATATTAAAATACCAGTACTGTCAAGCCATTTCTCTGATGATGGTCAAGTCACCAATGTTGAAGAAAATGATGGACCACCACATCGAAGAATATTTTGCTGCTACTGTAAATCAAATGACATAAATGTCTCAAACAATAATGAGATAAACATATCACCATCGCCAACAAAGAAGAGAAGATTACAACACTATTGTTGTAACACACAATAAAGCAACATAACACTCTCTAAATAAATCAGTCATGTCGCACACGTTCACCATAACAAGCCGCTCAAGCGTGCTTAGTACAGACTTTTATCCATCCATTCAACTACATACGGGTACTCGTTATGGTTTAGGCTTAATAGGATTCTACTCTTACAATTCTATATTTAATGTGGATGAAAGTAATAACAGTTTTTGCTATAAAATTAATGCGAAGGCTGCATCCACAACAACTATTCACATACCTCTAGGAGCTTATGAAATTGATGAAATTTATCTCGTACTATTGAAGGCTATGAAGGTTGATGAAAAAGATTTCGAAAAAAACATTCTCGCTACGAGCAAACAACAACACATTAAAATGTCAGATTTGGTCAAAGTACGAAATAGACTTTACGAAATCAAACTCGATTGGTAACCTACTAGGATTTGAAGCAATATGCTTATATCCAAATAGAGTTTACGAATCAACACTTCCAGTTGATATTATGAAAGAAAGAATGATACGTATAGATTGCAACATTATTTCTGGAGCATATTTGAATACCGATGAATCACACACCCTCTTTGAGTTTGACATTGATGTAGAACCAGGTTACAAACTTACCAGGGAGCCTGCTAATATCATATATTTACCTGTTAGGCCTGAAGGACGTCAGTTCATCGACAACATTACTCTACGTATATTGGATGACAACGGCGATTTAGCCGATTTTCGAGGTGAAAAAATTATTGTAAAGTTAGAATTGAAGATGTTTTAACACCACCAGTCAAATGGGTTTCAGATATAATAATCAACAGCGACGGATAAACCATCAATATAATATACTGGATAATAATATCGATAAAAAGAAGAATGCACGTGGAAGTAGATTCATTCAACGTGTACACCTTAAACAGTTAAGACATAGATTGTCAGCCAGAGATCGTAACTTTCTCAAATCTATTGGATTAAAATTGAGAAAAATTGAAAATAACGATGGTGGTTATTGCAATAAGCGATAAACTTGAAGTGTTTGACGAACCAGTGTTTGATCATTCACTGGTCAGTCTACACGAATATACATATAAATCTTACGGCTCACCATATTACAGGAATTTGGATGAAATACGCATTCCCATCAATTTTCAAGATCTGATACTTGACATTGCAGATAGTTATATATACATAGAAGGAAAGTTTACACCTAGCGATGCTACTAAGCAGTGCTATCTATCGAATAATGCACTCGTATTTCTATTTGAAGATACATCTAGAGATGGGTGGTGAGCAAGTGGCTGTAGTTCGAAAACCTGGTATTACTACCACAATGAAAAGTATGGTTTCATATTGTCAAACACATGCACGCTTGCTAGTAACTTCAGGTTGGGGTCTAACTCAACAAAAACAAGATGTTTTAGACACAGCAGCCATGTATTCAGTGGTAAGCTACCACTTAAGTACCTCATGAGTTTTGCTGAAGATTATACCAAAGAAATTTTGAATGCAAAACAAGAATTAATTTTGATAATAACATAATCCTTTAAAGATTCATACATTGGGGAGGTTGACGCAGAACTAGAAATTAGCAAAATTGAGTGGAAGATAAGACATATTGTGCCCGAGGATAGACAAAAGCTTAAATTTTTGAATCGAATTAATAAAAGCAGTAATAATGCTAAAGTTAAAATGGCCTATCGTACGTGGGATCTCTATAAATTTCCTTGTCTGCGTAATACAGCTTCTGACATTAAAACCACTAGTAATCTTGAAAGACCTAGATACATAATTATAGGTTTTCAAAATAATGACCACTCCAACAACAAAAAAAAGAATATCACACAGTTTATACATGCAGGTATGAATAATATTCGACTATATCTTAATTCTGAAGTATTCCCATATGAACGCTGGAATTTGGATTTTGATAAGAAACAACTCTGCAGCCTACTATGCCTATGAAAACTTCCAGCGCAGTTACTATGATAAAGATATGAGTGAACCAATGATGGATCTTCGAGAATTCAGAAAAAAATCCTTTATTTGTCATTGATTGCTCCCACCAGCCATATGCCATGAAATCATCCACTGTAGATATAAAAATAGAGTTTGAAACCCGTAAAACGAGGTTCCCTGAACAAACTAGAGTGTACGCCCTCATACTTCATGATACCTATTTAACATACAGTGCCCTAGATGGTTCAGTTCAGAGCGGCTTTGTTAACTCCAAGTGAAATTATCCCTATTGTCACTAGCAAATATTCATTTAGTAATAAATGTATTATGATTTGTAATTTTACGATGTATACGTTTAGTACTTAATAAAAAATTTTGACGTATTAATTTAGCAATGTAACCAAATAGGTCAAAAAAATATATATATTATATATATATCTAAATGTGTGTTTTATTTTAATTTGAAAAAAAAATGGTGAAAAAACTTTATTATCCTAGTATTCTTATTATATTTGCAATTTACATATTTTATAGTAAAATGATATAACAATATGTACAAATAGAATTTTAAACGTCTGCATCATCATTGTCATCTTCGTTGTCATCAGATTGGTCAAGTTCGTATTTTTCAATAAGTTTCTTAGGTAGATACTTGTCTATTGTATAGAGAAATCGTTTTAAATTCATTTCAACCATTTGCTGACAAAATTCTGTTAAATTTACAGTACCATTAGAATACTTGTTACACAAGTTTGCACCATCGCTATACCTTTCAGAATCTTCCATAAAACGTCGACCTTCATCATCATCGAGGAAATAATTTAAATCACAATTCACGGCATGCAGTGAATCCATACTTAGATCATATAATTGACAAGCTAATCTTTCGATGGCTGAACCAATGTCTTCTGCTTTCATCCATCCTTGAGCTGAATATTGCATCCACATCTTTGCTGCTTATTCTAGAAATTAAATAGGTAATTAAATAATCAAATAGCAAAATATAAAAAAAAACAGTTGTCAAATAACTTACATGGAAATATTGATGTAGAACAATTCATTGAAATCGAAATATATTAGCACCTAGTCTGATTCAACATGAGGTAGCAAGTGACCTATTATTATATTTTATAATACTCCAAGCATTCTTTCAATATTCCACTTATTATCTAGTTTATACTTTATACGTTATACTAAACTAATAGGCAATTAAAATATTAATACAGTTTTATTTTAATAAGAAATTAAATACCAAATTTTATTAAAGCAGTACTTTTTCCACCAAGATATGCTGAAGAACGTTGACCTAAATATGATAATGTGAATTTACCACCCAATGAATGTATTTTGTTAATAGTGTCCACATTTATAATTTCAGCAATCCGTTTCGGTAAAAATGATTTAAAACTTGTAATTGTACTTTCCTCAAACAAGGTTACTAAGATTGAATTTCCAAATCGTGGACATATTTTTTATGATATAAGCTTTATTCACAATTAATGAAGAAATAGGTTTTTGTTCCAAAACCTGTGTATCTTGATTTATAAGCTCATTAAGTACTTGTAAATCGGCTTCGGAGATTGCCATATTTAAATGAATGTTTAATATGAAAGAATTGCAAGAAGTAATATAAGTTATTGCTCACTTGAAGTAATTGAGATCACTGCACAGTGCTATGCTATTTCTGCTGACTTGTTAACTGTAGACGATTCACAATAGGTATGATATTCTACTGCTATAGCATCCACTTTATAGTACTAACACAACCCCACCACCTTAAGATTGCTGGTTAATTATACCTCACCACTCGAATTACCCATCATGATTCTACGTACTCACCACACTAAGTACTTAATAATAATAATAACAATAATAATAATAATAAGAACAAAGTATCTGCAACTAATATGCTTGTCGTTCCGATTCTGCTCTACTCCTTCGGAGTAGTAAAGTGGAGGGTAGATGAGCTGCGTCAATTAGACAGAGATACCCGCAATATGATGAATATTCATAGAAGTATTCGTCCTAGATCGTCCGTTCCTCGTGTGTACCTCCCACGTCAACGGGGGGGCCAAGGACTCTTGAGCCTGGAGTGTACGCATGGCAGAGTAGTACTGAGTATGGCATGTAACATCCAAAGGAGCTCACATCCCCTCTTGCGGTTTGTGAAACATCACGAAACTGTAGGAGTGGGAGCAGGATTGTTCAAGGCAGCAAAAAGAACCGCAGATGAACTCGGTCTCGCATTTGACATCGGACGAGGAGGCCGGCGAGGTGCTGATGTTGAGTCAGTCACCGAACTTCAGCCAAATCGTCTGAAAGCCCGAATCAGAGCTGCCGAAACGGAAAATCTGTTTCGGCAGCATGTCGATAAACCCCAGCATGGTGTCTTCTATAAGAACATAGAAACACTGGGTTTATCGATCAGGCTGCATTCGCCTTTCTAAGGTCAGCCGGGCTTAAGTCAGAGACCGAGGGATTCATTATGGCCTGCCAGGATGGTGTTATCAACACCTTGGTCTACCGTAGCCGCGTGTGGCGTGTAGAGGTTCCTGATATCAATTGCAGGACCTGCCATCAGGCGCCGGAATCGCTCATGCACTTGCTTTCTGCATGCCCCATATATGCGATTTCGGCCTACATCCACCGGCATAACGCGGCGTTACGAGTGCTATACTACCATCTAAGGCACTCGTACGGGGTAGACCAGACACCAGTGCTGCTTTACGTCCCCGGAGATAATGAGTCCGTTGTCGAGAACGAGATGTGCCGGATTTACTGGAACTACTTGTTCCCGACTGTCAGGCTAATCCAAGCCAACAAGCCTGACATAGTCCTCCTCGACCATCAACTCAAGCTGATGTATGTCATCGAGTTCTCGGCACCTGCGGAGAAAAACGTCACCTTGAAGGAGGAGGAGAAACGGACCAAATATCGTGATCTCCGGTACGAGCTCCAAGTGCTGTACCCAGGCTACTCGGTCAAAATGGTCGTCCTAATAATCGGTGTACTCGGAGGAATAAAGCCTGCGCTGCTCTCGGAACTGAAGATCATACCGGCCTGTCAAAAATCAGCCGAGTGGCTGGCAGGCCAAATGCAGAAGGCGGTCATTCTGGGTTCTCTCCGTCTGCTTAGGGCACATGATTCTGGTATCTACAGTCATTTATCCCGCGGGATGTGGGGAGTGGCTGTAGTTGATGCGTCGGCGCAACTCCCCTGAGGCGTCGGAGGCCACGGGAGGACTGACCGGCATCGGGAAACCGAAAAAAAAAAAATTATAAAATAGTAATAATAATAATAATAACGAGTGCTATACTACCATCTAAGGCACTCGTACGGGGTAGACCAGACACCAGTGCTGCCTTACGTCCCCAGAGATATTGAGTCCGTTGTCGAGAACGAGAAATGCCGGATTTACTGGAACTACTCGTTCCCGTCTGTCAGGCTAATTCAAGCCAACAAACCTGACATAGTCCTCCTCGACCATCAACTCAAGCTGATGTATATCATCGAGTTCTCGGCACCTGCGGAGAAAAACATCACCTTGAAGGAGGAGGAGAAACGGACCAAATATCGCGATCTCCGGTACGAGCTCCAAGTGCTGTACCCGGGCTACTCGGTCAAAATGGTCGTCCTAATAATCGGTGTACTCGGAGGGATAACGCCTACGCTGCTCTCGGAACTGAAGATCATACCGGCCTGCCAAAAATCAGCCGAGTGGCTGGCAGGCCAAATGCAGAAGGCGGTCATTCTGGGTTCTCTCCGTCTGCTTAGGGCACATGATTCTACAGTCGGGATGTGGGGAGTGGCTGTTGTTGATGCGCCGGCGCGACTTCCGTGAGGCGTCGGAGGCCACGGAAGGACTAACCGGCATCAGGAAACCGAAAAAAAATAATAATAATAATAATTATGATAATAAAATGTCTTTTTTTTAGCACATGATTCTGGTATCTACAGTCACTAACCCTGCGGGATGTGGGGAGTGGCTGTAGTTGATGCGCCGGTGCGACTCCCGTGAGGCGTCGGAGGCCACGGGAGGACTAATCGGCATCGGGAAATCGGAAAAAAAATGTCGTTATTTATGTTGTGATTATAAATAACAGAAAAGTGTTACAGGAATGGCGAGGTTCAACATAGTTGCTCTTACACCTAACCATTCCATTTAATCAACAAATACAAAAAGAAGAAAAAATAAAATGGGAAATATAGAAATACACAAGACCAAGAGCGAAAGATTTACAAATTTCTGTTGGTATAGAGTAAGGATTTGATCTGTTTTCTAAATGAGTTAATAGAGGGGGAAGATTTAATATAATGTGGTAGCTTATTATATATAATGTAACCGCGTTATAGGTAAAACATCTTTCAAATTTTGCTGAACTGTGCTTGCGTACAGTATACAACTCCCTATGACGAGTAACGAGTTCATGAGTGTTGATACCTTTCACTAACTTATCGTATGGATATTTGAGAGTTTTGAGTTTATCAATTTTATAAACCATACAAGCTAAATGAAGCTGGAAACGCTCATCCAGGTTTAGCCATTTAGAATCAAGAAATTTAGATGATATATGATCAAACTTCGTTAGACCATAACTGAATCTTAAGCAAGCGTTTTGAACTTTTTGTAGACTTTCTTTGTCTTTATTCAAAATGGCTGGCCAATAAACTGTATCACAATATGCTATGTAACTAAGTATTAAAGAATCACATAACTTTAATTTCACTTCTTGACTAAGAAAGTTCTTATGAATATATAAAGATCTCAATTTACTATAAGATTTTTGAATTACGTGGCTGACATGTTTAGAAAACCTTAAATTGTTGTCTATATATATTCCTAAGTCCTTACAATAATCACTAGGTGTTATACTTTTATTGTTGACACTTAGGATGAAGTGGGGATGACTTACAATCTGTTTCCTGTGCCTACCAACAACTAGCAATTCGGTTAACTTCATTTAACATTAGACCATGGTTACGGGACACCTACGAAATGTGCGCCATATCTAAATTAATATTTTTAACTGCAGCATCAAGATCGTTTAGCAAGAATCCAAAGATTAATTGGAAATCATCAGCATATTGATGTGAATTAGCGTGTTTCAGAAACATCGAAAAATCAGCAGTAAAAACAGAAAATAACAAAGGACCTAAAACACTACCCTGCGGTACGCCTTTATTGGCAGTACGGAAGTTAGAAGAAATGTTATTAAGTACAATTTTTTGACATCTGTTAGCCAGATAATTTGAGAAAAAGGAAATTATGTTACTGTAATCTAAAAGTATAAGGCAAGCATTTTCGTTATCATCACATGACCTAAATAATTCGTCTGTTACATGCAGTAAGGCTGTGGTGGCGCTGGAGCTTTGGTGATTCTAATAGTTTTATAAGGAGCATGTATGTCAAATAGATATAAAATATTATTCCAAAATTCCACCATTTCATCAACATTTTCTAAAGTATATAACTGATCAAAATTAATTATATGAAGATCACGAATAAATAAATTATTTTCAAAACTTGAAAAGTCGCGAAAAGTTTTGTATGTCAAAGGCTGCTTAGATTTCCTGATATTTAGGTTACAAGTTACCAGGCAATGATCGGAGATATCATCCATATTTAGTACCTCACAATTTAGAAAGAAATCAGGACTAGAACAGACAAGAAGATCAATTAAAGTTTGTGTATTATTGATAATACGAGTAGGTTCCGTGATAAGTTGATATAGACCATGACCATATTTATTGAGAAGGTTACTTAGTTGTACAAAGTTATACCTGGCATCATTCAACATATCAACGTTTAAATCACCACCAAATAAAACTAAATCAAATTCAGGTATAAAATTTACTAAAGTATTTTCCAGTTCATCAAGAGAGGGCGGTCTGTATAATATACCCAGGCAAAGCGTCTTGCCTTCAATTTTTACACTTATCTAAAGCTTTTCAGTTAAACCGTTATTAGGAACATCCAGAATTTTAAAACTGATTGACTTGCTAACATAAAAAGGCTACTCCCCCACCTCTCCCCTCACGATCATTCCTAATTAAAGTATAACCATCAATTAATAAATTATTATCACTAATTTGATTGTCCAACCAGGTTTCAGAGAGACCAATAATACTGAATTTTTCATTTAAAAAAACAAATCAAACCCTGTACAATAGTGATGTGTCATTCGTTCATTTTACAAGGATTGGATCGATCAGTGATTGATAATCAAAAAGATCGAATCTTTTGTATCTATCATTCGATCGTTCTAGCCAGTCGTTAACTGAACAATATTGAAATGATTGAATGCGCAGTTTTGTGCGCCTTTGCCTTAACTCACTCTCTGACTGGTTAGCTTTCATCATTCAATATACAATTCAATCATTTGCTCAACTCGGCCGTGCAAGTCTGACAGGGGCGATAGCCCGAGTACAATTATTGTTTATTTTGTTGTCGCCGAATGCTGAATCCACCATTCTTTTTACTTTATTATGAATATTATGTCTATCAATTATGTAGGTATATACTAACTAACGGAGAATAATATATTATAGACTTGTTTATGTTATTTTCTTAATTATCACAAATGTTGGAGCTGGCGTTCGGCGGTTTGTTCCTTAAAAGTGTCGTGTTTTTTGTTAGTAGAGAAATCATTGGGACCGTATTCCGTTCAAATCTTCTGTATAACTTAATGCAATTAATTTTCTTTCCCAGTGGTTCTTGCTGTGGCAATGAAAAAAAATGTTTATTTCAAATTATTTTCATTGATTGAACTGGGCAAATAATAATTATATTATCGAGTTTTACCAATTAAAATTTAAATATGAGATAAAAAATAATTTGATTCCAAAAATTCCTGCAATAATTAAATAAAAAATAATAGAACATCCTCACATTTTGCAATAATTCACGTCTTTTAAAACATATGTACTTCTATAAAAAGGGATTTATGCTGTCTAAAGTAAGTTTATATTTTGGTAACTTTAAATTCATTATGTTGTTATTACTATTAAACTAAGCGAAATAATAAATATGGCATAAATATTTTCAAGTAAATTAATTAAGCATTTATACAAGACATAAACAATGATGGAATACCATATTGAATGATTCGTTTGTTTTACCTGGGACACCAATGGGTTTAGGGAATTTCTGTTTACTATAGTACCATCGTGTATAGTTGGTTGCATGTTTTCGCACTCAAACGACATAGTCATTTATGAAAGCCCTGTACCATTCATTTGTTAGTCGAGTTGGTTCGATCTTCGGTCGTCGTTCATATTCACTATTCTCATTCATTCAATACGCAAATGAACCAAGAACCAAGCATTCACCTAGGTGAGACGAAAGCGAACGATGTTAAAATCCGCGATTGACCGAATCGTTCGCCGCAAAAAGATTCTATCATTCAATACTTTCAGATGATCGAATCCTGAAGATCGAATCATTCACGAATGACACATCTCTACTGTACAAACAGAACGTATATCAAAATGAGAAAAACTAAACCATGTATTATGCATGAAAAAATATATATATATATATATACATAGAGCTCAAGTATACGATAAAAATATCTGTTAAGGCTTAATGAGCAGACAGTAAATTTTATTATATTATATCCAAAAAACTATACAATTCTAATCATAAATAAATATACACAAGAAATACTAATGTATAAACAAGTAAAATAAAAAAGATTCTTACTCATATAAATTATTTATGATCAAAAGAAAAGAAAGTAAAAAAGTAGACAGTCATAAAGTGTGTACCTACATAGAATGATTTACCAAAGTCAGTTCCTCACAGAGAAGGTAAAGGTAAAGTTAAATAGAGATAAGCTCTTAATATAAATATAAAAATCAAAATAACGATAAGGCAAACTATATGAAGATAGTGCACACACAAAAAAAGTAATGACAAAGAGTAATAGAAAAGAAATGACAAAAACATGGCAAGATATTAGCAGTACAATTATAGGTATAAGGTTTAAAAAACATTTATAGTTGTACCATATCGATAAAATCAAGCACTTTCACCAAAATTGTAGAGACATTTCCTGCCATCATGGAAAACAAATATTTTATCATCTGCAGACTAAGCCTTGCATACTTCTCCTTTGTGGCCAATAATGCTTCATACCGCCCTTTTGTAAGGTCCTCGAAAATTACAATGTTAGTCCCAGACTTCTTCAAATTCTTTTTAGCAGCAATTACTTGAGATCGTTCCAGTTGTTAACAAAATTAACTAAGACTGAACGAGGCTTACCATCATTTTCAATAGACTTGCCAGTTTTAAAGGCACTGTCGATATCCTGAATTGTACATGGGACTCTTAAAATATTCCTTATAAAATAGGCCACCACTGGAACATTATCGTCATCATTTTCATCCAAACCATAAAAACGTAGTGAGTTCCTTTCGGCATATTGAGATGACAAGTCTAATTTTTTATTAACTTCCTCTATTGATTTTTTTATTCTGTTCGACACTAGTATTAAGAGAATTAAAAGATTGAGTAAAACTTACAAGCTGATTATTCATTTCTTCCAATTTATCCAATTTATTTAATTTTTAATTTTTTTCATTAATTTATTTTTCCATTCTTAACAATTTAGAATCCATTTCATCCAACTTAGATTGTAGTTGTGTAAAAAGAGTATTACAAACTTGCTTAATGTGGCCCTCAGTATCCATTTTACTATCGCCTCTCGTCTGAGGCATGGACACGGCTTTATCGAATTAGTCGACGGGAGAATAATTTGACGTGATTGCACCACAAATAATTTCAATTAAACACCATTAAAGAACTACAACATACTGTGAGAGTATAGCACAAAGACCGTAAAAATTACTTTAAAAGTATGTAAATAATTAACTGTTTAAATAAACCACAGAAATTTAAGAATTTACGAGAGCTCTCTAACACACAGTTGACTCTAGCAGACGCATTTCTATTTTTGTTATTTCACCACTTTAAGTACTTATTACTACAATTACCCACCACCATTCTAAGTACTCATTACTGCAATTACCCTTCACCACTCTAAGTACTTATTACTATAATTACTCACCACTCTAAGTACTCATTACTACAATTACCCTTCACCACTCTAAGTACTCATTACTACAATTACCCTCCACCACTCTAAGTACTCATTACTCTAATTACCCCCCACCACAAATGTGGTGGGGGAGACCCACCGCCGGTATAAGCACACTACTAATACATGACATTTTCACATTTTTGTAGTTTAGTTAAAATTAATGTGTTTTCCATCCCTTAAGAATATCACCCTTTAGAAAATTTGCGTTTTCATTTTCAACAATTACTCTACTCTAATAAGTTGTATGAATTAATCAAAAATAAAGTATAATTTTACAATTCATAGGTGTAAACATTTTACACATAAATACTGGTAAAATTTTACACCGTATGATACCATTGGTGTCTAGTAGTATACACATAATTAATTGGTGTGACCCTGATGTACCCCGTGTGGTGTCAATTTGGTGTGAAATTTTGCACCGTATTTTCAACCGTGTGTGGTGTTTCTCATTTAAAGATAAAATTAATTTAAAAAGTGAGGTATTATGTAAGCTATTTTTATACTTTATGAAGAAAACATTTTTAAAAAGTGAGATAGGTATTTATTTATTATATATTTTAGTAAAGGTATATACAATTATTATTAAAAAATTGAGGTATGTTTATTTATTAACATATGTTTATATTTTATAAAGAAAATTATTATTCAGTCGTATTTCTTTGTATAAAGAAAAAAAATATTAAAAAAGTGAGGTAGGTATTATTTATGGCAGTTTTACACTTTATAAAGGTAAAATTATTATTAATAAACTGAGGTAGGTATTTATTATGGTATTTTTACGAATTGTAAAGAAAACATTATTATTGAGAAAATATATAGGTACCTATTTAATTACTGTGGTATTTCTAAAGATAAAATTTGAAAAAGTGAGATAGATATTTATTTATTATGGTATTTTTTACGCTTTATAAAGAAAACATTATTATGGAGAAAATAGCTAGATAAGTTATTTCTTCAATAAAAAACAGAAAAAACTTTATTTCCTATTTTTTATTTCTAGAGCACTTCCAGCCAGGTACATGGACAATAATTTATCCTACGTTTCGACCGAGTTTTCGGACTTTTTCAAGGTTAAAAGCTAAAAATAATGGTTTTACATAAGTCTTAAATTAGATTAGTGACAGAATGCATATCTAAAAAAGTGTTTTCTTACCTAATATAAATTTATTATTTTAATTTCATTGTATGGGTGGATTTTATTTTGTTTTTTTTATTTGATAGGTATGTAATGTACGTGTAGTTCGACGAGTTCGGCAGAGAATGATCAGTATTTTTGGTGTCGTCGTTGATCTGTTTATTTTTAAGAGTAGGTAATTATAACAGCTGATAGTAGATTTATGGTCCGAGTGACAGAGTTATTGTAAACATTCTCATGATATTGGATAGCCGTTGAGAAGTTTTGCAGTTAGCACATATACAGGATGTATAAAAATTGTTACTATGGAATAAGATTGCGATATATGCTACTTAGATTTTCTATATCTGTTTGATAATTTACTATTTTTTTGTTGTTTTGTATTTCGGCCATTTCAAATATCATCTATAGCTAGATAAGTATTTAATTATATTTCTACTTTCAAATATAAAATTATTATTCAAACATTATTACTGAGAAAATGAGGTATGTATTTAATTATTATTATTGTGGTATATCTACACATAGAGATAAAATTATTAATCAAAAAGTGAGTTAGGTAGGTATTTATTTATTAATCTATTTTTTACACTTTATGAAGAAGCTAGATAAGTATTTAATTATATTTCTACTTTCAAATATAAAATTATTATTCAAACATTATTACTGAGAAAATGAGGTATGTATTTAATTATTATTATTGTGGTATATCTACACATAAAGATAAAATTATTAATCAAAAAGTGAGTTAGGTAGGTATTTATTTATTAATCTATTTTTTACACTTTATGAAGAAAAAAATAGTTCAAAAAGTGAGGTAGGTATTTATGGTATTTTTACACTATATAATGATAAAGTTATTATTTAAAAAGATAATGTTAAGACCAGGCCACTAGATGGCGAACTATGTTTTGTTTGCAAGCTGCATCTTTACGTCGAATTAATTTTATCACATACTCGACAGTGGCACAACAAAAGCATACTTACCTGGCGTAGGGGTTACCGTGATCAATAAGGCGGTTCCCCCCAGGGTGAGGCCCTCCCATTGCACCACGGTTGGGCTGACCCCTGCGATTATTCCTAATGCGAATAACTCGGGCGCATAATTTTTGGTAGTCGGGACTGCGTACGCGCTGTCCCGGTGTTGCATAATCAAACATAATTAATTTATTATTTGTACTTGCAGTAGTTAATGGCTGGGCTGAACACTAAGTCCGTAACTAGTTCCAGTGTATATTTAGAATCAAAATGATGGGAAAAACTTATTATTTTCAAATAACAGTTTACAATTAACAGATAGCACTGCATCATTATTCGCAGAATGCACAAACAGAGATGGGCTGAGTGGAAGGAAAACACTTTACTGATTCGAATCGGTCAGATTAAAGATACGTTCAAACTGATTCGGTCAATTGTTCCGTTTAACTTAATTAAGGCCCTGATGTAAGGGTACATTTACAACCAATTCGGTACGGGCACAATCTGCTGGTGGATTGTAAATTGGGTTTTAAGCATATTGGGTGAATGTATTTGTTACAATAAAATTTTACGTCGGAAAGACTTTGAATACTTCAGGTTTAAATTGGATGCTTGCAAATCGCAAATATTCAATTGCGGCACGAATTTCAAATTGCGCATGCGTATTACAATACAAATTTATTTCTGTTTATATTTAATGTCAGTTTGTGATTTGAAATTGGAAGATTAGATCTTTTAGTATTAGAAAATATAATGTTTTTAGAAGTTATGTTAAATAATTGTAATTATTTAATCAAACTGAATTTGCACACACATAATGTTAATAAATCTCAACAGATGGCAGCTCTCATTATAAATGACCTAAATTTTATCACGGCACAATTCACAATCCGTTAGTAAATTGTGCCTGTAGCGAATTGGTTGTAAATGTAAATGTACCTTAAGACGGGGTCCCGTCCCGAGTCTTAGGGTACATTTACAACCAATTCGGTACGAGCACGATCTGCTGGTGGATTGTAAATTGGGTTTTAAGCATATCTGGTTGAATGTATTTGTTTACAATAAAATTTTAAGTCGGGCACGACCTTGAATTGCACTTCTGGTTTGAATTGGATGCTTGCAAATCGCAAATATTCAATTCAATTGCGGCACGAATTTCAAATTGCGCATGCGTATTACGACACAAATTTATTGTTTATATTTAAAGTCGGTTTGTGATTTGAAATTGGAAGATTAGATCTTTATTTAGTATTAGAAAATATGATGTTTTTAGAAGTTATGTTAATTGTAATTATTTAATCAAACTGAATTTGCACACACGTAATATTAAAAAATCTCAACAGATGGCAGCTTCTAACTCATTATAAATGGCCTAAATTTAATCACGGCACAATTCACAATCTGTTTGTTAGTAAACTGCGACACTACAACTCGTACTCGAAATACGCATCACTGTTTTGTCCAGACACACATTTCACACACAGACCCCCACCCACAGTCTCAGTCTAGGGATGGCGATCTTTTGTGAAATAATCGATTCTCAGGATCGATTCAGATCGGAATCGTAAAGATCGATTCATGTAAAAATCGGTTAGAAAAAAAATCGATTCTTCAAAAATCGATCTTGTCCATGAACAAGTCAACAAAATTACAAAAATATTGGAACTGTTAGGAAAGGGGTAGAGTTGGAGTTAATAATAATTATACAATGCATGTAAACTGTGGTGACCTAAAACTTAAAATTAGAAACGTATTTAAAATATTTATTGCACTATAAGTATTTAAGTAGTACAAAAAACAACATAAACTAGTAAAACATAAAAACCTTACAAACAACCAAACAAAAGTATGTAAATGATTGGATTGATGGAAATAGATATAAACTAAAATCAAAAAAATAAATATTCTATACAAAAAGAACACAACATTAAAAAAAAGAATGTGTACTGCCATTGCCTACTTAATTTAAATATTATAAATTCCAATCAGTTAGTTCCATTGAGTTCCTTATAACTCAATGGTTAGTTCTAACGAATTTAAGAAAAGCCTACTATTCTGTGTCTACAGAATAGTAGGTTCCTATCTTCAACAATTATAAATTGTAAAATAAAGTTATCGACAGTACCGACCGACAATGGTTTGTTGTATCTTCTCCACGCTAGGTGGATCTGTGCAGCTAATCACAGACCTTAATTTTTATAAGTCTATGCAGCTAATGAAACAAGTAGAAAAATACTTTGATAGGTAGTTTTATGTTCTGAGATATTTATGTGTTTATGATCGAAGGCATGACTTGCATGCATGATACAAATAAATTTGTATCATGATTGCATGCGTACCTACCGGACATTGTTTAATTCTGTAACAAATGACAATTGTATGCATTTTATTTTATTTCAAAATGGAGAACGAAAAGAAAAGAGGGGTAAATGGTTTGATCATGTCAAGGGTGTACAAATAAAAGTTATTGTAGTAATGAAAAGTTTTATTCATTTCTCTTTTGTCGTTAGGTGAACATTTCAGTGCCAATAATTGTTTCCGTAAATGTAGCTTGTTAAACACACTTTTTCTTTCAAACATACCCTCTAATAAATCCAACATTTCTTTTGTTTTGGCTTTTTTTGATAATATCTAAATACTTATCTGGTAAACATTGCACTATGATAGATTTAGCCTTTGCATCATCTCGTTCGTAGTTTTCTTTTCTGTCTGCATTTTGTCGAATGACGTAAGCTACAGCTTTTTCGGTAATTCTTTACAACAGCCACTTCTATATTTTTCCTGTTTTTTTTTTTGTACACACGCGTAAAGTGTCTATAGAAGACATTTGCTGCAAAGGAAATTTGTACCGACGCTGTCAACCCATAATTATGTGGGATGTATTCCTAACATGACGGAGCATCGTACTGTGTATTTGTTTTTTTCGTCAGGCAGAAGTGGCTGTTGTAAAGAATGACCGCTTTTTCTTCTAATAAAGTTTTTAATCGAAATTTCCAATTATTAAAATTTGTTGAGCAGCTCAACAAATCTCAACAAATAGCGCAACTTGCGCTATTTAGTTGAGGAAACAACTGTAAACTATTCATCTGACACTTTTTGTTTAACTTCAACTACTAACTGGGGTAACTGGGCCCATAACCTGAGAATCTTTATATTAATTGACTTGGATTTAACACAACGTAAACTTTATTTATTACACACTCAAGCCCCTGGTCCATCTTACATATTTTCTATATATATTAGCAGAGGGGTTGTCTCTGATATTAGTGCCAACCTAAATTTTGTAGAGTGCGTTCCAATAGAGAGATCTGGTCATTGATCAGAGTATGTTCCTAACAAATGAAATAAATATATCTTGACTTTGATACATGTATTTCACATTTTTTAAATTATATTAACCACATCTCAATTCTTTATCTGTACTTATACAATGTTAGCCCAGTATCGCCTTTACACCGTTTTCTTTTTATAATGAAAGCTAACATATAACCAACACTGCTCCAGAATATGAAAATATATACACGTAAAGGCCCAGCATATGCGATAATGGCCCGTCTGTTGGCCATCATTTCTGTGTTTGTTGGGTGAGGCATAATTAACAAGTTCTTTTTATTTACTGGTGTACGAAATAATTATAATAAAACCCTATAAACTCTTTCCGCGCCTAACAATAACTTTTGACAGGACCTTTCTCGCCAGTGGCGTCCAATGGTGAGCCTAAAAACGTTAGCCCTCATTCGTTCATTTTTAAAGTGATTTACAAATAATAAATATTTTGTTTCTGATTGCTGAATATCTTGTAAAGGTTGGGCTATTTACACGAAAATTCCCAAAAATTCCCCAGTTTAAAATAATACCCAAGGCACTAAGGAATTTCCTAAATTTTGGGTAAACACCCAATGATTGGCAACACTGTATTTGACAGTTAAGAAGCTACCAAGTTTATCTTGTAATATGAGTTTTAAAAATATGACCAATAGCGAATAGCAAAATTCTATTCAAATTTGGCGCACATTCATGGGCGGGGCATAATTCTATATTTTCATTAAACGGACATAGCCAGCACAGGTTGTGATATGCTATGTCTTCGATTATTGGTCGAGGTGCTATGCTATGTATATAATCTCAAAAATAACATAAATAAAATTAATGGAGCCGTCGACGATAATACCTACAATTTATGTTTTAAGTAATTATATAATAAATAACTTTAACCAAAATGTTCCATCTAAGTACTTCAAAATTTAAGTTTGAAATTTTATTTAGAATTTGGAATATTTATGTTGACAGCTTCTTTTCAGATCTGTCAGCGAAATTACAACTGTTAACAGTAATAACAACTAAACGGGTTGAGCGCTAATTCTCAGCACTTGCATTCGCCAAACGCGCCCAATGTAGTTCTACGCCAGCAGTGAGACGAGCGTATTAGGATAAATTTAGATAGAGACAAGGCTTCTTCTAACAGGCAGACCAAGGACGGTTTCAAATTTGATATTCTGATTTGATTGGTCCAGAATGGAGTACAGTTCCAAGGTCTTTTGAATTGACCGATTACATTTTAAAAGCAAATTTGAAACAGTTCATAACTGGCTGTTGGAACAAGCCTAAAATTTTTTGTACCTACAAACAGCTTAAGTTTCATCTAATTTTCTTGACAAACAGGAACTTTTCGGAATTATTTTGGGGATATTTACCTTTCCTACCTCAAAACATTGGCATTGGCATTGGCTACACTGGATCAATTTTGTTGCTGTCATAAGTTGACAGTTGTACTATCAAGTTCTATGCTGTCATGTTTTGTAAACTATTAGATTTGACTGAATTTTTCAGTGTTTAGATATTTCTGTTGTTTTTATTGTGATAGATTAATTAAACAATATTCAAAATATAGTTTTCATAGTTCTTAATAAAAATGGATATGCAAGCACAAGAATATTTCAAACAGAAAAATTGGATACAAGCAATAGATTTATATAACAAACTTTTGGGAAATAAACAAAATACTATTGAACAGATTATTTCTTACTTGACTAACCGAGCACAATGTTTTCTAGAACTAAATAATTATCAAGCAGTTATAATTGATTCAAAAAATATAATTAAGCTAGCCCAGGATCATAACTACAATGTGTGCCTGGCAAGAAAAAGACTCATTCATTGTTTGTATTTATTAAAAAGATTTGCAGGTAACCTTTCTCATTAAATATTTTACCATGTTTTCTGTGCAATCAGTTTTCATTGAAAATTTTGTGTATCTAAGTATTGCAATATTGCATTTTCTTTGTCTTTCCATTCAGAATAATATTAGTAAACTATTTGGTTGCACTAAGACATAGATGTGCTAAGTAAAGATTGCAATTATTTCAAAATGAAAATAGTAATTGTTGATAGGTAATATACCTTGAAAATTAAAATTTCTGGAAAAAGAGTAAACCTATAAACCAAAACTGAAAATATTAAATACATATTTGATACCTACCTATATATAAACTGCATATTTTTCATGTAATCTACTTTTCCCTACACCAACTTAAAATAAAATTGTTAATCTGTATTTTTTTTACTTTTAGAGGCAGATATAGCAGCTAGAGATTGGTTAATATATTTGCAAGAGTCGGATGTTAATAAAGAAGTTAAACCTCTACTTGAAAGCCTTTTAGGAAACTTTATAAACTGTACAAACTCTAAACAAAAAACTATACATTTGTTAAAGATATTAGATACAAATTTTTCTAACTACAGCTCATCTTTAAAGGTAACCTTGTTCATTACCTACTGTCTAGGTACACAACTAAAATGAATTACATATAAAAAAAACGTACCTACTAATGGTTGAAAAGATAATGTATTTTCACATGTTAATTATTGTTAAAAATATTGTAGACAATTTCTAATTTTTTAAAAGTTAGAAGTATTATTAGAATATCTTCTTTTGGTTTTTTGTATAAGTAATATGTCAAATATGAACTTGTTCATTACCTCTTTTTAAAATATAGTGCACGAGAGAGATGTACTAATACTTAGTTTCAGTTCAGTTTTAAAGAGACCAAATATTGGACATCAAAATTTGGGCACGTGGCTGACTTATGTTAAAACAAAATGTATTCAAATAGATAGAGAAAAAGCAATTTTCTTTATGTGACTTAAAATATTATAGTGAAATAAAAAAAAAACATTCATAAATAAGCACAAAAAGAATAAATGATATATTTTTCTGCCAATTGATTTTTTTTTTATGATGATTATACAGTTTTTTAGGTAGGTATCAGTAAATAAATAAAAATTAAAATTACAAATTTGTGAAAATATATCGGCATTTATGAGAGGTAAATTTTAATTATATTTATATAATTACTAATATTGTTGAGAATCGAATAATAAAAAATGCCATCACACTTCTTAATCTCTTCTTTATTTTTGTTATATTTTTTTTAACTTTAGAAACCTTCATTTATGTGAAGTACATCAGCTGTATTTATTTATTAGACATAAAAACTTTTTTTTTTTGAATTGTCATGGTTTGTAGTTTTCAAATAATGTTTTGTTCTTTTCAATTATACAGGGTAATTTATGTTTAATATACAAACCTACAGGATGAATTCACGATATGAAAACAAAAAAAAGTTCATATAAATAATTATAAATATATGCCCTGAGGCATCAGTACTAAATTCATTGTGAGAACTGCTTTAGTCATTAATTTATAATTTGTATATAATAAAACGGTACAAAATTTACCTAATTTAGAACCAGGGAAACCAAAGCGGGACCCCCTACCATTATTTTTGCTAACACTGAATAAATGAGAACAAATCATTGCACTGTTAAATTCTGTATTTAATCTTGAGGAAATAAAATTATTTGAAAAAGTTTGTAGGATTAATCATTGAAAAGTATAAATTTAAACATTAAAAATAATAATTAAAACAAAATTGATAATGGTTTTATGCCGAAATTTAACCGAACTGTATTTTAGAATAAGTACAATGAAAAAATTAAATACCTTTTTTAAGTATCATCCCTAATTACTTTTTTTATTGTACTTATTGTAAAACTAGTGTTAAAAAACATCTAAATAAAACAATGGTTTTTGCAATCAGTTCCTTATTACTTTTAACTTCCAAGAATCTTTTTTCTTTAAAATTGAATGTAAAATTTTAAATGCACAATTTTGTCCTCATTTATTAAGTGACGTACCAATGATATTGATGGAAGACCTAATCAGTGCAATCACTAAATCAGCATATTTAAAATTAAATTACACATTTTTGTGCTTAGTAAAGTTAATAAATACAAAATAAAAAAAAAAAACAGTTTACAAGTTGTTTTGAAAAATTTTAATATTCGGTACTATGTTCATAACATAACGATGAATCTTGGGGCACGTGCACATATTCATAGGAACTTTTTACATGAATTCATTTTATGTTTGTCTATTAAAGCCTGATATATTGTATTGTATAATATTATATCTGATATAAACGTTAGGAAACAATTAGAAAATATTAGGATATACTCATTCAAGTTAAACACACAAGAGTTTTACTAATAATTGTATATATGTAGATATATGTATTTTTTTTAGATGGAAAGACCATCGTCTTTAGTATCCTGTATCTACTGCAATGTTTCATTCGTAGACAAAATAGAATTACGAGCTCACTGCCAGACTGACACACATGAAATGATGATAATGTCAGATGATGGGCATGATTGGTATTGGCGCCCACCACCTAGAGGATTTAAGTCAGATACTTATGTTCTGTGTGAGAATTGGAGGGATTCTGGTAGTTGTCGATACGGTGTGCAGTGTGTACAGGCACATGGAGAAGATGAGCTTATTGAGTGGAAAGAAAGATTTCATTACAGAGAAATGAAGTTGCAAAGAGCAAGGGAGAAAGAACTATTTGGTGAGGATTAACAAACTTTGTATAATCTTTTTGATTTATTAAAATAATAACTAAAGGAAATTTTATAGGCGTGATAATTTTTAAAATAGACTTGCCTTCTAAGCAGGGTTGGAAAAAATCAAAAATCAATGATTTTTATTTAAAAAAAATCAGGTTTTTTTTTAATTTTTTTTTTCAGTTTTACTCTAATTTTTTGAAAACAAATACGATTTTTCCATACACTATTTTTCTGTATTCTCTAACTACCAATTTGCACATACAAATTATTCACGTCGCTGGAAAAATTGTCTATGTGGTCTATATTTTCATACAAACAATAAAAAATCAGCATTTTTCTGTTCTGACAAGCTTGGCGGTTGGTTTCATTAATTTCATAGATGCCGAGGCGAAGCGCGACGGTCGCTTTCAATTGGAGATACTTGTTATTGCAGGAATTTTCCTGTTATAAATTGTCTGCATAATGGAATATAAAAGGGAGGATAGTTCGTAAGGTGCTTCATTTGACAAATTGTATTGAGCCTGTGCCCAAGTTAATTAAAAGTGAACAAGTGAAGTGTAAAATGAGCGGAAGGAAGAAACACGAAATTTGGGATTATTTTATAAAAAAAAAAACCAGTAAAAAAAAAAACTGGTAGCAGTACGGTGTGTAAAAATTCCAAAAAAGAAATGCAAGGACTTATTCAAAGATTAAAGGCCATCATGAAAAGTGCAAGACCAAGACATTACCCGTAGATACAGAAGTCGCTGAACCAAGTAGTGAAGTTGATTTAACTGCAGGTATTCTAAATCTAAATAATTATTTATTTTATTTAAGGAGATCTCACGCCACCCATAAAACTAAGCATTGAAAACCAAAACATAGTGTGTTAATATGTATGATAAACTTATGTGACACGGTTTAAACATAAACGGGGTCTCAAAAATTATGTTTTCGCGTTTTTTGTCGATTTTGAAAAAGTATTTTCTCGTCTTCTATTAAAATATAGAATAATTTGGGGTTGAGGATAAGTCTATATTGAATTAGGCTATTAGGCACGCTAATGCGATTGATTGTGAATGATTCATAACTTATGGATTCTCAGCCCACCTTCTGACCTTACACTGCAAAGATTTAGAAATAAAGGATATCAAAGAACGTATTACACAAATTATTAAGTATTTCAGAAATAATCATCTGGCTAGAGCAATATTCAAGCAGGCTGATGGAAAAACATTAATGCTTCCAAATGACATGAGATGGAATAGTATGGCAGATTGTTTAGAAGTATATGTAAGTCAATGGGAGAAATTATTAAAAGTATGTGATGAGAATAAAAAAGAAATAGACTCAACAATATACCAAAAAGTTTCAAACATTGGTCTGAAACAAGCAGTTGAAGATTACCTAAACATCTTAAAGCCTATAGCTGTGGGACTTGATAAATTACAGAAAAAAAAATGCTTTCCTATCTGACACAGTAGAAGTATGGAAAGAATTAGAAAGAATATTTAAGGAACAATTAGAATTACCCTTGTCTCAGCTACATATTTTTAAAAAACGATATGAAAAGGCACTTACATCCTTTCATTTTGTAGCTTACATTTTGGATGTAACTAAAACTAAATTTAAATTGACTGCCACAGAAAAAGATCAAGCGTTAAATGCCATGCAAGAAATATATGAAAATAGTGGTTTACTACCACTCATTATAAAACTTCAAGCAAAAATGGAACCTTTTGCAGCAGTTATGTTTTCAGAAGAGGTAATATTCAATGTTAGTGCCTTACAGTGGTGGGTTTCACAAAAAGACATCCCTGATATTGAAAAACTTCTTTCTATACTGAGGCAATTTCTTTGTGCTATCTCTTCATCAGCTTCGGTGGAAAGATTATTTTCTACATTTGGGTTCGTTTCACTCCAATTTATGAAATAAATTGAGAGTGGAGAAGGCAGGACAATTAGTGTTTCCATACAAATTTTATAATGAAAATCAATGTTAATTGTTTTAGAAACTACCTGTTTTGTACTAAAATGTTTCTTATTTATCAATAATGTTAATGGTTGATTTATATTGTGTAATAAATAGTATTTTTATTTTCAGAATTTTCTTTTGATTTAAATCATCGATTAAAATAAAAAAAATCATTTGATTAAAATCATGGATTTAAATCATGATTTAAATCAGGCGAACCCTGGATTAAACATATATTAAATTGCGCTTTATGACAGATGGTCGAGAGTCAAGCACACTTGGCTTTCACAAGGGTCGATCCCCAGTCATGGCAGTGGAATTAACAATTAACTATGAGAGAGATTATTTCCACTATACATGAATATTAGGTGTGTGTCTATTGTCTCTAAACGTGTACCCCCTCCTGCACAACGTTAGTTTAGGGATACAAAGGGTTGTACTATATGTGGTGTGTTATTAATTAATTTATAAAAGAACGGAAATAATCGTTTGGTGTTTATTTAATTTTTTCATTTGAAAATATTAACATGTAAATTTAAATGTTGCAGGTAAATCTTACACCGAAGAATTACTTGAAAAATGGGTCCAATCTCCTAATCCAAATGCGTTAATGCGAGACAAAATAGATGATGTTGAAGATTATTGCTCATGTTCATTGTCAGCAACAGTTTCTTCTAAGAATAGCCTGCATGATTGGACATTTTATATGAAAACTAAGCGACCGTTAAAAGCAGTAGCTCTGTTACAGGATACCCACCGAAACCATTTCTTTATAGCAAGTATATTGATAAAAAATTGTAAAATAGATTTAAAAAATGACCAAGAGTGGATATCGCCGCTTTTACACCATGAATCTATGCTGCCAGTGGAATATAGGATAAATGTAGTATTTACTACTGGGATATTTGGGACATTTAGACAGTCTGTTGTTTTTGATTTCTCTTCTGAACCTGTGCTGGTAAAACACTTATGTGTTGATGTTGTACCAGATTCGGATCTCGATAAAATTAATGAGATTCGCAAAGAGATCACTGTTTCTATATCAGAACGATGGACAGTTCATAATTCTGATATACTTCCTTTTTATTCTACTTTAGTTAGTACCAGCACAAATGAAGAATGGGAGAAGAGGTTGCGTTCTATGTATCCTTGCCCTCAGGCTGAAACATTCTTGTTATCCCATGCTACCTTAAGTGAAAGAAAGTTTACAAGAAATAATTATAGGGAAAGAATGCACGAGTTGCTATTTATAGAAGAAATGGCAAGGTATGATCTCATAGCACAGTACAATTTAACAACAAAACTTCAAATGGCTCACAGCTATATTTTGTCCCCAAATAGTATGGCCGCTAGTACAGCAAAATATTCAAGTAATGGAGAGCTTTTTGCTTCAATTAGTTTGGGAAAAGAATTATCTGAAGACACTTCAGAAGGCAGACTAATATTAATGCATTGTAATACAGTGTATTTATGTCCTACAACCTCAGATTTGCATAATAGAAGGACAGTATACGAAGCCTTAATTGAAGATAAAGGCAAAAATATGATTTATTTAAGATTGTCATCACAAACTGTGCAAGAATTAAGATTGACTCCTGATTCAGATTTAGAGGTACAGATACAATTTCAGTTAAATCGGATACCATATTGTGAGTGGCATTACACATTAGACAAAATGGCAAATTTTAAAATGATATTTCCCGAAACATATCTTGAGCCTAATATACCTTGGTCTCCCTCACGACAGTGGTCTCGAAGTTTAGACACAAGATTAAATATTAAGCAAAAAGAAGCTGTAGTGGCTATTACAACTCCTTTGTGTGTTCAGCTTCCTCCGATATTGGTTATAGGACCATTTGGAACTGGAAAAACCTTTACGTTAGCACAAGCAATAAGAGAGTTAATCAAGGATCCTTCAAACAGGATATTACTGTGCACACACTCTAATAGTGCTGCTGATTTGTACATAAAAGATTATTTGGACATTTGGGTCGAAGCAGGTGAGGAAAATGCAAGACCTCTGAGAATTTATTATACAAAACGTTGGGTTACTACTGTTAATCCAGTAGTACAAAAGGTAAGATGTTGATATATTCTATATTTTTAGTTGATATAATTGAATATATTCACTACTTAAAGATCCCAAAGCTTTGTGTATCTTATCGCCAGTTTATTATTTGCAAATTATTTGTGACTGTATTTATTATTTATGTCGTTATCATATTTAGTGAATTATATTATACATTTATTTGTGAGTGAAATTAAGATTTTAAAAAAAATATCTTCAGCCAGCTATAGTGCATAAATTCTTAATTCTTATTAAGGATTAAAAGCGCCGATATTTACTGGTTTGCAGCTTTGAAGGCTAGGTGAATATCGGTGAGTTTGATCTTTAATTAGGCAAAATCCCGTCAAGTTTGACACTTAATAGTCGTACTTATATGCACAAATATTATATCGATAAAGTCTAAGATGGAAATTAGCCAAATCATTTCTGATTAAAATATACATGTTTTAAGCTTGTCGAAGCAGTAAGAGTGTGTGTTAAATTGTTTATAGATCTAAATTGGGCTCGCCATATACCACGACGCTAGATAATATACAAATATTTTAACTTTTGAAATGTACAGTATATTCAGTAATGTTATGTATGTTAATGAGGTTACTTAGCACAAAATATATTTTTAAAATGTTTAGGAAATTTCATCATTTCATCAAAGAAAACATTTATTCCAAGTATTTTTTATATATTATAGCCCAGTCCCCAGCGAAAAAAATTACGATAAAACTGGAATTAAATAATCCTTATGTGAAATTTTGTATAGAAGTCGGTTCTTGGTAGTAGAAAAGTATAAAAAAAGTTCTTAAGACTACCGTGGTTGCAACATAAAACAAAATTTTGCCAAACTCCCAAAATTTTATTTTGGAAATAACTTTTAAAACACGCAAAATACACAAAATTTGTAGAGGTCAAAATTAAAGAGCACAAATTTCTACACAAAAAATGACCCTTATTACGTTTTGATATGGGTGAAGTGGGTTGAAGAAATAATTTTGTAACGTACTAAGTAGCCATTTTATGTGCTTTCCATGAGTGTATTTGAGATTCTGAAATTTGCTCGATTGTATTTTTACTATTTCTTGTAAAATTGGTTTCTAAAATGCCACACGCCCTTCCAAACCTGCCCGATATGGGACACTTCTAGCACACTAACAAACACTTTTCAATGTGATACTACAAATTTCCGGCTAAACTCGATCGGAAGTCTTGGCCGTTTGTGGGGAGGGACACTGCTGATGCGTGCTGTTCCAGTTTAGAGCTTCAAACACATCGTGTTTTACGCGCGCTCTGAAGTCCCCTTGTGTGACTGACTATTTTCTTATTCTTATTCGTCTACTTCATCCAAAATAGTTTGAAAATTAGTGCATCCTTCAATCTAACAGAAGCCGCAAACAGTTACAATATAACCCAGCCTTTCTGCAACTGCAAGCCGTGTTGCAACCTTTCTTATGTTTACAGAAAATCATATCCAACAATTTCTCATTTTAATATTATTCAATATAAATTACAATGTCATGTCGCGTGTATACACAGTAATAAGAACAGTACACGTGACTCTGCGCGCGCTGGGCGGCTCGGTGCAGCTGCTGGAGTTTGAATTCTTTATAAATTTTCGTCTAAGTTTTGTACCTGCTCATCTTATGTCTCAATCGCTACACAAAATTTTACAATATAAAATCAAAAGAACGAATATTTGTCTTTCCTTCACCATAGGTCACAATTGCAAAAAATGTGAGTATTCAATGCTGGAAATACATTTCTAAAAAAACTCCGATTTTAAGATACAGGCACTCTATTGCAAATTCCTGTTGAATGTGAATTATAATGAAAACATGGACATTGTTAATTAAAAGTAGATGCACTTAGCTTTAATTTGCATTTTTTTTTCATGTTAATTTTTCATCATTTGAGAGCATTTTGTAAAGTCAACTCATTTTCTGTCCAGAGCAGTTACACATTTTTGACTACCATGATATCAAGAAGTGACATACCGGGTGTAAAAGGATCCATGATATATCCCCCTTTTTCTTTTAGTTTTGAAGATAGATAAACGATTGAAATTTGGAACATCCTATATACTTAATAAACGTCACTTTTTGACATATTAGTGATTTTTTACTTCCGGTTTCACCGGTAGTTACACACTTTTGATTTTCAAATGGAACACCCTGTATATTATTGTATTTTTGAATTCTGCATAATTTTCTGAATCCAATCATACCATATTAGTGACATTACAAACATAACTATTTGTTTTAATTTAATTTTTAGTTTTCCATTCAAGCGTGTCATGACTTCAGATTTATTCTAATTGGCCCGTGTAATGCTAGAAAAATCGAAATCCCGTCGAAAATACTAAATTATGTATGATATCTTACACAAGTTGTTGGCTGTTAAGGTAGAAATTATTTCTTCAATAAAAAACAGAAAAACTTTATTTCCTATTTTTATTACTAGAGGACTTCCAGCCAAGTACATGAACAATTTGTCCTACGTTTCGTCCGAGTTTTCGGCTCTCGGAACTCCAAGAGATATCGTTGCCACCTTTGACTAGAAAGGATACGGCCTTAGAGGCGTTCAGGCATAATCCCACGGATGGTAGCTTCGCACCACCGCCCGCTCGAGCGAGTGCGTGAACCAAATGTCCGAACCTGCGGTTCCTCTCGTACTGAGCAGGATTACTATCGCAACGACGAGTCATCAGTAGGGTAAAACTAACCTGTCTCACGACGGTCTACACCCAGCTCACGTTCCCTATAAGCGAAAAAGTCCGAAAACTCGGACGAAACGTAGGACAAATTGTTCATGTACTTGGCTGGAAGTCTTCTAGTAATAAACATAGGAAATAAAGTTTTTCTGTTTTTTATTGAAGAAATAATTTCTAAATTATGTAATTTATAAGCAAATAAAGTTCTTCAAAATGGTTTTTGGGATGACACAATTTTTTCAAATGGAACCATATTGGTACCATAGTACCATTTATTAGTACTATTAATAAGGAACACAATTTTTGGAAATAAGTTTTTCCGCCATTTTGTTTTATGTTGCAACCATGGTAGCCTTGAGAACTTTTCTACAGGCAAAGACAGTGGCATAGCGAGGGTTGATGGGGCTCCGGTGTAAAATATTTGCTCCCCCCCCTCAGTAGTTACATAAATAATAAAAAAAAACGAAACTCAAATTTTCTTTTATAGTTATAAATAAATAAAATCTAATTCTGATATTGTGTCTGACACACAAAAAATAAAAAATATATAATATTCTCATAAACAGTATATTCAAACAAAAAATCTTAAAACTATTCAGTCATAATATGTTATGTTTAGCTTTATTCTAGTAACAGTCATAGATAAATATATTATTGGTGACTAAAAAAATTTGGATATTCTTTTGCGTGCTTTTGCATTAGCGAAATTGTTCAACTATATTATTAATCCGTTTTAGATGTCCGCGACGATTCAATAGATGGTAAAGCCAGATGGGTTAATGTATTCTGATCTATTGTTGATCGTTAATAATTCTTGATAAGTTTAAGTTTACTAGAGAGTGTTCTCCGATGGCAACTGTCAAAAAATAATAAAACATCTGTATACAGTCCTCTATAACTCCTATACCATACAAGTTAGGAATTTCGTTCAAGTTCAGTTCTTTATTGCACATGAAGGGGCATCCTAAGAAAATATTTTCGGATGTGCAGGGTATCACAAAAAACTGTGACACCATTGAGGTAAGTTTTTTAAATGGAATGCCCTTTATATTTTTGCATATTTTTAATGTTCCTCATTCACACCTATTATATGAGTGCAATCCAGTGTTTTCCTTAGTAACAATAAATTAAAAATGAAAAAAAAAATCAATTTATGTCACTAAAGATAAATGGTCCCCATTTTTCCAAATGGGGATTTGAAAACAAAATGTTAAAAACTTTTTAATGGAGGTGGTAGGACTGTAACTATAATTATTTGAAATCCATCATTATACAGGGTACTCGAAATGAGTTTTCAAATTTTGAGAATTTAAAATAGATTTTTCACAATTTTTACATTACTATAGGAATTCATAGCCGTTTTTGAAATAATTGACAAAATTTAAACATGGGTAGGTAAAAAAACGGCTTTTATTTAACCAGAGTTATAATAAAACAACACTAACTATAAACTACATTAAATGTTTAAAATGTCTTCGATTTTGTTCTAAACATAAATGCGCTCTTTCTCAAAAAGACCTTTCCACTTTCCTTAACATTCCAGATAACATATTTGCAAATGCAATAATTCCCTCCCAAACATTCGCTGACCATTGGTGCTGTCGATCCACTTGTCGCATACAATGTGGATTCTCAATTGAGTAGTAATGGAAATTGTGACGGTTCACACTACCACTCTTATGAAATGTCGCTTCATCCGTAAACAACACGTTTCTGAAAAACTCGGGATATCCCTGCATTTTCAATCTTGCCCATAGACAAAATTCGATGCGTTTCGCAAAATCATTCTCGCAAAGCGCTTGATGCAATTGGATATGATAAGGATTAAAACAATGCTTCTTTAAAATCCATTGCACAGATCTCTCGCTTACATCTGTTGCTTCGCGATGATCTTTTGGCTCATATGTGGATGTTCGGTAACCGTTAGGAGTATCAACAATTTGTATTTTAATTAATGATAGGTTTTACTCTTTCTTCCTTTTTGTATTTTCCATCACCTGTCTCAATAAACATATTCAGTAACCTTTTTAAACTTATTTCTTCTGGGTGCTGTCTTTCTGGATATCGTGTCGCATAAAGCCTACTAATCAACAAACAATTTTTTTTCACTTTCGCCTAATACCAAAATCATTTCTACTACCTCATTACTTAGAATTCTTTAAAACTGATAACTCAGCGAATAACAAATGCTAATTTGTTATCTAATGGACTGTTTGATGCGTCAAATTTTATCAGTTATTTCAAAAACGGCTATGAATTCCCATAGTAACACTTATACAAAAATTGTTTGTATTTAAATTCTGCATATTACTACGAAAAAATATACAGGGTATTCCACTTGAAAAAAGTGAGAAAAATCAATTTAATATTCTCAAAATTTGAAAATTTATTTTGAGTACCCATGTAATGATGGATTTCAAACAATAATTATAGTTACAGTATCCTATGACTGTCATTAAACAGTTTTTAACCTTGTTTTGTTTTTATATCGACATTCGGAAAAATGAGGACCGTTTATCTTTACTGATGGAAATTGATTCTTTTTTCATTTTTAATTTATTGCTACTAAGGTTAGCATTGGATTGCGCTTATATTATAGATGTAAATGAGGAACATCAAGTGCGTTAAAAATATGCAAAAATATAAAGGATGTTCCATTTAAAAAACTTGCCTCAATGGTGTCACAGTTTTTTGTGACACCCTGTACTTTCGAAAATATTTTCCTAGGGATCCCCTTCATGTGTAGTTAAGAGCTGCACTTGAAAGAAATTCCTACTTTGTATAGTATAGGAGCTATGAAAGACTGATGCATTGTTGCAGGACTCTGTATACTTGTCACTTTCCAGCATCCAGAATTTTTCAATTTCTAATTCAAAATATTGCCTGATATTCATTGAATCGTTCTAGCTACGTAATGAGGTGAATATATTAGGATATCAGAGAATCACTAATAATTATTTCAGTCTTTTATAAAAATTTTAAAAATTTTCAACTATTAGCGATTTAGAACAGTCGAGTCTTGCAAGAAATCAAAATATTCTTTACTATTTTCCAGACCAGTAAACCTTCGCAATAGTGTGTCCATTTACTTCATTGATTACATTATAATAAACAATCACTTTAAATTTGGTTTCAGAGTTTTCAAATTTATGATCATTGGATAACTTGTCAAAATATCTTTTATGTTTAACTTGTCTCTTTTCTGGAAACACAGCTATTCCATGTTTTAACTGGTCGGTGGTCATCTGCCATGGTCACACACGCACAGGTACAGGGTTATTCATAATAAATTACCCACCCTTAATTATCGTTATTATTGCCTATAGAAAAAAAAGTTTTAAATAAAAGTTGTGTGGTTATGACTGAATTTTGTTAAAATGCTATCAAAAGTACAGTAGCGTGCAGATTTCAGGGGATATAAAAAAATAATATTTTTTTAAATGGGATACCCTGTATATTATTAAATTTTTGGAATGATCCTTTGCTCCTGATTCCAAAAATATACCATATGTTACCCCTACCATAAACCGTTTTTGAGTTATTAACCGTCGAATATCTTAGTTAAACTAGTTACTGTAAATATGGAAAAGTTAACATTATTAAAGTGAGCTATGAAAATGACAACTATTATGTTTGATAAGTGACATTTCTTTAATGAAATAAACAAAACTGTTTACAGTAAGGAAGAAAAAAACCAAATATTTATACAAAACAGATAACAAAGATTTATTTAGAAAATTTAAATATAGATAAATGATAACTCATAAAAGATGTTCCATGTGTCCACCATTATTGTCAATGCATAATTGAAAATGTCTTATATTTATAATTGCACCGGAAATGGCTTCATTATTTACATTCTGATTGTTTATTTCAAGTCGAATCCTGTCTTTAACGTCTTTAATACTATTATTATTATTGACAATGTCTTAAAAATCCCCAAAAAATGAATCCATAGGGGTCAAATCCGAACTGTTAGTTGGCCATTTAATAGGCCCATTATTCCCTATCCTATTGCGAATACATTTTTCAAATAATCTCGAACGTGTAGGACACTATGCGGAGTTGCCCCATCCTGCATCCAAATTATATCAAGTTTGGCTTCCGGAAAATTCTGCAAAAGAATATTATCTGCTTCTGGGATAATTATTTCCAGATAGGTAACTCCAGTTAAAGTATCATCATAAAATATAGGCCCAACAATTTTGTTTTTGAAAATTCCACACCAAATGCTAACAGTTCTTCCTGATTTTTTTTATTTGTTTTACCAATCTTTTTTCTGTTGTGCTTGTTTTCCCATGACCTTCGATTTTTCCTATTAAAAACTCCTGCCGTAGAAAACGATTCATCAGTCCATAATATTCCAACTTTTGAAACATCTGGCAGCAAAAGTCCAGCCCTTTCCTTTTATGAGCCTGTGTTAAAACTTGTACAGGTAAAATTTTATATGGTCTGTAGCTGTCATTTTTTAACGGACGTTGGATTTTGGAATAACTTTTACCTAATAGGGAACTTGCACTTTTTTTTTTACTTCATAAAAATGTTCTACAATACTAAAAAATAAGATATGCAAAATATGACGCCTTAATTCCCAATAATAAATTTGTTATAAATTATTAAAGTTTCGCGCGCGAGCGAACCGTTTCAAACAGGTTCAAAAGCGCGGGAGTAGTCGTGACATCACACCATACCACGACGGAGATCCCAGCACTCGACTGCTTAATTTCAGCCGTAAAAATACCAGCATCGCCATAAATTTTAAGTGTATAGGTACTTAAAATGGAAACAAAAACTCCTTATTTTAAATATTGCATTGTACCGTTGTGTAAGAATACTACAGTAAAAGTGCCAGATAAAATATTTATAATGTTGCCAAAAGATAAGATTCGTCGATCAAAATGGCTAAAAGCATGTAGAAGAAATGAAAAAGACATTTCACAGAGCAGTAGGTCTCTACATGTGTGTGAAGATCATTTTAATGTAAGTACATTATTAAATACTATATGTATATCTACTAGTTTTTCGCAGGCGGGCAATAAAATATTCCGACTTCCGAATTATTGAATTTTAATTAGGGTAGGATTAAAGAAAGAATGTGTATACAATGTTAGAAAATAAGATTAGTAGATAGAATGTAATTTAGTGATACTAAGTAAAGGTAATTTCCTGGTGCGAAAGTAAACAGCTATTTATTATTATACTCTTCGCAAATACGTTTACGAAGAGTATATTGCATTTGATCGGGACATTTCTAAAATCGTTAATATCGCTCGCAGAGAAAAAAATCATTTCGTTCGTCATCGAATTCTGAACAACTTTCAAAATGTCCGTCTGTTCATCTGTCCGTCCGTCTGTCTGTCCGTCACGTTTCTTGTAAGCACGATAACTAAAGAAAAAAAGTCCGTTCGAATTGAAATTTGGGCTATAAGTTAGTGTTAGCTAGAGGAAGAAATCCATTGTTTTTGAAAAAAAATCAAATAGTAAATAAAAAAAGTTATAGGACATTTTATTTAAAAATATGAATCTACAGAGGGTTGCAATTTTCAATGTGCTACTAAAATTGAAGTAATTTTCTAAAGACACCAAAATGCTGTAAAATATACTACCACAAATTTCGCCTACGCAGTCGGCATCATCGGGAGATGAAAAAAAATTGAAAATTAAATATGTGATCAATATATTAGGTATTGTAAGAATGAATCTTAGTTTATAGTATAAAATATACTGCCACGCGTTTCGCTAATACAGTCGGCACCATCGGGAGAGAAAATTAAATATGTAGTCAATACATTAGGTATTGTAAGAATGAAGTTTATAAGACAAACACAAGATTCTTTTCAAAAAACTGCGAAGAGTATCCTACAGAATGTGCAACAATTATATAAAAGTTCAATAACACTACTGTCTGCGAAGAATAAAATGTTTACCTCTAGTATATATAGTATATTGCAAATACCTTTCCCTTGTCCTTTAATTTATTCTATTCAAATCTTACATTTATCTATTATGTGAATGATAACACGACACAATCACTTATTTCCCTTGCCCCAAAACATAGTACGAAAATACCTACGATAGGTAATTATACATTTGCGCAACATTTCCTTTGAAGCAAATGTCTTCTATAGACACTTTACGCGTGTGTACAAAAAAAAAACACGAAAAATATAGAAATGGCTGTTGTAAAGAATTACCCTAAATTCTTTCAAACATAAGACTAAGTCTGCTAAAAATGCTTAGTTGCGACTAAGCATTTTGTAGTTATTTCTTTTTATTCCGTGATCAAGTCATAACTATTTTATGTTTATAAATTATTACTAAAAGCTAAACAAATACATACTTCTCTGCCTTGACTCCGTGAACCTCTCCAAGGGAAAAACTTTCACTATTTTGTATAAAAGATGCCACCATAAACATATCCACTTTAGGCAAATTATCAGATTGGCCCTTTGAAAAACCTTGATCAGTCATTTTAAAATATCTGTACAACTACAATAAGCGGTACTATAAAACACAATTATATATCAGAACAGTCACTAACAAATCACAGTCTTATAAGACCGGTAAACATCTGATTGTATTGCTTCCCGGCGCGACGACTACCGAATATGGTATGGTGTGACGTCACAGTCAATAGTAGCTCGTTTCGGGCCACTTCAATTTTATCGCTGTTTAGATTCTTTATACTGATCGCGTGGAATTAGAAAACTTATTTTTTTGTGAAGTACACGTTTTATTACAACGTTACGCTATGTTTTTTAGTATTATTTTTATTTTTAAAATTATAGGCAAGTTCCCTATTGATCGACTGCATTATTTATACCACATTCAGAATTTTCTAAAAAATAATAGTGTTTCAAAAAAGTCTATTCGCGAATAAATATGGATGAGCTTACCTTCGAAATGAAGTAGTATATCTAGCTGTTCTTCCTGATTTGCTTGAACTATGCGCTTTTTTCTACTAAAACTGGAGGTATTATTCACCTTTCGGTAAATATTTTTGAACGTATTTTCTGATGGTGTTGGACGATGTGGATACAACACCCTATATGCTCTTTTTGCTGCACGTTTATTTTTGCTATTTTGTATATAACAAGTAAATATTTGGACTTTTTCTTCCTCACTGTAAACCATTTTGATTATTTCATTAAAGAAATGTCACTTCGTTATCAAACATAATAGTTGCCATTTTCATAGCTCACTTTAATAATGTTAACTTTTCCATATTTAGAGTAGGTAACTAGTTTAACTAAGATATTCGACGTTTAATAACTCAAAAACGGTATATGGTAGGGGTAACATATGGTATATTTTTGAAATCAGGAACAAAGGATCATTCCAAAAATTTAATAATATACAGGGTATCCCATTTTAAAAAAATATATTGTTTTTTGTATCCCCTGAAATCTGCACGCTACTGTACTTTTGATAGCATTTTAACAAAATTCAGTCATAACCACACAACTTTTATTTAAAACTTTTTTTTCTATAGGCAATAATAACGATGATAAGGAGTGGGTAATTTATAATAAATAACCCTATACAAAAATGTTTTACCACAAGCTTCGTTTCTCGATGTTTCCACTGACATAGTGATGTGGAAGTAACTGGGCTTTAGGGCCTCTGTGCTCCGCACCGAACTGCCCTACCATAGCTACACCACTGAGCAAAACCTTACTTCTATGCAAAATATCACATACAGATTATTTCATCTCAGCTCAAAACCCTAGGGACTGGGCTGTTATTAGATATTCATAAAATAGTTTTTAAATCTTTTATGATAGCATTCAGTTTCATATTTAATATGTTACAAGTATAGTATACATATTTTAGAATTATTTGGTGCCACAGTGCTACAGAATTGTAAAGAAATTGTGTAGTTGAAGGATATTATTTTTCATGCCTCTAATATATTTTAGTACTAAGCATTTATATACTTTATTAATAATTTTACTTGTTCTAGTATTGTCTTATAAAAAATAATGGAAGCATAAGAACTTTTGAAATCCCCTCTTTTGAAGATATCATGAAGCACAAAATAATTGTTGTTACATTATCAACTTCAGTATATCTTTCAGCGATGGGTTTACCACAGGGATTCTTTACACACATTCTCCTAGATGAAGCAGCACAAGCTATAGAATGTGAGACCGTCACACCCCTTGCCGTTGCACATGAGAATACGCGAATTGTTTTAGCTGGAGATCATATGCAACTTGGGCCAGACATTTTCTCTGTGTTTGCAAAAGAACGCAACCTTCACATATCGTTATTAGAAAGACTATACGATCACTATCCAACTCATTTTCCATGTAAAATATTGTTATGTGAAAATTACAGAGCCCATGAGAGCATAATACAGTTTACTTCTGAGTCTTTCTATGATCAAAAGTTAGTTTCTAGTAGTAAGCAACCTAGGCATGTGAAATTCTATCCATTAACATTTTTTACCACAAGAGGAGAGGATATACAAGATAAAAATTCCACGGCATTTTATAATAATTCTGAGGTGTATGAAGTTGTTGAACGAGTAGCAGAGTTGAAGAGAAACTGGCCGGCGGATTGGGGCCCTTATAATGACCAATCGATAGGTGTCGTCACTCCGTACTCTGATCAAGTTTTTCGAATAAGATCTGAATTGAGAAAGAGACGTATAGACAATGTTTGTGTGGAACGTGTGTTAAATGTGCAAGGAAAACAGTTTCGGGCTATAATTTTGTCAACAGTGCGTACAAGAAAGACATGTAGTAATGACTCTTCGGCTGGTGAGGTAGATTATGGATTTTTATCAAATTCAAAACTGTTGAATACAGCAATAACCAGAGCACAGAGTTTAGTTGCAGTTGTTGGAGATCCCATAGCACTTTGTTCACTGGGAAGATGTAGTAAAGTATGGGAACGTTTTATACAGATCTGTAAGGACAATGAGAGTCTTTTTGGAATCACTTGGACTCAGCTGAAGGTGTGTATTATAGGTTATGTAATTTGTAAATTTTCACTTTTCTAAACTAAAAAAAAAAAAAAATTGAGAAACCGTAAAAAAAAATATTTTTCAAAATTCGATAGCTTGAGGTCTCGCGAAGGTGCTGGTCAGTGGATAGGTGAATCTGCTCATCTATCAATCCACCTTTCTGGAAAATGAATGTGTAATCTTCTGGCTATTCTAATAAAATGAGGAGCGCCATCATGCATAAAAAACAATCTTTCTCATCTGTTAATTGGGAAGAATTTAAAACAATTAATTGTCTAAAAAGTTGTAGTACTTTGGTCCATCAAAGTGAAATATCCCACAAAATGATTTCCCAATGTGACTATGTATCAGTTCAAAAATGAGCATTGCGTGTCTGTAAACAGAATTTTATCTAGAAAATCTGGAATAGTTTGCATTCTTTCGTGTATTACATCACAAAAATCAACACACAGTAAGTTAAGCAACAGTAGTCAAAGTCAGTAATTAGGTGGAGAACCGAAGTGAAAATCGATGACCTCATTTCGTCTTATAGCGGTTTGTAAATCAGCGTATATGCAGAAGCTATGCAGTCTTAGGCGAGGGTTGTGTGTTATGCGGAGGGGATATAAAGCAGTCGGTCCCTTGTCTATTAGATGTTAGGTAAGTAAAGAATTCCTATTATTCGATAGAGAAGTGGTTTGGTAAAATGTTCAGGTTGGGGGTAGCTCGTCTCCTGGCATCAGTGATTGGCCTTGGTAGCGGAAATAGGCCCACATTAAATAAATGAAAAAAAAAACTCTAAATTGATCCCATTCATGATTTGTGATCTCTTTCATGATGTGTCAAAATCTGAGCTTTAATTTATAAACTATATTGCATGCTGCTGCACCTCCTATTGCAGATTAATTTATAAATCTAGCTTTACTTGCATGTTGAATACAAATGTACAAAATTAAATAGACAGCTATTATTTTTGTTTCTAATCAAAATTATTAAAATGTTGAACAAACATTTTTTGCAAAAAACGGAGCAATTATTTTTATTTCTGTTCACAATAAGAACTTCGATAAAAAAATTTTTAAATATAAATCGCCATTAACCTAAATCAGAATTTATTATAGATACGTTTTGGTATTAAAATATTCATCTTAAAGAAGTTAATTGAATTTGGTGAAATTTAGAAAATTATTTTTGTTGTAGTCAATGACCGGTCAAAAATAGTGAGCAATTGACCAAAACATTTTTGACCTGTCAAATTTACAAATCTAGTTTAATCCCATATTAATAAGTTTATAACGAATAAATCATATTTACATGCAATACAAATTGGTATGTGAAAATAATTGAGATTGGCAATTCTTTTTCAAAATAATAATAAATGATTTTAAAAAATCTGATATTTTATTTGCGTCATATTTATGCATTTATAGAAAAAAAAGTAATAATAATAATAATTATTGGGTATTACATAAACATCCTCAAATCTAATATGATAACAATAATAAATACCTATAATTTCTTACATTTTATACTGTCATTCTTATCTGAATAAAAGTTTTAGGTTAAATAGTAAATCAAACACGACACGCAAATGCTAGAATATAGGTATTACATAATTTTATGTTTGTAATAAGTAATTAAGTAATTATTTAATGTCTTATATCATCTGTAAATTTTCATGTGCAGTCTAGACAAGTATATATTTATATACTTTTAGACTTTTGTTAAGTTCATTTGTTAGTAGTAACCATAAGTTAATATGTAAATTATTATTGCAGTCCAAATAAACTTTTATTTATTTATTTATTTAAACACGACACTCAAATACATTTTATCGCAGAACATGTTAAAACAACTACTTAATCTAGGTGCAAGATTACATTGGATTAAATAATAAAAATGTTTACATTTAACCGCCATATACTGTCTTTCATTCTTTCGGAACTCTTCAAGGGGCTGGTAAACACGAACATATTATTTAAAAAAATATTTTAATTACATAATTCAAAATATGAACATTCGTCGTATTTATTTTGACATTTTAAATTTATTTTTATTGATATAAAAATAATTAAAAACTATAAAATTGAAAAAAACTTTTGAGAATATTATGAAATCTATTTATTTCCTGATTTAAATCGGTGTGAATATTAAGAAAGGACTGTTTGTTTTAGTAAGCTTTTAGAAAATGATTAGTCAGTATGCACCATTTATCTATTTATGTTGTAACCAAATGCAATCTTTTTAGAATACAAACATATTGTCACACTTGCAATATTTTATCATGTGTTGCACATTAATAGAAATGGAATGTGATGAAAATGTTAGTGAAAAAATAACCTATATTAAATAATAGTTTGTGTTCTAAAATACTGCTAATTAAAATAATTAAATCAAACAAATTAATAATATTTGAAGATTATATTAATTATGCACCTAATCTAACCCAGATAAAGATTTAGTTTAATTTTTACCCTTTTTGATTGATAACTTCAAAAGCCCAGTGTACCAATCGTGGGTTAACTAAACGGGCACTTTTAAAATTTGATTTTATTTTATTTTGCATTTAATTTATAAGTGGTTTATATTTTATATACGAGTTAATTTTTAGTTACCATAATTTGTATAGGATGTTATAGATTTTTATGAACATACATGATAGTTTATTGGTGCAAAAAAAAATACAATTTAAAATAAGAAAATACAATTTTAGAGAATATACGGCCTATAAAATAATGTACATATTATAAAATAACAAGAATAAACATAGAAACAATAAAACTTATAATAAAATGTTTAAGTGCATATTAAATTTTAAGCAATAAAGATATATGTGTGGTTAATAAAACTGTCAATACTGTAAAATGGATTTTTCGGCAGATAATTATCTTATAATATCTTATAATCTTTTACTGTGACTTTAAACTTCTTAAAATCTAGAGTTGATATGTCGTCTGGGAGTTTATTAAAGAAAGTTGGAGCATAGTATAGTGACGAAATTAATGATTTTTTTTAATCTTAGATATCCTATGTCCAAATTATTTTTGCCTCTGGTGTTATAATCATGAATATCCTCATGGGTTCCATACCTATCCTGATTTTGCTTTATATAAAGCAAACATTCAAAAATATATTGGGAAGGAATTGTTAATATACCCATGTCAATAAATGTTTGTGTGACATCTGCTCTATAGTCCAGGCCCGCCAATACTCTAATAGCTTTTCTTTGTAAAGCAAATACTCTATTTGCATGAGGAGAATGTCCCCAAATTAACAATCAGTAAGTACATAAAGAATGTATTAAAGAGTAATAAGTAATATTACAAATATTTTATTCGGCTTTAAATTTTAGATTTCTTAATAGATGTTTTTAGATTTTTTTTTTTATATTTTCAAGATGTGTATCAAATCTCAACTTATTATCAATAGTAATGCCGAGGAATCTGACTGACTGAGGATTATGTATTTGATCTTTACGTAAAGTGAAAAACATTTTTTGGGTTTTGGTTAAGTTCAAACTTAGGTGATTAACTGTATACCAATCAGTAATTTCCATGAAGCCTCTTTCCACACTAGTTGCCAGCTCAGCTGCATTATTATTTTTGCAAATTATTGTTGTATCATCTGCAAATAATATTAACTCACTATCACTGATAGCAACAGAAATATCGTTAATATAGATTAGAAAGAGCAAGGGTCCTAACAGCGAGCCTTGTGGAACCCCATGAATTACTGCTTTCCTTTCAGAGAACTCTCTTCCTTTCAGAGAACTCTCTGAAAAAGTTTTTTGATGCCTGTTTGTTAGGTAACTTTTCAACAACTTTAAGCTCACCTCACTGATGCCATAAAATTTTAATTTGTCCAAAATAATATGATCTACACAATCAAAATCTTTGGTTAGGTCGCAAAAAGTGGCTCCAATCATTTCACCCTTCTCAAAACTCTCAATTATATTTTCAATTAGTTTAGGTGATGCTGCTACTGTTGATTGACCTAAAACCATATTGATTTTCTATAAATATACTGTTTGATTCAAAGAATTCATATAGTTGTTTCTTTAACAGATATTCTATGATTTTTGATATAACTGGTATTAGTGAGGTGGGCCTATAGTTATTAATCTCCTCTTTTGAGCCTTTTTTGAAAATAGAAATAACCTTAATTAATTTCAAGTAATCAGGATATATACCTTCTCTTATTGATGAGGTTTGTTAAAGGTATAATTAACATATCTTTGACTCTTTTTTATTAATGTGATGTTTAGATATATCCTTGCTGCTTTTATTTCTTAAGTTATTTATAGCATCTTACTTTCTATAAAGAAGACCTACTTGAAAGAAAAAGTTTTAATATTATTTTTTTTTATCTTTAACAAATATTCCCTCGCTGATAAATGAGCTACGTTGCTTGATACTGTTATATTATTTGCGATGTTTATGAAATAATTATTAAAATTTTCAGCTTTTAAAATACTACTGTCATCAAAATGCTATGATTTCTTCCGACTTGAATTATTACATTCCATGCTGCTTTCGCGGTATTGTTAGACCTTTGCACATATGCAGAGTTTGCTTTTTTTTAGCCCAAACTATTTCACACTTATATTTATTTCGAAGTGATTTAATTTAATTTGTAGGCTCATTTGATTTAAAATTATTATTTAATTCAACCAGGAAAGTTAATTGCTCCCTCATTAATTCTAATTCTGTGCCTATGTTAATTCCATCAGTTTTTTCATGAACATATTAAATTAAGTGTTTGCATTATTATTTTCTTTAATAAAAACCCAGGTTTCCTCTCGTAGGGATATGAAAAATTTATTTTGACCAACCCTAGTAAAGGGATGATTTGTTATTTGAGCTAAATCACTTTTAAGACCTTCATAAAATGAGACATAAATATTAACAGCACAATGATCAGACAAGCAAGGATTAAAAACAGAGGTTTAAATTCTAAAATATCATAGAAATTAATAAAAATATTATCTATGCAGTACTGATTCCTTGTATTTTCAAATAGTTGTTGGGAAAAACCATACATATGATATGTCAAGAAGTAAATTTTTCCTTGTATTTTCGATATTAAAATGTACATTAAAATCACCATTTATATGTTTTTTACTGGTATTTGTATGTTCGAGTAAAGCTACTATAAGGTATCTGTGAAAATGCTGAAGTCTCCCGATGGGGGTCTATATATAGTAATCATACAATTTAATTTCTTTATTTCGACTGCCGAGATTTCGCAATGCATTTCTACAGATACTGATTCTAAAAGGTCAACAGATTTACTAGCCAAGTTATTTTGCAGAAAATTGATGTACCTCCATGGATATGATCTTTCCTAACAAAAATTGAGACAAAATAAAAGCCCTCTAATTTATAAAAATCTCTCATTTTCATTTAAAAAAATGTTCACTGAAACACGTCAAAAATTTCACTGCACTTTAAAAAGGACTCAATTTCTCCTTTCTTATGAACCAACATTTAAGTGAAATACTTTTAGAATTTCTTTTACTTTTCCTTAGTGTTGTGGGGTGTTTGTGATGCACGGTTTTACTTTCCTTGGGATAAAAATAAGTTTGACTCGGTATTTGTCTCAGATACTAAGCTGCTGTGCTGGATATCCAGGAAACGCCTACCTCATTTAAAATTGGAAACGATTAAAAACTATTTTTCTGGGCCAGAACTTTGAATTATACATGGTTGCCTGCAAATGAGGTTGGACTCCTATCATAAACGACTGATTATCAAGATTTAAATTTTGTGTTAGTAACTTTTTTTACTTGGACATTATTAGTCTTTGTGCGGGTTTTTATATAGTGTTTGATATTTTCCTCATTTATGTCCTCGGGCACTTTATTATAAAGAGCCAAATCTTCCTATCTTTTTCATTTCTTCCACGAAATGCACCACCACCTTCACCGTTTCCAATATTGGGTCGTTTTTTTCTTTTTGATCGAACCTCCTGAAAGAACTCTGAATCATCAGTTTTTAAGTGATGAATTTTTTTATGATGTAAATTAATTTTATTTTTAACATTTTTAGTTGGCTAAAAATTCAACAAAAATGGTCTGTATGAAGTTGATGAAATGGTCTTGTATATGAATACTTAAAGTTTATTTCAAATTCATTTGCAACATAAAAAATGTCGGCATCTGTGGCGGCGGTAAAGACATTAAAGAAGCCGACATTTTTTATGTTGCAAATAGGTTTGATTTAAGCTGCATGATTAAATACATATAAAAAAACAATTTCGTTTCACATATTACAAGATTCATTTATTTATTTATTTTATTTTTCTTTTTATTTTTTTTATAGAAAAATAAAATATATAAAGAAATGAGTCTTGTAATATGTGAAAAAAATTGTTTTTTTTTTATATGTATTTAAACAAACAGTTTAATTCAAACCTATTTGCAACATAAAAAACGTCGGCTTCTTCAATGTCTTTACCGCCGTCACAGATGCCGACATTTTTTATGTTACAAATGAATTTGATATAAACTTTAAGTATTCATATACAAGACCATTTCATCAACTTCATACAGACCATTTTTGTTGAATTTTTAGCCAACTAAAAAATGTTAAAAATAAAATTAATTTACATCATAAAAAAATTCATCACTTAAAACTGATGATTCATAGTTCTTTCAGGAGGTTCGATCAAAAAGAAAAAAACGACCCAATATTGGAAACGGTGAAGGTGATGGTGCATTCCATGCAAGAAATGAAAAGATAGGAAGATTTGGCTCTTTATAACAAAGTACCCGACGATGTAAATGAGGAAAATATCAAACACTATATAAAAACCTGCACAAGGACTAACGATGTCCAAATAAAAAAAGTTACTAACACAAAATTTAAATCCTGATAATCAGTAATTTATGATAGTTCAATCTCATTTGCAGGCAACTATGTATAATTCTGATTTTTTTTATTTTTTATAAAATGTACATAAACGTATATAAACTGCCTCAACAAATTTTCAAGAGTTCACCCGCAACAAATACACAGGATTAGTATGTGGCAGCTACACATTTGAGGTGACCACGCTATTTTTAAGTAGTTTACTAAACGCATTACGGTATTCTGTGCCATTAACAATGTGTGATGTTAATTATTATAAAAGCAGATTCTTCTAATTTGCCAGAAGTAGAAGATTTATCTAATGTCGTTTGCCTTTATCTATTTAAAAATATTGTTCGAGTAATAGCACTATGCAATCGTTTTTGACTTTCCTGATAGTCAAAGATAGGTGGAATAACACTGGGTCTTAGTTTAATTGCCACATCTTTTCACTAACTTGAAATACATGTAATATTCTATATCTTCTTCAAGCTAAAAATAATTAAAAATTCTCTCTCCTCTTTAAAATTCAAGAAAACTTATATTTATAGTCAACAACATTTAGTGATTTTGCTGCCTAAAAGATCGACTCTACGCATAGCTTTTTGCCACAACTAGAATGAAACTTTTCATTCCAGTCAATGGTGTTTGTTTGTATTGCTGTTTTTAACTGAATTTAATTATTGTTCATGTTATTAGAAAATATATACCTTTAACCCGGCAGCGCTCGCGCTATTTTTAAGACACAAATGCTCGCAATGGGTAAAATTTACCCATGTTTAAACAAAGACGTTTTGTTAATATGTATTTAATAGATATGTTAATACAAAAAACAAAAGTTACTAAAAAAATGGAAAACAATAATTTTGGCTTCAGATATAAGCTATATAAACTTTACAATATCTACTTAAGACCTAAGACATATTTCTTTTGGCGCAGTTTTCACAAAAAAAAATTGATGCTCACAACAAATAAAAATGTTGCAACTGACACAGCAAATAGTTGTTTTTCTGTCTTTCTTGTTTGTACAGATGACACACCTTCCTCTTGATCCAGTTGCAATTGGAATACTTGCGCTAGTTTCAATTCCAGCGTATTTTTTTATTTTTTGAAGTAATTCTCTTGGCAACGTAGGAATCTTTGCTCTATATTCCATATATTCTTTGCACAAAGAAAGTCCCAGCTCCGTCAAGAACGTTCTCCGAACCATTTTCTTTCCGATATTTTCTTCACAAATTACTTACGCATTTATTCCTGATATATTCAGTATTGAAAAAAAATATTACAAGTGGCCAGTGATTGGTTTTCCGTGAAACACTGTAAGTACCTTTCATTTCATCTACTACATCAACTGCTCCTTTAGTTTTGTTGTAGTAGGTAGTAATTTCAGGTTTATTTTTTTCCTTAGTTGTATGATCTATTGCATCGTCATGGTGCATTGTCGAGAGTAGTAGAACTAATTTTCCTTTCTGCGATGTATGCGAAACCAGAGTTGTACCCTCTTTGAAACCGAACATATTATAAGGAATGGTAGACTTTTTTCTTTTAGAATTAAACTCAACTGGTATTTCCCTTTTATTTTTCCTTATAGTGCCTACCATAGTAAGGTTATTGTTTTTATCAGCTCTTTGGAAAGTGGTACACTAGTAAACCAACTATCCATGGTAACGTTACGTCCTGTGCCAGATATTGGAAAAACCAACCTCTTTACTATTTCGAATGCCGAATTATCGAGATAGTATGGTCCCTGTGGTTGCTTTCCGGCATAAATTTCGAAGTTAGATGTGTAAAAGCTTTCCGAATCTACCAGTGCAAAAATTTTTATTCCGTATCTAGCCGGTTTGCTTTTGATGTATTGCCGAAAAATACATCGGCCACATTTCATCTATCGTCACATTCTCTGAAACGGTGTACATGTTTTGACATTTATGGACAAATTCTTCAAATATATCCCTAACAGGAGATAATCTATCTTCTAATTTCCGCTCTTTGCGATTTAAAATATTGTCAAATCGCAGACATCTTATTAAAAATTTAAATCAAGACATAGACATCACGGCAGGAAATATATCCAAACCCATACCATCAGTTGCCCATAGATCGCATATGTTGACGTGACGATTTAGCAACACCAGCCAGGTACAAAAGACCGAGAATTGCTTTTATTTCCAATTTGCTTGTACACAAGGCATCTCGTTCCCGAGCGAAATTGGGTCTAATTTTTTCAATACAGATGTTAGTGTAGTCTACAATTTTCTCGAGGAAATCATTGGATAAAAAAAGGCCAAGAGCTTCCAAAGGTGTCCTTGCATGTTTTGCTTTAGGTCGCACTCCCAGTTTGTACCTCTCGGATACCTTATTGTGGTTGGGCGTGCGCACGTTTTGTCGAGGTCGATCTTTGTTCCATCTGGTGGATCCGTCCCTGCCCATATAATTCTGCACAAAATGGGTGAGGGGAACATCATCAGGTATGCTCTCGGTTACTTCATTTTCTTCAAAAGGTTCTTTTTCTGAAGCTGAGTTGTGGTCGCTAACCTCCAGACCATCTTCTTCATCTGTTTCTTGGCCCCCTAGAAGATTTTCATCTTCGCTTTCTAACTCCTCGTACCACTTTAACAACTGTTCCTCCATTTTTTTTATCCATTTTTACAATTATGTGTATGTAAAATAAGATTTCACTGCATACACCAACTGAATAAGCAAAAAATAACGTTAATGTATTGTCAACAAAACACATAAAAATTACAACTTAATACGGTCGCGCTATGGGTAAACTTTACCCAGACGAAAACAAGTACAGACAGGAAAGTTACAAACGTCACGTACCGCTGGCGACCGATATAAAACTAATAAATAAAGTGTTTTAGGCAGCTACTATGGGTGAGGGTTGTGTATTCGGACGTCATTCAAAAATACATGTAAAACGAAAACGCATGGGTATAATTTACCCAAGCGCGAGCGTTCTAGGGTTAAAAGAACACCTAATTTAAATAGTCCTAAGGATGTGTCAAAATACACAAAATGTCAACTAATTAAAACTTGATTTTCTTCTTTCTGTCAACTGTAACCCAACTAATTTAAAAATAAATAAATATTTTATCTGGCATTGTCACAGTAGTATTTTAGCACTCGTGAATTATACATTATTTATAGTTTTTTCTTTTTATTGTCCATTTTACAGTATTACCACTAATAAAATAGTAAACAAAAATACAAAAACAGTTAGCCGCTAAACACTAAATCTAAATTTTGATAAATAGGTTAACTATGCTTCAATCAGCACAAGTTAGCAGTGTAGAGTACATGGGAGCTGATGATGTCAATAGAACGTTATTTAATCAACTAGCAGACTAACAATTTTTCTACATATGAAGACATGTCTAATAATTTTTTTTGCATACTTGCCAAACAGTGCAAACTTTCAGAATATGCAATAGCAATTTAGCCTATTCAAGTATGTTTTGAGGCCCATTTTTTATGAGTTTTTTTTTAGGCAGTTAAAAGTATTTAAAATTATTGACTAATTTGTATCACTATTTAATATAAAAAAAATATATTACTATTATTTGTACTTTTATATTGTACAGGCTAATATTATCTCATTTATCTTCGAGTATTAGTGTAAACTATGCCAATGAATCCAACATTTTGAGATTAAAAGTTGATTGTAACTTTAAATGATCTAGCCATCACTTGTTATGCCTTGGCTTAACCTCTAAATGTAATTAATCAGTTATAAAACGAGGATATTTTATTACATTTCTTGTTAGTATTAAATATAAAATAGTACATTGAAGTTTATCATCTGAAGCTTACCAAATTTTTGTTACAAAATATACACATTGGAGCTAATGTCGGCTACAACACTTCATTTTGACTTTTATCTAATAAACATGGAATAGTCTTCTCGATATTTTAAAAACGCCATTATACATTCATGCCCTAGCCAGGATTCCAACCCAGGACCACTTAATCTCAAGACTAACGTGTAAGCATTGAACCACTGAGCCGACATTTGTGTTTTTACTATTCATTTTAATTGATTTATATTTTAATTAAGATATTTAATTGTTTGGGTTTTATATGAATATTTGCGTTTAGCATTACAGTGTTAATTTGTAATATTTTTATATTCCTTAGGTAATATTTCTTAACTACACAATTTTATACAGTTTCTGGAATTAATAAATATTATTTTATTTAAATGAATATATTTTTCATTGCAGTTGCAACTAGATGGTATAGAACTGAAGAAGATATATACATTAAATCCTCTGGCACCTGAATTTGTTCCTAGAAAATACAAGGAAATGGGCGTAGTACCAGGAACCATCAAATTGGAAAATAGCATACCAAAAGAAGTTCTTCCCCCTCCTCCTCCTCCCACTACCAACATAGTGTCACAAATTGGTCCACAGATTGGGCCTCCTGTAGTTTCACCCTTTCCAATTCAGGACTATAGGTTTTTTCCTCCTTTACTTTATCCCCAACAACCAAGGCCGTTTTTATTTAATATACCACCAGCTGTGCCAAATATTGTACCACCACAAGTACCACCACTTAGTAATGGTTTTTCTCAGCCCATCAGAATGGTTAACCCACCTATAGTTGTTCCTCCAAGATCAATTCCCACGGCACCACAACCGTTACAATTGCCAAAAAAATGTACAAGTAACAGCTATTCCAAATATGACAGTACAGGCACAGCCACCTAAACCTTCTTTTACACAGTCTAGTAATAAGCTAATCCAGTTTATGAATAATGTGCACTTTCCTGAAGCTAATGTGCTAAATGATTATATAAATTTATTGCCACAAAACATGTCGCTTGCGGATATGCTACTTCAACCTCCAAATTTACAAGAACGGTGGTACAATTACCTAAAAGAGAGTACAGGACTAGAAGCGGCAGAGAAATTTAAGTACCTTCTTCACACGACAAACCAAAAAGGGTCAAAAGTGTTGGATAAAAATATCTTTGAGAGGTCTACCCCACAGTCTTGTGAATCTCCTACATTCAGTTGGTATGATAGTCCTACCAATCAAATAAACTTTAACAAACCCGTTTATATGACAGAAAATATAACAAGTGATTCTAGTAATCATGCACATCAAAATGGTTTAATTTGTAAACAAAACCTACGGGTTTGGCAAGTTGCAAATAGTATACCTAATGGATCAATTTCAAACATAACAGAAACTGACTTACAAAGACATATTAATGAGGAATTTGCAAATTTAAGTATTAATAATAGTGATGTGAACGAGGTATTTAAGGCATTTACTGTTAAAAGTGAATCACTGAATAGTGTGCAGTTAAATGGAGGCCAAAAAGTAGCTGGCCCTCGTTTTTACAAATATTTCCAGTAGGTCTATTAATTATTGTTACATTGTAAATTGTAAATAAAACTTGTATATTGTGTTGTTGTTTAGTTTGTAGATTTGCTTTTTTTTACTATATTTATATTATAAATGAACTTTATATATTGTACTTAAGTTAAAATACATTAAAAAAAAATTGTCAAAACTTATTTGTTGTTTTATTTTTATATCATGTAAACTGGTAATGAGTATGCAAATATACCATGTGTCAAACGGCTAATGTGGCCAACTGTTAATAAAGGGCGATTGAACAAGCGATATGGACTTAACAGTGTGAGTGTATTGTAGCTGGCTAGTGAGGCATACACCAAGCATGTCCCTATGTTCGCTGGGTGTGTCTTAATCCATCTCATTTCATCCTAGTTCGCAGCCATCGCTCGTATTTTAAAAACTCCACTCTTGGCGCTAGACATATGCGGCACATGACCTTATGACGTGGCTAACTTGCTTGGAAGTAAAACAAAGAGGCCATAACAACAAATGCTATTTAGTCACATATAATAGTTTGATGATTGGTTGTAATATTTTGTGAATGTATTCCTGTGTTTGGTGTGTAAGAAAATTTGGTTTTGATTATGTATAGTGATTATTATCACACGCCAATTGATTATATTGTTTATGATTATCAAGGGCTGACACTGTATTTTGCCACGTTACTTCCACAACCCACCACAGTACAAAAACTTTCTCCAAACATTTATGTTTGGAGAAAAAATTTGAAGTATAAGTACCTACAATGGTATTTTTATATTATAAAGAACCGAAGTGAAGTTATGATTTGTTATTTGTTTAACCTCCAAGCAACGACCTTGAAAAACGTGACGTCACGTGCAGATACTCTATTTGGCAATTACATTTTTTTCCTTTTATGCCATATCTGGTTTTTTGTTCCAACACTTTTTATTCATCCATATACTTGAAGCTATTTGCGAAGGATTACAATATATAATTTTTGAAAAGAAGATTTAATTGCCATTTCAATGAAAGTATTTGATGGAAATAGAGTTTAACAAAATGTGAATTAGAGTAGAGATCTGGATTTCCTGAAAAAGTAAAATTGGAACACGTTTCCACGGACATACTTCAGTTATTCTAACCTCAAAAATAAAAATATATTGGAAACATAGTAATTCGTACAACCAAATAGATTTGAAAAATTTAAAAGTGAAATGAAAAAGTTGTGATCAATCCACCATTTTACTTCCTAATGTTTTATTTCCTTCCCGGCAAAAATATTTCGGCCCTTGTCAAGATTTTATTTTTTATTACACAGTTTCAACAAATATTCAAACAATATATTGCTGCTCTTAGTGTTCGTGGTTTTGTTAGAAATGTAAACAAATGTTACCAGATTGTCATAGGTGGCTACTTATGACAATAAGTGGCTACCTCTTTCAGGATTTTTTTATTATTAATGTTAATGGCTTTTAATATTATGCTTATCTTTAACTGTTAATAACATTTATCATTACAGTTATCATATATTTATCAAGAAATTCTTTATTTAATCGTTAAGATATACATTTCTTTGAATGTGGCTATAAATTGCACATTTTGGCAACCCTGTTCAAACTTTACAATCGCTATCTACGAAATTTACTGCGCGTGCATATCCTGCTTTTTTTACGTGCCTCGGGCTTGTCTGATGGTCTTTTCTTTTCCAATAGATCCTACATTTCTAGAGTGGTTATTTCTGTCATGTTTGTCACATAACGTGCTATGGCCAACTGTGCTACAGTGCTAAAACCTAATTAAACTGCTAATACCCACTTAAAACCAATAAAATATAATGTATTACAGAAAAAAATAGAATTGTGGGTTGTACCAAAAAATACATGAAACAGATTTCTTCAAACACACCGTACATAATTATTATCGTAGAAGGGAAAATTTCAAAAGTAGGTGGGTACCTAATGGCAGTCATATTGCAAATAAATTATTTTAACTATAACTGAAGACTTTTTATTGATAAACAATCAAGTAACAGATTCATCCATATCATTTCAAGATTCATTTTACAAAATACGACACTGAACACTGTCCCATATAACAATACAAATATACATATAGATTACAGTAAAAAAACTTCTACAAATTAAATTCCGCCGATTTCCTAATACTAATTGTATGAAAATCATATAGCATTTATAGTATATTTTACAAAAAAATAAAACACTAACCTCAGATTCTTACTGTTAATGTGAAAAAATTACGTGGGCATTGAGTTTATAGTTAAATGAATAGTACAATTTTTAATAGTTCTGACTGATGTTTGAACAAAACTATTTTGTATGAGATAGATAGATGTATCTCGCAATAGTTTTGTTCAAGTAGCAGTCAGAACTATTATAAATACACAGAGCTAAGGATTGGGTACATACACACAAATTTTTATAATAATAGACACCATATGCAAAACATATTTTACAATTATTTATATTATATCACCAGAACTTAAATTAATATTAGACAGGTATGTCTTTTAATTACTAAATATTAGGAACTGTTTTTAAAATGTAACAACAAAACTGTTGACAATACTTTAAATTGTATCAACAATTGTATGTTAGAAAAGTTGTAAACTAAAGAAATGAACCTATTGTTAGTATTCAAAAAAGACAAAAGAATAACAGTTATTTACATCACTAGATATGTACGTGCAAAAAAGAGCTTACGCATCGTGTTATCTATTACATTTATTCTACTAACGCTATTTTAATTATTCAAATAATAATTGAACGTAATGTCAATAACTAAATCATGCCGGTTGTGAAAAATGCCAAAGGTCTCGCCAGTCTCGCATATACTTATTGTTTAGTAGGCTGCGACGAGTTTCACATTCTTATATATAGCAACCATTAAACAATTGATGTATGTGTCAGCGTGATAATTAATTACAAGTTACTGTTGATAATATGATGAATGAAAGTGAACGTGAAATTGAACAGGCTGCAAATATTGCTTGCGCCTCACTATTACCTGAAAAATAATAACTTCGATACACCCAAACTTTTGGTGTACGGCGAAAAACATCATAGAAATAACCGAAAATGTTATGTTGGCTTATTTCCTCGAGAGATCGAAAGCTCTGAAGTCACCAGCAAACTTGTAGGCTGAGTATTCAATGCTAAAGCTGACAATTTATACGAACAAAAACCAAGATATTTCGAAATTTAAGCGATTGATTGCATTTCTCAAGAGAAAGAATGATGGATATGAACCTAAAAAAATCTAAGGTGTTTACAAATGAAGAAATTGGTTAATTTTTGGTGATGCTTCTAATCAAAGTTATCTTATGATGAAAGTTGTTGCAATAATGGGAATAGCTGGAGCATGCCGAACAGATGAGCTCCATAAAATGAAGATGATAGACATTGAATATAAAGACAATGTAGTAGTGGTCAAAATACTGGAGATAAAAAATAACATTCGGCAAAGATTTGTGATACCTAATAATACAGAAAGCCAGGTTGAATGGCTACAGCTTTTGTATGACTACACAAAGCTTAGACCTAAAAATGATTAAGATGATAGATTTTATATTCGCACGATTTCTAAGGTTCCACGTGAAATTGCCAAATTTTTAAACTACAGAACGCAAATAAATACACTGGACACATTTTCCGGAGATCTTCAGCTACTTTACTGGCAAATGTATCAGGAGTTGATATCTTGGATTTAAAACGACATGGAGGATGGAAATCTTCTACCGTAGCTGAAGGTTATATAGCTGATTCACTCAGTAATAAAATAGAAACTGCTAATAAAATTCTCCATGGTAATCTCGGTAATTCTGTTTCATTACAGAAAGAAAATCAACAATCAGCTAATTATAATGTTAGTTTAAATCAGCTGCGGCAGGTGAAATTTAGGCTGTCATATCTTAGTATTGAAACATCGAACCCAAGCAGTACTTTAGGGCGTAACTATTAAGACTACATGAAGAAGTTTTGCAGAAAAAAAATTGTGACTGAAATTTGCGAAAAAAAGTTGAAAAAATTGTGAGCACCCCAGGTTATTTTTTAAACGATATGTAAAATATTTGCGAAACATTCAGGTGGAAAATATAATGACAGATTTCAAATTTCATCAAAAAATATTGGTATAAAGTTACACCGTTTTGAAAATTTATTTTAGATTCATTTTTCACTGTGCAAATTTCAAAAAGGCGCAACTTTGTAAAAAATCAATATTCTATGTGAAATTTAAAATCTGTCGTTATATTTTCCACCTGATTCTGAAAAAAAATATTTCGCAAATATTTTACATATCGTTTAAAACTTCTTCATTTAGTCTTGATAGTTACGCCTTAAGGTATGCTCCAATACTAAGATAGAAATAGCCCAAATTTCACCACCTGCCACTGGTTTAAATGTATGTGACATTGGAGATGATATGTCGATCCAAAATATGGAGGTGAATTCCAAAGAAAATAATCCATCGATTAACATTTCAAATTGTTTTAATTGTATTATTGTTTAATATCAATAAATAACCTAAAATATGAATTATGGTTTTTTCTCCAAAATATTACATTTTTGTCCTGACAGCATAAGTGTAACTTACGGTAATGGAAAAAAACTGTTAATATTCTTACATATCGATATACAGGGTGTTCCAGTGTCCATATAAAACACACTTATTGAACGGTTCATAAGCAGCTATTTTAATAATTTTGATATACAAGGTCTCATAGTTATCAAGTCCATCTATTGTTTAAACCCCTCAATTTCTTTTCTACTACACCATTGGTAATTTTTCATTATTCACTTGGAACGGCTAATCAAGTTGGAAACTTTTTTGTCAATTGAAGATTTAGACAGTTTAGAACTTATTTTGCATTTTCCATTTAAAAACGTGCATAAAATTATTTAATAATCTGAAAATAATTGCATTTACCTTAGGTACGTGTTTTGTCGATGGATCACATTATGCAACAGACCATACATATTGTTATAAGACATTAGATACTAGTCCATCACATTAGAACATGACCCTTATGCATACATTTATGAAGGCAACATTGAGCGTTACAACATTGCAGTATAACTTCTAAACGGAGCAAAATATCGAAAATCTTCAATCGACAGAAATGTTTCTAAATTGATTAGTCATTTCAGATGAATAATCAAAAAGTACCAGTGGCGAGGTTTAAATGATAGATGGATTCAAAAATTAAGAGACCTAGTATATCTGAATTATTAAAATAGTTATTGAATATTGCTTATGAACTGTTCAACGTACTGAGTTTTATATAGATCTTAATCTGTTAAGAGATAATTAAAAAAGAAGCTTAAAAAAAATTCAACTCTGAATGAAATACCATGCATTTTTATTGAAAACTGTATTCTCTCGATTGTCAGTCTAAATACTTAAAAATGAAACACCTAGTATATACTGAAAATTTATTAATATTATCTCAAATATTATATTTGGAATCAGATATTTATAAGAATTTTGATAAAAATTATTTAATAACTGATGCGTAAAATATGAATTTGCATGATTTACTTTAACATCTAGCACTACAAACCTTTTTTATAAACACATTTATTTTTAATTGCCTTTTTTTTCCTTTTTGGTTGAACTATATAACATTTATCATTACATTTGTTCAGCAGCAAACTCTCCAAAATTGTAAGGAATACATTTCTAGAATTCCAGGAATAAAACTGTAATTTTTTTTACTAGTAAGTTGTTCATATAGACAAAATTTTTTGTTTTGGACTATCAGAAAAACTCCCAGATTCTTTTGTGCATCTCACATATACAATTGAATTCGATGATGGAGTACTTTGACATGACATGTTATTGTTTGTATTTTATTATACATATAGTCTTATCAGTTCTGCTTCTTAATTTATCTAAACAATTCTGTTAGTCTAAGAGCCAGTGACATTTTTCGGTGATGATTTAGTGAAGGCCTATTCTTTGAGAGGATGTTGAGAGGGGCATAACTAAGTGTCATCCGCGAGGATTAACCCGGATTCCAGTCATAAGGGGGTGGCAGAACGCCCCCAACGTGTAAAAAAAACTGCATCTTTTTATTATTTAGTTAAGGCTGAAAATTTCTCCAGTGGTCCTCTGATAGCTCACAATCATCGATATAATATTTGCAGAACGATTGGCCAGTCATAAGGGGGGTGGCAGATCACCCCCAACATGTCGTGTGAACGATGAACTTTTTATTATTTAGTTAAGCTTCATCTGTTAGTATGTTGTTGTGACAACTATTTCAAGTGTAAATGCCAAGTTGCAGAACAAAATGGCGGCATTAACACCCTGGCAGAACGATTTGAATTTGTAAAAATTTTTTACTTTCAGCCGCATATATCTTTAGAACTATGTAACATACGAGAAAGTTGTATTGTTGTTTTTTTGTGGGAAATTTAATTCTCTACAAAAAAGGTCTTTTGACATTTTCGTGTATCTCCTTTAGTTTCTGAGATATACTGAAAATTAAAAAAAATTGCAAAAATTTTTTTACGTTCAGACGCAAATATCTTTGGTACTATGCTAGATGCGAGAATACGACTCGAAACACTTTTTTGTAGGAAATTTAATTCTCTACAAAAATAGTCACTTGACATTTTCGCGTATCTCCTTTAGTTTTTCAGATATACTGAAAATAAGGAATTTTCCTCATGAATAGAAAATTCGTGAGGAAGGACATTCTGGTGCTTAAGATAGTTATTATCGCAGTTATTTCAAGTTTCAAGTGTAAATGGCAATTGACAGAACAAAATGGCGGTTTTAACACCCTGGCAGAACTATTTGAATACCCTGTATGCACGCCTTGATTTCGTTACTCCAGCTTTTTACTTTCCACTCATACTTTTTATTTTACATTTACTATCATATGTTATTCAAATAAAAATTCAAAAAAATTAATCACGAATTCGTTATTATCAAAAAATTTGCTTAGTTGTTCAACATTTATTTGAAATAATAAAAATAATTATGCGTTGAAATTACGATGTTTTTTGAGATATTTTTTATTTATTTCGTGTATTTCCTTTTTTGGAACATTTTTGATATGATCAAAAAAATATATTAATGATTCAACATACATTTACAATGTTTTTTATCTATCGAGATCGTGGAACCTCAATAATTTCGATTTTTTTCAAAAAATTTTCATAATTTTTTTCAAGCCAATCGGGTTTTTTTAATTATTATAGTAATACAATTACAATAATATTCTTCATATTTTGGGGTTCTCAATAGGCACTGATTATATTTTTCTGAAATCAGTATCATTATGAAAATCAGATAACACAATTGCAACGAAAAAAAATTTTTTCGAGTTCGAGAACGCAACAATAGAAGCATCTGAAAAAAAAATCATTGAACTTTCTTTCAATGGGTACAGAAATATATAAAAAATCGGATGATTCAAAAATAATCGGAAATAATTTGGCTAAGGTGACTTGTCCTTAACATTTCATCGCATGACTATGTTGGAAAATGTATAATGGTATAGGGCTCAATTTCACTATTGCTAAAAATGACATTTTTCGACGTTTCTGAACTTGTAGGAATAAAAAAACATGGTTTTAGGGAAATATTAATTAGTACGTCCCCAACGGTGTCGGCAATGGAAAGAAAATCCTTTATTTTCAGTATATCTCAGAAACTAAAGGAGATACGCGAAAATGTCAAGAGACTATTTTTGTAAAGAATTAAATTTCCTACAAAAAGTGTTTCAAGTCGTATTCTCGCATCTAGCATAGTACCAAAGATATTTGCGTCTGAACGTAAAAAATTTTTGCAATTTTTTTTTAATTTTCAGTATATCTCAGAAACTAAAGGAGATACATGAAAATGTCAAAAGACCTTTTTTTGTAGAGAATTAAATTTCCCACAAAAAACAACAATACAACTTTCTCGTATGTTACATAGTTCCAAAGATATATGCGGCTGAAAGTAAAAAATTTTTACAAATTCAAATCGTTCTGCCAGGGTGTTAATGCCGCCATTTTGTTCTGCAAATTGGCATTTACACTTGAAATAGTTGTCACAACAACATACTAAAAGATGAAGCTTAACTAAATAATAAAAAGTTCATCGTTCATACGACATGTTGGGGGTGATCTGCCACCCCCTTATGACTGGCCAATCGTTCTGCAAATATTATATCGATGATTGTGGGCTATCAGAGGACTACTGGAGAAAATTTCAGCCTTAACTAAATAATAAAAAGATGCAGTATTTTTTACACGTTGGGGGCGTTCTGCCATCCCCTTATGACTGGAATCCGGGTTAATCCTCGCGGATGACACTTAGTTATGCCCCTCTCAACATCCTCTCAAAGAATAGGCCTTAACTAAATCATCACCGAAAAATGTCACTGGCTCTCAGTATATGTGCTATTTATGAAATTTTCATTACACAACTTATTTATGGGGTTTGTAAAAACTTTAGGTACCTAACATTAGTCTTTTGTTGTGTTCAGAACAAGAAATTTTCTTGCAATGTCATATTGAGTAGTTTAATGGTTTATTTCCATTATTAGAAATAACAGGTTAATTTATATTCACTTTGCTTAGTGTACATTCACCAGTGGCGGCTGCTCCATAGAGACTCAGGGGTTCAAGTCTCCCCAGTCACTATTAGGAAAATGTAACAATAATTAAATGCATTTTTTTTTTAGTATTTTTGTTGTTTTTTTTTTAATGTTTAATATCTCTTTTAACATAGTTATTACCCGTTTGCGACGGCTATGTGTACAATATGGTCGCATAAAGTCCTGACCGTCAACTTATAACAACTCCAACCAGAGAGTACAAGGCTCAGTTCTTATGAGTCATTCCTTGCATCATATGAAGAACCAACCCAAGCGCGGAAATTGTTGATCGTGGAAAATGATTTTTACAACGCAACAGAAGACTCAAGTTATCAGAGCTGAAGTATGCTTTTAATATGCCTACCATGTTGTAGTACCTATATCGTTTCACTCTCGATATTTATTTGTCATTTCACTGTTTTGAGTGTTTTATGTTATTTTAAGTTGGTTCATGCCAAAATGACTGAGAATAGTGTAAATAATATTCTGAAAATGAATTTTAAAACTCTTCCATTATCAGAAAAAGTTAAATCAACAAACTCGAACGACCAACACCAGAATTGATTCTTAACCAACCAGACATGGTAGGGACACGTACTTTGAGCAGGCATTTTTTCTTAGGAAATTTACAAAAAATGTCGGTGGATTTGTAAGGTAAATGTTCTGTTTTATTTTATTTCAATTTCGTAGGGATGGACAAGAAATGGTCGGTAACAGGATTTAAAGATCTAAAACATTTAAATTAGAATATAAAAAAAGCACATTTCCGCATATCATATAAAGTGCTGTGCGGACTTAGCTATGTTAGGTTCGGTAAATATTGTAGTTCAGTTTATAGACAAATTATTATACAACATAATTTAAAATAGGTACATTTTTAAGAAAATCTTAAAATTTTGTGAAAAATTAGAACTAGCATTAAAAGAGCACAATGGAAAAAGTGGGTTCAAAAGTAACATAGGCAATTTTGACGAAAAAGTCATAGGGCCATTTTATATCCCAGAAAGATAGAAGACTTGATTTTGTACATAAACAGTAACATTTTTAGGTGACTATTATGTTGTGAACTTTTTTTGTACATATGTACATAAAAATGTTTCTTTTATTATCAAAAATTTGTTGTTTATAATTTTTAAGAAACTAGAGCCCTCCAAATAAAATTATCACGAGCCGCCACTGACATTCACTTTGAATTTCATCTATTAAAATACTGTCTAAAGTATTTTCATTCATTATTAAAATTTCTTGTGTACTTTGAAATACAGAATTTTCTAATCAGGTTCCTAATGAAAAAAGAAAATATTAACTAAGAGTTTAAATAGTAATCATCATCTAAAGTGTATTCTCTATATAAGTGTGAATTTCAGTAAAAAAATCTTGCAGTCTTTTACAAAGGCAACTTATGCTTCTATCTGCACAGGGTGGTACCGGTTTTAACTTTAGTTTATTACACATCACTAATTCAATACTAAACAATGCTCTATTGTATCCAGCACAGCAAATTAGCTATGAATAGAGGTTTCAATTAAAAACCAATTCAATTTTAATGAATTCAAGGCTGTTCAATACCACTGCAATGCCCAGATTAAACTGTCAAATAAAGTGATTTATGAATGCTGTTTAAATACAGTAGGTAGTCATTGGAGTAATATCGAGGTGGACATATATGATATTAACATATGTATTAAATGGTGAAATGTATTTCAAAATGTAAATGAGCACATAAACTGTCTTATGTGGTTTACAAAACTACAGAGATTTGGACTTTCTGGGTGGGTTGGCTTAACTTCAAATCTCAAACTTCACATTTGATAATATTTATTGTAACAATAATTTTAAAATAGTAATTATTCCCTTTCAAAATTGATTTCTGAGGTATACCTATGATTGCCACATTCCATTACTTCATGCTTAAAACGCATTGACCTTAGACATTACTTTGAATTAAATTACCATGTGCCATTTGAGCAGCAGAAAATGCAAGCTAAATTGACATTAATTTTCTACCACTCACATGCACTTTGAAATATGTAACACTGTTACAAATTGCCTGCTCGAATAAACTTATTATTTAGCTCATTATAAACAATTTTAAGATTATAGAGTTCTTATAAAATAGTTTTCATTGTAAGACAATTCATAATGTCATCTGGGAAAAGCGGACAACCGACTAATGACAAATATTTGGATAATGTTTATTGAAAAGGAACCAAGCGCCAAATTGAAAAAAATCTATAAAGGATACCAATTCATAAAACAAGATCTAATATACTTTGTATAAAAAGATCCAAGCTCTAATCTTATATTTTGTGCCATCTATGGAGCAATAACCCAAGCGACATTTGTAAAATGCGTGATTCATAATTACTCTAATGATATCCAAGTGACATAACCTTTTAAATTTATATACCAAATGTCACTTGGTTCTTTTTAGACTTTACAAGTTTTGTTTGTAAATGTATTTCTTCCTCCCTAGTGTTTTAAATAGTGAATAAAATGAGTGAAAGAGCTAAACATATTTTATGTAAAGCCCTTAATATTAATAAAAACGATAACATCAGTAATACTGGTGGTGTATCCCACAAAAAAGAAGAAATTAGGCTATTATGAAAATGTAAGTATACTTTTTAGGTTATAATAAATGCATGACTTAGTTACGAATGTAAGTCTTATATTATATCTTTTAAGTAGATATCTTTTATAATATATTAACAATTCCAAATCATCAAATATATTTGTTAAGATTGCATGAATTAGATAGAACTTTAGAAATGTACCTTACTATAAAAGAGACCATGTGTCACTTACGGCAGTTGGTTCCCTTTGCATAAAACTTGGTGAATTGTTTAAGATTTAAAATGATATGCTAACTTGCAACTTTCCAACATATTTGCATAAATTTACGTAAAAAAATATTTTTTACTGGATAAAAATAACATTTAAAAAATGGCTATTCTATTAACTAGTAATTAAAATACAGAAAATAAAATTTAAAGCAAACTAGGTAGCAGTTTTTTAAATATCCTAAATCATTAATTGTTGAAGTAGAATGTTATACTTAAAATCTACTATTATCACTAGTAACGAACTATTTTTTTTTGTTTAGATTATGGCGCCTGACATAAGCGGGTGTAGCAGCTTAGTTAATATACTTTTGTCGCAAGGTGAATCCGAAGAATGCAAATTAAAAAATATATCAAATGAGGCTGCACCATTAGATTCTATCACCAATATTTGCCAAAAAAATCCACAGTTGGTTTAGAGAACGCCATATTAATAGAAGTTAAACTGCCTGCTAGTCGGCAATTACCAAAGTGTAATCAAATCCTGGAAACATCCGGGAACGAAACTGCTTTAAACATTCCAACAGATTCAAATTGCCCATTTCATGATGTTATACTAACACCAAGTATTGGCAATGAAGATCACAATGAACTATTAGATGAGGTTTGTGAAGAGGTTGAAATTAGCCCCATAGATTAGTTTCCTGTATGTAAAGCTACTGAAAATGTAATAATTGAAATGTGTCCAAATATTACACAAGATATGCCATATTTTAGTGAAAAAAATCTAAATAAAATTAATAACACCTCAGTTGAAAATTATATTTTGACTACTACTATAGAGAACGATATTAGTGAGCCATGTAATTCAAATAAAAATACAGAGGACATTACAGAAGACTTTATACCAGAAGAATTAGAAGATAACATCAGTGAAGGTGTTTATAATCCAAAGGATTATAGCACTGGTTCTGAAACAAGTGATACTGAATTGACTTCGGACGACTTAATGGACAATGAAGAAATGGAAAGAAACCAAAAATTACTTGGTGAAAGGAAAATGTGGAAAGGACGTCCAAAAAAAGGTAGGAATAATAAATATCCTGGCCAAACATTTGCGACGAGAAATAAACTAAAAGACTCAAACTTAACTCATTACACCGTTAGGGGAAACTGAAAGAAAGCAAACATTTCCTTAACTATGAATGCAATTGACCAAAGAGATGCAATGATAAAGTTTCAGAAGAAATCAGAGAAGCACTTTTTAAAAAGTTCTGGGATCTGGCATCATATGATTCGCAGACAGGATTTATTGTGGCAACAGTAAAGGAAGTGCCTGTAAAAAGAAAACGGGCAAGACATGGCGCAGGCAAGTCCTATACAAGACTTTACCAGCTTGGAAATGTCAATATTTATCGTAACATGTACATTAATACCTACCAAATATCTACAAAACGTATAAACTCTGCACTGACTAACGTTCGTGAGAGTCGCTTAAAAGATGAGCGGGGAAAATGTGGTGGTAAAAAAAAAATTAATGGGGTAACAGTTCAGAAAATAATTGATCACATTAAAAAATTTCCCACTTACATATCTCATTATGCACGAGGAGAAACTCAATCAAAATTTTTAGCACATGATCTAACAGAAAGTAAAATGTATGAATTATATATAGAAGGTAATCCAAAAGTTAGTTTCACAGCATTTAAGCGAATATTTTATGAAAATTTTAATTTAAGAAGAAAACCCCCCCATAAAAGACACATGCACTAGATGTGATTTATTTAATACACAAGCTAAGAATGTTTCGGATGAAAACATTATTAAAAAAGTGCAAGCTGCACATGAACAACATCTTGAAAATGCAAAATTAGCTAGAGCTGAAATGAATAGTAATATAAAAGAAGCAAGCACCAATTCCATTTTGGAGACTGTCTGTTATGACATGGAAAAGGTATTAGGGTTACCTAAACTTCCAACTAACCTTGTCTACTACAAAAGACAACTTGGTATTTATAATGAAGGAATTCACTCCAGTTCAACAAATACACCATATGCGTTTATTTGGAAAGAAGGAATTACTGGCAGAGGGGCCCAAGAGGTTGGATCATGTCTTAAAAAGTTTATTGATTTATATCTAAAACAAGGGGCTGAAGAGTTGATACTTTGGTCTGATAGTTGCGGCGGGCAAAATCGCAACATAAAAATTGTGCTACTTTTAAAAAACATTTTAATTGAACATCCTACTTTAAAAACCATTTACTTAAAATATCTGGAGCCAGAGCACGGTTTTCTTCCAAACGATACAGATTTTGGTCAAATTGAGAGGGCCCTTAAATATCAAATTCGAATTTACACACTAGATGACTTTAAGGCAATAATAGAAAATTGCAAAAGAAATAATCGATTTGTTGTGCAGACTATGGAATCAGAAGACTTTTTTTCAACTGAAGAGATGGAAAAACGAATAACTAACAGAAAACTTACCATTGAAAAGATTAAGATTAATTGGTTAAAAACTAAAGTAATAAAACTTGAAAAAAGTAACCCTAATCAATTTTTTTTAAAAGAAACACATGCTTCTGATGGGAAGTATAATGAAATTGACATTTCTAAACCTGTCCGAGGCAGAAAGTCTATACATGAGCTCGGGAAATTAATATCACTATGTCCAGAAGGAAAACCAATTTCACAAAAAAAATGCGAGGACATTAAATCTTTGATACGTTTTATACCTTTGGATGCGAGACACTTCTATAAAATACGCAATGTAGAAGATTTTGAAGATGATATCGATGGATTTGGTCAAAACCTCGACTTTGAAATAGGAGACGAATAAAATAAGATGGTTGTAACTTATTTTTGTTTGACTTTAATTATAGTTCTTAATAACGTATGTGAGTTTTCGTTGATCAAAATAAATATATATATTTTTATTTAAAGGGAGCTATATTATTATTTACCTTTCCCATAAAAGGAGCTAATAGCCAAAATGTAACTTGTTCCTATTTGAAATAATAACATTACATTTTTAACTATTTATTGAAAAGGAACCATCCACCAAATAATGCAAAAAACTTAAATAAGTAGTGCTAATATGAATATCATATAATATCTATTTTAATATTTCAACTTTTTCTTATTGACAGCGTCAAAACATTTATCATATACTTGAGGATCTATTTTACAGGTAGTCGGACACTTTGAGGGTCAATTACTCAAAATGAAGATTTGGCGCTTGGTTCCTTTTCAATAAACATTATATTTGTCAATCGCCACTTTATTTAGCTCTTTACATTTTTCCCAAATTACAGCTAAAAAGTAGCAAGACAATTATATTTACGTTATTGTACTTGCAACTTTGCAATAATACAAAATGATGAAAGAAACTGCTAGAAAAGTACAAACATTGCTTGTTCCATTTGTTTTTGAACATAGTTGTTATATGAAAATCCCTATTGATGTGAAAGTGAGAGAAACCTTTTCCTTCTCAAATTTCACATAGATCATTTCCAAAACTAGTTAACATTCTTGTAGTATATTTTTATACTCTTTAATTTAAATTATTTAAACTGCTTTCGATTTTAGTTTTTACATATGTCTCTTTAACCAAAATTTTTAAAAATAGTACACATTTTATTTGTAGAATTATCTACTAAACTATAAATCAAAATTTTAAATTAAAGATTATCGCAATTTCAAGTGTTGACACATGTAATTATGTTCAGATAAAACCATGAAGGGGCTAACACAGTCACGCATCAACTGTGCTGAACTGCGCCTATTGATTTGCGACTGTGGATCTCCCTCTGATGCTAATGGTCAAACATAAATAGTGCATACGAATGGCCGTGTTCGCACCCTCATGTTTTTACCCATATATAATACAAATTGACAAATTATTTATCAATATTCATCCCCAGAGTATTGTGGAATAGATATCAGAATTAAAAAAAAAAAAAAAAATTAAAATTATTACCTCATCGTCTGATTTTATAGTATATATATTTGACTCTCGAATAAAGACTGAGGTTACGTAAATAAGTTAGCTGGTCTCAGTAGAATAAATTTAAAATGAAAAATTGTATGCTGTCCTGTCGATGGTGTAGCGCACACATGGTAGGTGAATTTTTCTGTAAAAAATTCACTAAACAGCAATTGCAAATGTTTACACTGGTTTAGTGTATTTAACTCATTTTTGCCAAAAAATGCACTTACCACATGTGTGCTACACTAACGCTGTGTTAGTATCAAAAATGAAAACTGGTAAGTTAATGATCGAAGCCACCACTTCTCTTCTTTCTCACAGCACTACTGTCATATTTATGAGACACCTGTTATTGTTTTTTAAACTTATATCAAGACCTACATGTTTCTATGTTATATATAAGCTGTTTACATGTTTTAAAAACAGACCCATAATGAATGGTAAGAGTAAATTAATTTATACGATGATGAGGATAATGTGTGTCAATACGCTGCATTATTTGATAAAAAGTTGAGCAATATATTATAAACAGACAAATTAAAAAACTCATAACAAAATAACTGCAGTGACACAAACCCTAGAAATGCGGTAAACATACTTTACCAGCAAATAATTCTGAAATAACGGTTATCCAGAGAGCTAAAACAAACAAAATGTATGAAATACCCACTTGGTGACTATTGGGAAGCTGATATGGTTGTCCACCAATCTCATCAACATGGAATCCCATTGGAAAAATAACAGCAGCCAAACAAAAAAGTACCACTAAAATAATCATACATTATTTCAGTGGGTTTTAAATGGTTTACCTATTTCTTACTTGCAGTAAATCCAACCCATCGAGCATATGGTACAACATTTCTATCCCAGCGTGAAGAAGCTAATAGGATTATAGTAGTTGTAATGCAAATACAGCCTACAAAAATGCATACAAGAGCAAGTAACCATTCAGGTTGGAGCTCAGGTGTGAAGCACACTTGAGGTCGATTATAAAGCGTCATACAGGTCCACATTAGACCTAAGCGAGTATCTCCTGAAAAATGTAACATGCAAGCAATTTAGAAAAGCAATAAAAAATGGCTATACCTCCTACATCTGTAATAATCCAGTCAGGCATTGCCAAGCTAATAATAGCGAAAATATCAGCTGCCATAAAAAGAGTGCCTGATATTATTGTTAATTTATCCATGTTTATTTTATTTGAAATCTGTCACCTGTCCTGTCAGTTACTCTTAACCTTAAAATTTTTACCACAGATCTATTTCTACTACAGACCCACATACCTAACACATAAGGATCGTTAACTAGAATAACCATCCTTGCCTAACACAGACCTCAAATGATTTCTATCGTAGCAAAAGAATATGTGTTCTGTGGTTCCGATTCTAACATTCGCTGTGTAGTCGACACTGCTCTAAGTCAGTGGTAAATAGGTAAAGAGGTGAGGGTATAATAAAATTGCACTATTTGTGACAAGTTGATGTACCATGTAAAATTTCCATATTTTTAAATAAAAATGAATAAAAAACATATAATTATAGTGATTTTTGTGATGATATGTGCGTGTTTTCAAGTGTGTGAATGTACTCATTTACAGGGGACATTTAAAACAAATGAGTTTTTTAAGTTTCTAATAAAATTCGGTTTTCAAAAAACAGACAGGCATCAAGCTGAAGCAACGCATGGTTATATTTTTGGAAATATTACATCTAGGCATCATCAGTTTCCACAACCAGTTATCTTTGCCGTTTTGGATAGATCATATTTTCTAGAATACTATAAAAATAGAGTTTTAAGTGACAAAAATGAAGCGTGTAAACTTATGTTTAGTACATTGAATACACGAGCATATGATCCCAAATGTAGCTATAAAGGAAATGACTATTTAAGAAGAATTCCTTGTGAAAAAGGAAAGCTTTGTGCAGATGAAGACAACCCTTGGAATGTAGTTAAAAATCATCAGTTTACCTATGTTGTTCAGGATTTCAAGCAACCTTCGTGAGTAGGAAAATTTATTCATGTCACCTTAGAGAAACTGATAACAAAATAAAAATCAGTAACTGACATTAAAAAATATTTTGTATCCTTAGGTACCCTTATTGTAGGTACATAGTTAAAGATTTAAAAACTATGTACCTATAGACGTTAGATTATTAGGTACAAATTTTAATTTATTTCAAGGTGGATTTATGCAGACACATTTAACATTTATCATTTAATATTTAAAAGTTAGCATTTAAATTAGAGATTTAAGAATGCCAATACGCATTTATGCACAAATCATTTACATCATTTAAGGGGTATCCAATCAAATTTAAGGTTTCTGCTCCTGCCTAAATTATGACAACCAATAAATAATTTGGTTTAGGGATTTGTAACCTAACCTCACATGTATATGCATGCGCAACACGATTTTCATTTAACATTTAGGTACTCTAAAAGTTAAAAGTAGACCAACTCTTAAATGTAAAATGTAAAACGCTAAATGATAAATGTGCTGCATAAATTGGTTCATTACGTTATGAGATTTTAACTCGCAAATGTTAAACGTCAAATCTTAAATGATAAATGTGTCTGCATAATTCCACCTTTAAGTACTGAAATTTATTTTATAGTAATTGATATCTATGAAATAAAGATTTTTCTTATATTAATAAATACATATACTAATTTTACTAAATTTTATTAGGTAATGGTAAAATAAAGTATTTATTTAATATTTTGTATAGATTGTGGCCAAACTGTACACAAAATATTTTAAAATATAGTTATAAAATAAACATGAATAGTATTTATGTTTTGAAACAAATAATTATAACTTAGTTATAATAAGGAACTTTCACTTAAGGGTGATTGGCTGAAAAATGGCACATAGCATGTCCTACACTATAACAATGCTATTAATTCAATTAGACAATTAAATATTATTGAGTATGGTCCCTAGCATATATTTCTAATCGTGCCTTAAATAGGTTTATGTCTTTTTGTACATAGAACTTTTTAATTTAGTATTTCATAGCGAAATCATCATTCGCGTGACCTGTCCTCAGACCTCGTTTAGATATTATTTTTATAAAATAGAACCTTTAACCACAATGTACTCAGATTTATTACACATATAATAATACAAGACATAATGATCATTAGTATTCTCCAATTAATTAAAAATATTAATTGATTTTGCTTGCTTTTTTTAATGTCGTGAAGTTTGTCCCGGTAAGCAGGCGTCATTCTCGTGCCTTCAACATTATACATCCTAGATGGACTCTGAAATAAATTTCTTCGTTTTTTTAGAAAAATGTTAAGACCACGACTGGACAAGTTCAGTTAACCCTCATACGTGAAAGGAGGTGGATGCTTTATTTATTGTTTTAAAACCGTTTTGTGTTCTTGTGTAACCTTCTCAGGCGTCATTTTCGTGGTAAGCATTATTTACATCAATAAAATTATTTTTTTATTAAATCTTAATTTGACCAATTGTACACAGTAAACAGATTAAATCGACATAAAAATTGTTGTAAATTGAACGGTGTTAAATATTTTAATGCAAAAATACGTCTATAATATCATTCTCGTGTCATCATTTTTCGTGTTCTTATGGGATCTAGAGAATGACACTATTAACACGAGAATGACTGATGATTTATTTTCTTAACTCAATCGACAGTTTCTCATTTTTTTATAGTGTGTATATTTGATATGGCAAATAATAATAAAAAAAATGACTCAGAAGAAAAAAAAGGATTAAAAGGGAAAGGGAGCAAGAGCGTAGGAGACAAATAAAAGAGGATCCAGTGAGAAGGGAAAGGAAGAAAGAACAAAGCAGGCAAAAGTATTTAAGACAAAAGAGAGAAGGATTGCAGTATAAAAAAAGTATTAGTCAACTGATTCCTAGAGAACAACGCAAGAAGCGAAAGGAATGGAAAATTAATTCAAAGAATTATAGGAATGGAATTAAGGCAACTTTAATGGAAAGAAGACAGATAGAAGAAGATACCGCCTTCTGATGATGATAATTTTGTACCACAATCAAGACGCAAGTTAGAGATAAGAAAAGCTGTAGAAAGGAGGGCATCGGAAAGAAATAAAGTTAGACGTCACAGAGTAAAAAAGGGATTAGAAAAGAAGATTGCTGCTTCTCAAATAAGGACAGGAACATACGTTTTGGTAACTATTCCTAAGGAAAAATACTAGAAACTAAACAAAAACCAATATCGATATGCTGCGATCTGTCAAAGCGATTTAGATGACGATGGAGAGGTTAGAGTAATATTTTTAAAAATCTGTGATAATTGTAATAAACAAGACCAACTTTTCCGTCTTGATGACACTGATATTTCAGATATACAATTTGAAAATATTGTGGCGGAACTACCTGACCCAACTCTAGTCCTAAAGGGAAACAGAGTTTTTTATAAATTCGATAAAACCATTGATATTTTTGAAAGTGTTTGAACTTTTCTTGCCGATGTTAAACATTAATTTTTTAGTTTATAGTTTTGATTATATTTCATAGTCAGAAACTTTTATTTTTATAATAATTTTAATATGTTGAATGTTAATATATTTTGTAAAATTACTTGTCAGTTACAATTATTGCTTTTATATAAAATATATAAGACTGCAACAATTTTCAAGACTGTTATATACAGCATTGTATAATGTACACATATTTTATAATATTTTATTATTATCTAGTTTAGGCATGAATCTTAAAGAAGAATTTTTTTTTAAACAAGTTCGTTTTGTATGTTTATTTTATATTTGTAATATTTCTACAAATTTACAATCAATAAATTGATGTGTATAATATTTTGTGTAATTTTTCATCATTCTCGTGAAGTTTTAGTCATTCACGTGCCCAAATAATATCAAAAATAGCTCATAAATTAACTGTCACTTATAAATGAGTACGTTTTTTGGCCACAAATAATAGAATATGACTTACTAATGAGTGAAATGGGATAATTTATCTGTTTACCCGTTTTTTTTTTAATTGCCGAAATTTACATTATGATGTGCCACTTTACAGCCAATCACCCTTAAACTCTCTCTTTGATCTGTTCCAAATCAATCAATCAGTATTTTATTTTAGGATACCTGTTAAAGGGTCTTTTATAAACATTTCATTGAAATAAGTTTTTGATTTTGAAATGAGAAATATTTTATAGTTATTTTTATTTCTTTTCTATGTATTAATTATACTATTGTACTTCAGTAAAACTCTGTATCTGCAATTTTGGTTTTTTGCTTTAATGAAATTACGTAATTTGACAGAATGTTTCCGAACAAAAATCATATGACTCGACTGATGTATGTATGTAAGTTTATAATATGTTTTATAATGACTTTAAAAATATACCAAAAGTCACCTAGTTCATTGAAATGATTGTATGTAACTGGAGGAAATCATTTCTTGAGTGAAAATTTTTTCTTTTTGTCGAGTTAATATTTTTTTCAATCTCAATACTTTTTTGCTTCTAACACTAGTTTCTATGATAAAATGTGTTGGAAGTGCTGTTTCTGATTCATTATGTGCCTAAAACATTTATACTAACACATTCAAATAATAATGTCAGTGTAAAACATAAAAATCTGTAGGTATTTATATAATGTTAGGTTTGAAAGAATGCTTTTGTAAAACCCAATAATTATTATTATTTTTTTCCTAGTAATGCATAAATATGAAGCAATAATATGTCAGATTTTTTGAAAGAAATGATTAATGTTCAAACAAATTTATAAACAAAGAAATCAATTTAGATTTTTTTTTATGATACTTGCAAAACAACATAGAAACAGAAACCTAGTCAACTGTTTATTTGGAAACATTTCAGTATTGCCAGTGGTGAATTAGTAGGAACTGGCAATATACTTTTGGGTCCATTATTTAATGGACCTCAAAATTGTGACGTAATTGACAGTCAAGTCATCTTCGGTAACTGAAAAGTTTCTAAATGAACATTAACTAGGTTTCTCTGGTTCTTTGTTGTGTATGTAATTATCATAAAATTCTTAATGTTTAATGTTTTCTTAACCACCTCTTAAGTCACCGAAGCAACTCCCAGAAATTCCTAGAATTTTTGTGTTGAGTGAAGAGAGACGACAAAAATTGTAGGGCAGTAGTTTATTGTGGAGTCCGAACCACATCTAGGGCATCGATTCTAAATGGATTAATAAAATACTGAATTGCTGTTAAAATTTAACCTGTTTTTTTTTTGTTTATAAATTTGTAACAAAAAGCATAAACTTACATATGTCACAAGGTCACATGGTTTTTATTTATAAACTTTTTTGTGTATAAAGTCATGACTTTTAGAGTCCAGTTAATGCTAGACAGGCATAAATGGTAGTAACAAGATTTGTTTTAAGAATTTGTTTATATTCAAGAATTATATTAATAACTACTTACCGTCAGACGTATTATAAACCAGTGATAAATGCAGTTTAAAAATTGAAAAAGGAAATTGTTTTATTCATATGATATCTTAAATGGAAATAACTATAAGATTTCACATCGCAATACAATAAAGAGGCACTTTTTTATTTTGAGTTTAGTTTTTGTCATACTATATATTTTTCTCATATATACCTAACAAAAAAAAAAGAGAAAATATGTGGTTGTACATTTAAACTGGAAGACCCTGTAGATTGTTGTTTAAAGTTAAGCATCTATAGACGTGATAAAAAATCGCAATATTACATAAGAATATTGTAATTTCGTTTGTGGTGAAAACTGTGGTAATTTAATTTAAGCAATGTATTAGGTATTCAATTTAAATATTGATTGTTTATTTCATAATGTATATAAACAGTTGCATAATATGTTTTACAGTAGTAATCAATATTTAAATTAGTCAACCTTCCTGGAAGGTAACAAATATAAACAATAATAAAGACTTTATTTAATATCCTATATAACTTGTTATGTAGTAAGTCAATCAAACAAATTTTATCAATACTTGGATGAATGCCTTTTTATGAACATAAGTTACAAATATTACTGGATTAATTATAGTTCATAATAAATAACAATATAAACTATAGAGCTTTTCTGGTGCAGTGACGTTATACAGGGTGTTCGGCATTATCTTTCCCAACATAGAAATCTCACTTATCTTGGATGATGATTCTGAGTGAATGAAACATTGTAATTTTTTTGTTTTATAAAAATCATATAAAACATAAAAAGTTGCTCTAAGAATGCGTTTACAGAATAAAGATTGGATATCAAAAAAGCAACATATGGGAGTAAAACAAAATAATATTTTTTTCAAATTTTTCCTTATATCTGAAAAACCAAATCAGATAGTTCTGTTGATCCTAGGGTCTTGGCAAAAATATCACACGACTTTTCTCTAATTTAACCGATGTAACTTGCAATAGAAGCGAGATCTCCATGTTGGGAAAGTTAAAACCAAACACCTTGTATTGTGGTTGTGGCTAATCGGTTTTGATTGAATAAAAATTATCTTAATTTTCATCTAATTTTCATCCAATCAGAATATAATGTGGTGGACTACCTAAAAACCCTTGTTATCTGTGGCATTTTCTAAATATACAAGGTGAATTTAAAAGATGGGGCCGAATTTTAAGCGCATGATCAATGTGACTGACTGAATTTTCTGGCTTTATTTTTGAGCTAGGAACAAAATTCAAACAGTTTTTCCCAGAAAATCTGATTATAGAAACAGAAAAACAGTTAGTTGAAGATATTCGAACTACTAAAATTTGTCCGTGAATTTTTCAAAAACGAAGATCCGCTTTTAATCACTTGTAAATAGAAGAGTAATTCAATATATAACAATAATTTATTACTTCCGGTTTAGACAAAAATGACACAAACTACTTATTCTCATGAAATATATTTTTTTAATTTAGCTACCTAACTGACCTTTTTCCGATTTCAGCAATATGTAATACTATATAAATCTTAAACAATATCACAACATTCAAATGTTTGTTCTACCTTAGTTTAATATTAAATTGATAATTTTATTTGTCTCACTGAAAAAACTTTTATTTTGTATCGTTAAAAAAGAAATAAGAGAACCGTAAAATAGGGTTACTTGATACAATTTTCAAATTCAAATGAATGTAATTTTTGACATGAACATTTCAGGAAAAGTTGTAATACACTAAATGTTGAGTCTTCTGTAGTTTACATCACCCAAATTTGAGTTTGCTGTCATTGGCCATTTCCGTGTTTTTTTAAAAAAGTGACTGTATCAAGTCGCCCCATGGGCAGGGTGTTTTGATACAGACATTGTTTTTTGAGAAAATATCACTTTCATTGCTATTTGGAGGTACTTGATACAATTTTTTTTTTAAATACACAACAATTTTTTTCACTTAAAAAAGAATTAAAACATGAAAATTTCAACATTTTATTATAAAACGAACATAACGTAAATAAAATATAATAAAATAAAATAAGAATATGTTTTGAGTAACATAAAAAAAAATTAACAACTATATCCTCACATTTGAAATATATTTCAATAATGTTGAATATCACAAGGGAATTGTAGTAAACCCCTTCTAATCTGCATTGGTTGGGTTAACTTGTATTTTATTTCATGTGGAAATTAAATTTGTCATCTACTTCAGGCCATACAAATATATCATTTATGGACTTGTAAGGTATCGCAAATTTTATTTATTTATTTTTGTTTAATTTTTTGTTTTTTTTAATTTTTTTTTTTTTAGATTTAATTTCCGAGATTTTCCATATTATTGGCGGCATAGCACTTCGCGTCTGGTCTCCTTTTGTATGATCTCGGCATGGTATCAAGTCACCCTGGTACAGTCACAAGTTTGTTTTTTTTTGTATCATACAAAGAGACGTTTTCTAAAAACAATGAAATTTTATCTCAAACAAGATAAATATGTATAGTAACACCATAAAACTTCAATAAAATATTTTCATTAATCTAGTCACTACATATAAAAGTTCAGGGGGTACCGAAAACACATGGTTCGAAACTGTTTTGCACATTACTGCCGTATTTTATTTAATAGAACAAATTAAGCCGAGAAGTAGACACCTGACAGTGCTCTTCATAAAACCACTACGGATTTTGACTTAAAAAATACCTGGTAAGTTTTCTGTAATAAAAAGATGCAATGCTGTCATTTTGTATCAAGTCACACCGACGTATTAAGTAACCCCGTTTTACGGTAACGCATTTCCGGTTAACCCGGAAGTTTAGTCATTTTTACAACTGAACGGCGTTTATTTTTTTATAACGGTCTTTAGCTGTATTACATTTCAGTTGTTTTTGTGTTTATACATTCTGTTTTCTTGGAAAAAAATCTGTAATACTAGTTTTAGAATTAATTGTTTCCATATTTAAAAATAGAATTATGCTTTCCAGTGAGACAATTATTAAGATAATCAATTTAATATTAAGCTAAACCAGATTAATCACTTTAACGTAGATATCTTAATAATAATTTAATTACATCGTATTATACAGGATGTCTCACTAGGAACTGCATTGTTCGATATAGGGAAAAGTATGCACCAGAAAATTTTGAAAATTTAGGGAATTACTAATGGCAATCCAACTAAAATAATTACAAGCATCTGGCACTTCCAGTTATACCGGAAGTCGATACCAACTTGTTTATTTTAAATGGAATACCCTATATATTTTGGGGTTTTCAAAAAGAGCATAAAATTCTGAGTCAAAGTGTCTCACTCACACCTCTTATAAGATCATTTAAAATTTTATTGTTATTGATGGTTGTTGTATCATCTGCATAGCACAGAATATTGGTACCTAAATAAACTACAACTACACAAAAAATATTCAAATTGATGCTCTGCCAACTACTCCACCAGCTCGGTGGAGTAGTTGGCTAGAGCACGTGATGGCAAGTGTGACTAAGGTATATTCAGCAAGCTCTGAGAGGGCATCAAAACAAACAAATTTACGTGTCGTCCGTAACTGTGTGTAATGCTGTCCTCATTGGTTGCACCTCACCAACAATATCGCTGCCATATACAATTTGTGTAAAAGTTTATTTGAATTTGTTCTTGGACATATGAATTGTTAATTGAATTGCTTATTTGAGAAACCCAATATGTCCATAAAGCATGTTTTGAAAAAATTTAAAAAACTATTTATTTGCCTTATTTCAAAAAACTTTATATTATAATGGTTTTTTTGTATTCACTTTGAGGTCTTTGTTAGGACAAATAAACATGCTTACACTGTATTAATATTAAAACAATATATTAATAAAATAATGATAGAATATAATTACAATATGTCTTCAGTTTTGAACTTCTTAACAGTAATTAATTCCAGCCACTCAATACATAATACATAATTCGGTATAATAATGTTTATACAACCTATCTTTCAGACGCCAATACAATTCAACAGTATTTAGAGTGTAGGGATGGACCCCTTACACATCAAGGCATGGACCTCTACACATCACGTTCTGTATGTTTCTTCTCTTACTCATGATTTTTCATCGAATTTTGAAAACCACTTTTTCTTATTTTCAGAGAAAAAAATTGGATATTTGGACTTAGTGGGTTTCTCAAATAAACATAACATTTATATATTTACCATGCCAGCAAAACAACTGATATTTTATTGAGTTTCTGAAGCAAACCTATGTAAAATGACATTGACATAGGTATTATTTTTATCAAAAAGTCAGAATTTTTAAATTTTATGTATGAATGGCTCTTGTGAACTAGATGCGAGTGAACAACGCTTGTATTTGTTTTTATGAGCTCTCAGAACTCCGTGAATATACTTTAGATAATTCTCCATCGTCCTGCGGGTTCGAATCCTGCCATCATCGGCACCGGCAATGTCGGTGGGATGGTTGTGTGTCTGCGTTTTTTCATAAGTGTAACCCATGCTCGTGCAGCCTCGACTTTGGATTTTGGGGTTGTCTAATGTCTGTGGTGTTTTTATATATTTTTATATAATTAAAATATGCAATAAAAATATTTAAAAAATTATGCTATCTTTTCGTTATTTTTTATAGATAGTTGTAGTATGTCTGTGATATGCAATATGGTGAGGATTTTAACTTCTTTGTGCTAGTTTTAAAAAGGGCAGATACAATATTGTAAATTAAGGATTACATTATTTCTTTAAAGTATACTTATTTAGAAAATCACACACAAGTCTTACATACATAGGTATCCAAAGTGTGAGGAAATGCCACAAATAAATAAGTATAAACAATATTTACATATTTACTTTTAAATATAATTGATATATGAACACACTAAACCTGACTACATTGACTTTCCACACATTTTTGGATTTCTGTGCAAGTATGAGTTGGGTCCCTCCTCAAACATTGTTTAAAAAAAATTCTAGCTACCTACTACTTTATGTCCTCAACAAAATGCTATGTTGTCAATTTGAATTTACAGTCAAAATTTTGAATAGATAAATAAAATTTATCGTACCTAGTAATTTTGTACCTACTACTGTATGTACAAAATTAGTAGGTACGACAAATTGTATATAAATGTGTTTTGAATTTTAGATTCTGGTATGTATCTATGGTAGCATGTTACCACAATACCACAACGTGCGAATGGCATTATTATGATTCCCACATTCCTTATGAAATAGATTACGACATATGGCTAGTTAATGGCAACCCTAACAATTCGGCCTACAGCACTTTAACTTACCAATTCTCCTTTGACAGACAAAATACTTTGGAACTTTACCTCTTATTTTGGCTGTGCTATATGGTACTGGTACCGTTGCAGTGCCATGCTGTTAAAACTCAAAAACATCCAGTAACCAAGTTGTTTACGGCTAGTTTATTACTGGATTTTATAGCTTTGTGTCTTATTTTGATCCATACACTCAAATTTGCTTTGGATGGAAAGGGATATCCTAAGATGGCTATGACCGGAGATATTTTTGATATTTTGTCAAGAGTGAGTATAATTTATTTTAATAAGTAGAGATCGGATTTTAAATGAAGTAGGTTTTTAATTCGCAAAATCATGCACGAAAGAGGTTTAACTAATTTATTTTGTGTTTTAACTAGTTTATTTGTGTTTGTAAGTTAAGAAAAAAAATGTAACATACCAGTGATGTGTATGTTGTCCTCATTTTTTTTAGATATGCAAATTAAACTTGTATTCTAAATATGTTGAACAAAAAAATATGATACCCTGAAATGTTTATTTAAGATAGGTTCCGTCACCTGTAAAAGTAATATCCGCCATGTGAAAACTATTTGATTTTTTAGTTTAATGTAACTCTTCTGAATAGATAGTTGTTGCAGTTAGAAACTGGATAAACTAATTTTATGAAGCTCAAAAAAATGCAAGTCCTTATTCTGTTGAAACGGCCATTACTTTTGCAGGTACATGTACAGGGTTATTTATTATAAATTACCCACCCCTTATCATTGTTATTATTGCCTATAGAAAAAAAAAATGTTTTAAATAAAAGTTGTGTGGTTATGACTGAATTTTGTTAAAATGCTATCAAAAGTACAGTAGCGTGCAGATTTCAGGGAATACGAAACAACACTAATTTTTTTTGTTAATGGGATACCCTGTATATTATTAAATTTTTGGAATGATCCTTTGTTCCTTATTTCAAAAATATACCATATGTTACCCCTACCATATACGGTTTTTGAGTTATTAAACGTCGAATATCTTAGTTAAACTAGTTACTGTAAATATGGAAAAGTTAATATTATTAGTGAGATATGAAAATGACAACTATTATGTTTGATAAGTGACATTTCTTTAATGAAATAATCAAAATGGTTTACAGTGACGAAGAAAAAACCAAATATTTAAATAAAATAGATAAAGATTTATTTAGGAAATGTAAATATAAATAAATGATAACTCATAAAAGATGTTTGATGTGTCCACCATTATTGTCAATGCATAATTATTGATAACGTCCTCTTATATTTATAATTGCACCGGAAATGGCTTCATTATTTACATTCAAATTATTTATTTCAAGTCGAATCCTGTCTTTAATGGCTTGAATACTATTATTATTATTGACAATGTCAATTATCAAATGATCTCGAACAGGTAGGACACTATGCAGAGTTACCCCATCCTGCATCCAAATCATATCATCAAGTTCGGTTTCTGGAAAATTCTGCAAAAGAATATTTTCTGCTTCTGGGATAATTATTTCCAGATAGGTAACTCCAGTTAAAGTATAATCATAAAATGTAGGCCCAACAATTTTGTTTCTGAAAATTCCACACCAAACGCTAACAGTTTTTCTTCCTGATTTTTTTATTTGTTTTACCAATCTTTTTCTGTTGTGCTTGTTTTCCCACGACCGTCGATTTTTCCTATTAAAAACTCCTACCGTAGAAAAGGATGATTCATCAGTCCATAATATTTTAGTAAAAAAATCGGGATCCTCATCCAACTTTTAAATCATCTGGCGGCAAAAGTCCAGCCTTTTCCTTTTATGAGGCTGTGTTAAAACTTGTACGGGTAAAATTTTATATGGTCTGTAGCTGTTGAATTTTGGAATAACTTTTACCTAATTGATCGACTGCATTATTTATACTACATTCAGAATTTTCTAAAAAATAATACAATGTTTCAAAAAAGTCTATTTTCGAATAAATATGGATGGGCTTACCTTCGAAAAGAAGCAGTATATCTAGCTGTTCTTCCTGGTTTGCTTGAACTACACGCTTTTTTCTACTAAAACTGGAGGTATTATTCACCTTTCGGTAAATATTTTTGAATGTATTTTTTGATGGTGTTGGATGATTTGTATACAACACCCTATACGCTCTTTTTGCTGCACGTTTATTTTTGTTATTTTGTATATAACAAGTAAATATTTGGACTTTTTTCTTCCTCATTGTAAACCATTTTGATTATTTCATTAAAGAAATGTCACTTATCAAACATAATAGGTGTCATTTTCATAACTCACTTTAATAATGTTAACTTTTCCATATTTACAGTAACTAGTTTAACTAAGATATTCGAAGTTTAATAACTCAAAAACGGTATATGGTAGGGGTAACATATGCTATATTTTTGAAATCAGCAACAAAGGATCATTCCAAAATCTTAGTAATATATAGGGTATCCCATTTTAAAAAAATATTACTTATTTTTTTGTATCCCCTGAAATTTGCGCGCTACTGTACTTTTGATAGCATTTTAACAAAATTCAGGCATAACCACACAACTTTTATTTAAAACTTTTTTTTTTCTATAGGCAATAATAACGATGATGAGGGGTGGGCAAATTATAAGGAATAACCCTGTACATTGTACATTGACAAAATTTTAAAGTAGATAGGCTAATTTTATCAAAATTTGGATTATCCTAATTTTCAAAAAAAACGAAATACTGGCGCACAAATCTTAAAATTTCTCAAAAAGTAGATAAAACAATATTGATTTCTGTATAAAACTCTTAAAGATAAAGAATCTTATATTTTCAGATAAATCTCGATGTTTTATTAAGTGGAATTAATGATAAAAATATTATCAGTAATAATATATCAGAGGCTTATGATTTTGTCAAATAAATTTTTATTTACGAAAATTTGTTGGTTGGTAACGTCATGAGAAAAATTAGTGATTAAAATCACAAGCCCATAGGGCGAGGGATTTTGCAACTAAATTTGTCGAGGGATATTGCCATACAACAAATCTTGAGGGTTTTAAATAAAAGTTTATTCATACAAAATCGTAAGCACGAGATATACTTGATTGGACCATTTACCAAATAAACAACAACATTTATAATTGTAATTCAACACAATAAATTATTGTTTGTAATTGACACTTAGCCAAAATGAATCATTTTAGTTATGACAAATGAAAAATTGATACTTTTTATTTTAATGAAAGGTTTCTATAACTCGATAATTTCTATGGATATATATCAATAAAATTAATTTAAGTAGCAATAACCCTAGAGATTTTTTTTTGAAATTTTGCCGCTAATAAAGCGTTTTCATTGGAGGTTGTCACAAAAATTAAGCAGTTTTATTGGATGTAGATACATGTGGGAGATGTACACGTACAGTGTTATATTCATATAGATACATATAAATGAGGGTTTAAGGTTTATTTTTATTTAATGTTGAAGTAGGTACTACAATTACCTGCTGGGTATGTTTATACAAAATTATAATTAAGAAGCTTTAGCTTGGAATAAGTTCAGTTCAAGAAAAAGACCACATACATCAAATCACAGTTAATAATTGAAACTTTAAAAAAGTGGCGGCTGGTGAAATTTAGGTGTCATATCTTAGGATTGGAGCATAGGATCAAAGTGATACTTTAACACATAATCATCAAGACCAAATAAAGTTGTTTAGAAAAAAAATTGCAATTGAAATTTGCGAAAAAAGTTGCAAAAATGATGTACCTCACCAGATTATTTTTCAGACAATTTGTAAGATATTTGCAAAACATTTTTTTTTTCAGAACCAGGTGGAAAATATATTGACAGATTTCTAATTTCGTCAAAAAATATTGACTTTTTGATAAAGTTAAACCGTTTGACATTTTATTTTAGAATCATTTTTCACTATTGAAATTTTGAAAAGGTGTAACTTTATAAAAAGCAATATTTTTTAATGAATTTTGAAATCTGGGGATATATTTTCCACCTGAATCCGAAAAAAAAATGTTTTGCTAATATTTTACAAATCGTTTAATAAATAACCTGGGTAGTCACATAATTTTTACAACTTTTTTTCGTAAATTTCGAACATAATTTTTTTCTGCAAAACTTCTTCATTTACTTTTGATAGTTATGCCTTAAAATATCGCTACGGTCCCATGCTCCAATACTAGGTACAATATGGCAACATAAATTTCACCAGCCACCTGTCACTGTCTTAAACGTACTAGATGATGCAGCCTATACATGTTAAAAGTAGAAACGTTATTATTACAACATATCTAAATTACTGCAACATGTTTGGCATTTGTCTTGCTTTGAATCTGTGTGAGAAGAATTTGCAAATGTAGATAAACTAATTAGCGAAGTGAAAAAATATTTTTGAAACACCAAGTCATATAAATGTGAAAACCTAGAAGAACTCAAGGCCCTGGTAGAACGGAATACAGTCAAACTTATCTGGGTGCCAGGGCATAGTAGGTTACTAGGAAACGACAAAGCTGACGAACTTGCCAAAACAAAGATCAGCTACAGCATTCATTAGCCCGGAATCAGTACTTGCAGTGCCAAAGTACACTGCAAGGAGGTGTGTATCAACTGGATCAAAAAAGAACACAATAGATACTGGCGAAACATACCAGGACAAAAACACGGCAAAGCATTCATAACCAAACCACAAAAAGAATTTAGTAACTGCTTATGTTAACCAGGAACCAGCTGAGAATTGTATCAGGGTTACTCACAGGTCATGATCCAGTGCAAAAACACCTACAAAAACAGGGGCAATATGAAGGTGACCTGTGATACAGGCTCTGCAGAGAGGCGCCGGAAACAGCGGAACACATACTTTGTCAATGCGAAGCGCTGGACTGCAAAAAACAAAACATTTTTGGGGAAACTAAAACGGACCTAAGAATACTTGTACACTGACCGGTCATAGAACTATATCGGCTAATTAGCAACATAGGAATCACAGGAAGTGTGTAGATAACTAGGGAAGGACATAATAAGCTGCCTTGGCCGCAGTGTCGCCGCGACTGTATCAGGCAGGCGGATTTGTAAGGATTAAAAAAAAAGTATAAATTATTATAAAAGTCAATGCCCAAAATCTGAAACTCCTCTCCCCAATCTATGGTTACAAGATAGGGTATTTGAATAAAGTTGCTGCAGTTTTTTAATATAGAATACTTTGAGGATATAAAAACGTTATATGCAATCTAGATGATGTGCATTACAAAGTGTAAAAATTTAACGCATTTACCACTGATATCAATATTGTTAAAAAATAACAAGATTTGTCGTTAATTAATGCACTAAAACTTTTCAGTACAACAGTAGCTTTAACAGTTTTTAATAGATTTGGAAATTGTGTACAAAATACATAACATATGAAATTCTGGTTTAAAAAAATTGAATGAATAATGGAATGAAATGAAATATAATAACACTACAAATTTTTGCTAATTATTATTACAAGATATATGTTATACTTATCTGTGATAAGTTTTTGTAAAAGTTAGAAAATAATAATTAGCAAAAATTTTGAGCGTTATTATATTTCATTTCATTCCATATTTTAAACTTTTACCAAGAAAACGATACCTTATTTGTTTTGAATGAATAAATTTCACTTATGATAATTTAAGTTTATTCACTTTATTCTAGGCATCGTTTATGCTGTTACTTCTTCTACTAGCAAAGGGTTGGGCAGTTACTAGACTGGAGTTAACTTGGAAACCTTTGGTTTTTACCATTTGGTTAGGTTATGGAATTGTACACATTTTGCTGTATGTCTGGAATTTGGTATGTATAAAGTTAAATTAAATATTATTTAGGTTACAAAGTTAAGAAAGATGACTTTTTTGTATTTTTGGTGGCTAGGGAATGAGTCTATATCAAGCCGCTAACGACAAACTATTATTCTCTGAACACCGGCATTTTACATTTTAAAATTGAGCTATTAGATTCTAATATATTGCATTTGAAATATTTGGTATCTAATAAAATAGATGTTCAAAATGGGGGACATTTTGAACCGATTTCCATATAATAGTAAAACCTTTGTTGAAAATAGCAGATAATCCGCAGCATTTCTGGAGTGAGTAATTTGATGGCATTCATGCATAATACGTTGCCATAATTCTTCTAAAGAATTGTTTAAAGTCTACTATAATAGTATTACTATGTTTTGGTATTAGTGGATTTTCTCAAAAATGGTGAATCCTATCAAAATATGAAAGGTATTCCATTTTTTCTGTAATAATGATTGAAAATATTTGGAAGGTTGTAACTTTTTTTTAAATAATGTGCATAATGTGCATTATTGACCAAATATTTATAGTTTCCGTTTGATTTTGATCCCCTCTACTTGCTGTAAATGTTTAGCCGCATAATTTTAGGAACATACTATATAATTTTCTTTGCACTACAACATATGCCTTAGGAATTTTTTTTTTTTTAGACTGAAGTAGATATAATAGAAGACATTGATGAATATCAAACCTGGCCTGGTTGGTTAATAATTGTGTTCAGATCGTTAATCATGATCTGGTTTTTATATGAATTACGCACCACTATGTTATATGAACATAATACTCAAAAACTTAATTTTCTCCTGCATTTTGGTGCATCTAGTTTAGTTTGGTTCATTTATTTGCCAATTTTAGCTCTCATTGCATTACATGTGTCCGCCTTATGGAGGTTTAAATTATTATTAGGTAAGTTTAAATACTTAATTTATTATTGATATAAATTTTTTGTTTAAAATTAAAAAGTATCAGTTTACAATCTCTTTGGAAGGTATACCAACTTTTAACTTGTTAAAAGAAAATACTGCACGCATCTGATAAATTATAAAAATTGTTTGAGGAAATCTAAAATTCATATTTTCCAAATCATGATTTCATGGTTGAGTGGTAAGGATACTTGCCTCTCACCCTCGAATCCACAGTTCGATCCTTGGTCGAGGTGCTACGATTTTTTTCTTAACCAGAAATTAATCCTAGTGTACACGGACATTGGATGTGTGTCCATTGTCTCTAACTGTGTAGCCCTCTCCCGCACAAGTTCCCTTGAGGTACCTTCAGGGATACAGGTGGTGTTTAATTTTGTTTTATTCTATTTTTTTTTATATCTTGGAAATATGTTTCTTAAGAAATATGTTTTATATAAAATGTTTGTAACCGACTCATAACTTTTTTTATATAGGTAATAGTTTCATTTTTCGTTACTTCAGGGCGTTCTGAAATTAACGGGCAATAATTCGTCAACGAATTCTACAACCAAAACTAGGAAAAAAGTTTACATAATGGGTCGAAAAAATGCTTTCTGAGTGAGCTACTCCCTAAAGGGACTTACTCCCCTTTAACACTTTTGTTGGGGCCATTATTTAGCATACTACTTACTACTGGATGCGGAGGTAGTATTATCGTTACAAGTAAGTAAATTTTTTTGTCATTGGTTTAAATTAGGACCGTTTAACCCAGATCGATGATTTTTGTTTGTTTTTTCAAAGACGTCCATGTGCGCCGGCCGCATATTTATGTGAGTTGTTAGTGCTATGTGGATAGCGTGCTTGTGTGTCCTAATATTTTTTTAAGAACCATAATTTTACTAACACAAAGCACTTTTTTATTTGAGAAGTACAAGAAAAAAACATAAAATGAAAAAAAAAATAGCATTTTGAAAAATGAGGAATTTTGGCCACGTTCTTTCATTATTTCCTACGACAATCTTGAAAATATGCACTCGAGCAGAGACCAGGATTCTCAGGACATAATAGTAACAAATTAACATCAACGGACACTACTTATAGATATGTTATCTAATAAACTACGCCACGATAACACTAAACAAAAATAAACGTCAACGGGCACTAAATTAAACTTGGTTATGTATTAAACTATATACAGGCAAATATTCATACACTTCCCTAAACTACGGGATTCATACTAATCTTAGTAACTATATACACAGAGCGTGCAAGTGTGCCTGATGCACTTGACGAGGTAACAATCGGGTGCGAATGTGCGCTATCCATAGTGAAATTGTTAAGGGGCTGTAGCTCTCTTAGGAAGCATTTTTCGACCCCATTTTTATGGAACTTTTTGCTTATTTTTGGTTGCAGAATTCGCTGATGAATTATTGCATGATAATTTCGGGACACCTTGTATTTGTAAACAATATCTCTAAAGCGGCCTACACACACTGAAACATGTTGCGATGTACACTTCGACTCCTAGGTTTCATAAAACTTTCATCAGTTTCAGTTCGCCTCCACATTACTATTTCTTGGTAGTTTTTGAACTGATGCTGTTGCTTGAAACACATTTTTGAAAATGTCTGACTATTTTCCAACACCAGTGTTATTATTAGTGATACCGGCAGTAGTAGCTTTAACCTTGAAAGAAGTCCATAGGGGGTGTCTAATCGAGTATATTATAGGTATTCGAAAATAATTAATTACATTAAAAAAAATCATTAGTATGCTTAGTGATGCGAGCTTGGATATACGACACGGTCATGTCACGGTCATAGTAATAATAATAATAATGTCATTTTGCATTGTGATGACAGAATGTCAAAATTATCGCTGTTGTGTCAAATATTAATACGACGATGTCATTTTCATTATGACGGTCACAAACAAGCCGATTCCTGGTTTTGTCGAATATGTGAGTGGAAGAAGAAGCAGATTAATTACTGATTTAAAATGGTTATGTTTTCCCAATGTTGATTTATTTAGTTGAATATTTAGAATGTTTTGTTTATTTGATTAGGTAGCTTATACAGAGATTATTTAGTAAGGGCAGTGCCGTATACAAACTTCAGCTCAGTTGTATTTTAAAGCTGAGTTTTCACCAAATATCAAACTTAAATCTATAAACACTGTTTTTCTGTTAGTAATATCGAAAAACGAAAACATGATTCATCCTAAATACCATACAGATTTAATATATAAACATACAGGCTATACTGATGTGTATTTTTTTCATTAATAGGAAATACTATTATTTAGTTTCATAAAATGACACCAAATAAAATGTTCATATTTCTTCTTAATAAAAAAAATACACATCGGTATTGCCTGTAATTTTATATATTAAATCCATTAGGTATTTAAGATGATTCGTGTTGTATTTTTTTTGTTCTCATCAGTAGAAAAATTTTAATAGCGATTTAAAGTTTTCTGTTGGCTATCCTGGCGACGAGGGCGTGCTAAGACCTCCTTAAGAAGTAATAACTCCTTAAAATGTATACATCAAAAAGTATTTATTTTTTTATGTATTGTATAATTTCGTCGAATTTGTTTTGTTACAGTATGGTATATAAACCATATAAAGTGTACATATACAGCACGAAGTTAAAATGATAAAAAATAACACAGTATGACAATAAATGATCATCATATGTCACAATGTTTAAATAACCGTCATATTACATCACTAAATACACCAAAAATTACTTTTCAGATAAACAGAGATGGACCCTCAAATTTAAAGTTTGTGGTCCATTTCACCTATTGCGAACTCAATCGAGGACACACACTGTATATGTGTGTTTTTTTGTCCTGATGTTATATTTTTTTTTCTGAGCTTCACAATTTATTTTTATGTTTTGTGTTTTCATTCTTTTGTTGTAATAGTTTTTTTTAATATTCACTTATTGTTCTGTTTTGTGTAGTAATTATTGTTATAATTTTTCTTTTATATTCTTAACTGTTTTAAAAACTAACAGGGTTTTTGTTGCGTTTTATTCAGTTTAAAATGTTTTCAACTTTTAGCAATTTTTAGTTTTTTATATATTTTCATGAGGTAATAATTATTTTAATCAATATTTACTTTGATATGATAAATATATTTATATTGTAAGAGAAAGGCACTCTTATTTATTCACCTGCTACCTATATGCGACGTCTCTAGCAGAACAAATTAGATTGCAGCAGCTCGTAAGTGGGTCTGTTTACGACCTGTCTGCCAATCAGAACTAGCGAGTGGCCGCCGTTTAATACCCTACCACAATTTTAAGATGTTGGGTCCGCGGTTCACCAGTAAACAGTGAAATAAACACTGATTTTACAATACAAACTGACTGCGGCTACACTGGATAGTGTACGGATTTACCCATTCATAAATACATTTCTCAAGGTAAAAGCTAGTACTGCTGTTAACTTTAGTTATTATCAATAATGGGAGTTATATTAATTTTAAATAACAAGTTAAAGTCAAATTGGCCGCTGGAAATGTTTCCTTAGATTTTTGACAAGATTTTTATATGCTTTCTTAAATTGTTGTCTGGATATATTTTACTTTTATTAATCCATAAACACGAGTTTAAAACAGATTTTCATAAACGATCGAAAACCACCTGACCAATTCGTTCCCTTTAACAGCCTCGTCAAGTTGTGCCGTCAACAAAAGACGGTTGAAAACTATTCTTAGACACATATGTATGTGCAAAAATTTTCATCAGATACTACCGTAATATGAACGACACAAAATTATGAGTTAAAAGGTACCAATTGTGAATTGATCACATGGTTTTTATCCTTTATGAAGGCTCCATATATTGATAAATTCTTCCTAATAATATCTATCCATTATTAATACATTCAGCATATATACTGTCTACAGTCGAAATTGATCCAAGCCTCTATATGTTGAAACCTGCATAAGAATTGGGTCATGCTCACCAACCAGAACGGTATAGTAATTCCTACATCGATGCAAGCTGCTTGTGACTCCAAAATGCCGACGCCAGTCTACACACACTGCAACTTGCATCATAAAATCTAGCAGTCGATGCGTGTATTGCAATAGGTTTCAATGTGTGTAGGCCATTTAAAAGGTTATCAACTTAAAGTTTTCAGCATTACAAAAAAAATGGAATAAGTTGAAAGTAACATAATTTCCTCTATAAATAATGCCTGCTATTCTATTTCCAAAGTGTTGCCATATTGTTTATGTTTTTATGTCGCTATGTTTTGGAGGATAACCCTTTTTTGTGAACAAACGGACACATGTAGTCTGTGAGAAAAAACGAAATTCTGACAAAATTTCTTAAAATTCGACAGAAACTAAACTGAAAGACTTATTCTTCTTCACTAATACATTAATAGACACATATTTCAAAAAAAATATATGACAAAAGAGAAGCTGGCACAGCAGATACAACGATTGAGGTATTTTTATTTGAAACACAACATTAGATTAATACTTAAAACAAATTTTAACATATTTAACATAGATTATTAAATAAATAAGTTATTTTCGTGGAAAAAACATAAAATGGCGGACCCGCCATACCGATTTATATTGCAGAATACGATAACGTAAATAGACACGAGCCATCTAGCAACTATGCTGTAAACTGAGTGAGAAGTGGTGGTCCAGTAATATAAGGATTAGGTGGAGTGACATATTTGTTGGCGGGCCCGTTTTGTAATTAACAGAAAATTTATAAACAAAGCAGTCTCACAGATGACACGTGTCTGGTTAAGAGTTAAAGACTAGTTTAGACATGTTTGTAATTTTGAATTATATCGCAAATTTTAACAGTTTTGTGTTTCAAATTTTTTCACAACTATATTGATTTTCAGATTTGAAGTATTTTTCAACTTAACCTATTGGGAACTAAATTAACTGTCCCGATGACAGTACTAATAATATTTTCAACATGTTGAAGATTCTTAATGAAATAAATATGTTGAAACTAGGGTCACACTAATAACACAGGCCTGCATTTTAATACGATATAAAATGTGAATTGTTTTATAGCTGAATTTAAGTATTACAGTGGTGTTGACTTAAAATCTGCATTTAGTTTTTTTCTGTCACGTAAAGTTTTTGAACAAAACATTTCTTAAAACAAATAGAAAACAACATTATTCTTTCATAATTTTGGAAAACCTTTTACTGCAAAAGCTGCTTTTCGTTGTTTTTCTTCTGAGTTCCGCTGTAGGCCGGTACCTACATCCATCCAACATCCAACATTATGTTGGCCTCAGCGATTTGTTTACCATAATAACTTTGATTGTGGGGAATCCCTGATTGTATTCGCATTACGGCCGGTTAATCCCCCTAATGTATTGGTGGTTCTAAATAAATTATTGCAGTGGTTCTCAAAATTTTGGGCACGAGGTAAATATTTAATTTAATTGTAAATTTGTAAATATTAGAATAGTGGTTTGCAAAATACTGTATGTGATAAGAAAAAAAAACAGCTTATTTAATCAAATTTACATCATAACTAAGCTAAAAAAATTTAAATAGTTTAAACACAAATCTTTCGGAGGCCTGTGTAATTAAACTGGCCACGACAATCTCGTCTTCCATTTTATTGGCTTCTTGTGTTTTAGTGTGAAACTAGTCGGATAATATTAGAAAAACCATAATTCAAAATTATAATTTTTTTTACCCTTTTAAGGAGCTGAAATAATTCGAAGTAAATTTTGGTGTGAGCTTAGATTTTTAAATACTATCAGATAAGCAAATAAAAAAAATTGGAAACATGCCCTTTCTGTTAGAAGTTAATTATTATACAGTGTGTCTCACTTAAGAGTGTAATAGCATAATAATTCTTTTGTTTTTTGTCCGATTTAAATCAAACGTCTCAAAAGATAGATGTCGCCAAAGGCTATTTAATACGACAAAATCACTTTCCATCTTTAAATGCAAGGCCATCTGCGATGCTAAATTATATGAAAGAAATCAAAAAATCATAGGCCTTTTTTAATCAAAAAAATTTTGTTAACAAAACTTGTTCGAAATCATTCGATCATTTTAGGCATTTTAATAAAAATTATTTCTAAATTTATTTTTTTGAAACACAATTTACACAAATGAATAATAAATACAACCAAAAGAATTAAATATTATGTTCTATCAAACCTCCATCTGCCCTAATGCATGCCTCAATTCACTTTCTGTTGTTCATAACTTTTCGGAGGGTTGCAGGTGTAATTTCAGCACAAACTTGCCTAATCCGGTTTTCCATTTGTAGTATATTTCGTGGCTGCGTTTTGTAGACTTCATTCTTTAGAAATCCCCATAAAAAAAGTCCAAGTGTGTGAAGTCACGTGATCTCTTAGGCCAATTAATTAAAAGGCTATTTCTTCCAATCCGCCTCCGGGGAAAGTTGTCGTTTAGCCAATTCCATACTACCATTGCATTGTGGATTGGGGCTCCATCAAGTTGAAATATCAGATTGTTGTATGCAATAAGGGGCAAGTTTTCAATTTCGATTGAAAATTCAGTTTGCAAAAAAATTATAAAATGTTCCGCATTTAAATTTCCCTCAAAGAAGTATGGCCCAATTATTTGTTCATTCAAAATACCGTACCACACATTCACCTTTTCTGAATACTGACGTCGACAGTTTACAACCCAATGACGGTTTTCAACGGACCAATTTCGAGTATTTTGAGCTTGATCTGAGATTAAAATATTTTTAAAAAAATTATGATTGTTCAAAAAACTCTCTCTGACACCAAAAGCAGTATTCCAGCCACCTTTCTTCGTCTCCTTCTAATGTGTGTAAAAAAACAGGCTTGAAGGGACGTAATTTATTTTGACGGAAGCATCGCCAAATTGTATCCTTGGGTACATTTAAAATTGTGGACATTCTCCTTAGGCTACACCTTGGATTTTCTCTCACAAACTGAAGAATTTCTGCATCTCTAACATGATCCGTCACACGTTGTTCTTGTTTGTTGCACACTTTGCCAGTTCTATTGAATAAATTATTAATTTGTCAAACTTTTACATGGTCTATTGAGGGTCGATCTGGATGCCGATTATTAAATTCTGGAGCAGCTTCCCTCGCTGTACGAGAATTATTACTGACTAATCTAACAATTTCCACTTTTTCTGCAGTTGTAAGCATTTTAATTAAAATAAAATATGCTAGAATACAAAAAAATCAGACAGAATGCCAACAGATTTACTTGACAACTAATCTGACATTTACAAAATTGTCTTTTAGTAGAAAAAAAGGAGTCAGGGTATGCTTATCAAAACGAGAAATTTGGGACAAATTTTTTTCATCAAAACATTTTTTTTTTTTTTTAGAATTTAACTAGACTTCGGATTCAGGGTTTTTGAATGATTTCAAACAAGTTTTGTTAATAAAATTTTTTTGATTAAAAAAAGCCTACTATGATTTTTTAATTTCTTTCATATAATTTAGCATCGTAGATGGCCTTACATTTAAAGATAGAAAGTGATTTTGTGGTCTTAAATAGACTTTGGTGACCTCTATCTTTTTGAGACCAGTTTGATTTAAATTCGACAAAAAACAAAAGAATTATTACGCTGTTACACTCTTAAGTGAGACACACTGTAGATAAAATATTTTGAGGTGTAATTGTTATTAAAATGAAACGACTAAAATCAAAAAAATTTTATAAAAATACAATTTAAGATGTATCTTAAAAAAAACTGAGACAGTATTTTAGAATATTCGTACTCATAAGGAAGAACAATTTGAATACATTTTTGTCTATATTTGTGCTGTAGCATTATTAGTCCCCTTTTCATTTTATTTTTGACCCCACTAGCTGTCTTTATAAATGTTATTTTTTATTTTTCAAGGTATAACATATTCAGCTGATTGCTTTGCCTATTGTGTAATGGCTAATTTATTATGGCCAACACGGTCAGAGCAATACTTTCTCCTAAAAAGGACCCTCTTCATCAGATCTAGAAGAACTCGATGAATTCAATGAAGCACCTCACATTGTCAACAACTCTTACACATCCCTGAGTAGCATGAGTTCATTAGATATTTGTAGGTATGATGATCCCCCCCAAAAAGAAACCTATAAATGCATAGATTGAAGACTTGTATGTGACATTAATCTAATGAATTAATACCTTCGAAGTGAGAAGGTAAGGATATATTTAAAAAAGTGTGATTGCAACTGTAGTCTGTGTGATAAATTTTAATTGTCTGGGATACGTTGAACAAAGTATATTAAAATGTTGTCTCCAGTATTTCTATTTACGAATGTTGGAATTATTAAACGAATGATTCCCAGTCTTTCAAAATATTTTTTTCTTTGATATGAGAGAACATTTTTGTAACCACGAATAGAGATACTTGTTACAGTTAAATTACGTATAAGATTTGTTGACTAATTCATGCTTTGGTATGTAGGTCTTTTCTCTACAAAGAGGCTTATGTACCACAATAGTTAGAGATTTTTTATTTTTTAATAATGTATTGTTGAGTAGGATTAAAATTTACACTTAAAATTGGTAAATTTTGTAAAAGAGTAATCTATCAACATTGTTTATTTTTTACTATTTTTCTTTGGACCTCCTGAATGAAACATATAATTTTGGCATACGAAAATGAAAAAAAAAACGTATAAATGTGAGACATTAATGTAGCTAAATTATTTTTTACAGAATTCTAAAAAAAAACGGAAACCACTAACAAGTGGTATAATAATATTTGTAAATGTGTTAACTACTTCTTTTTAAGATATTTTTTGACACAATTATAAGATCAAATGACATTTGATCTTAATTATATGAAATGCCTTGTCTGAGATGAAAACTATGTAGTACTCCACTTCCCGCATTATGTTACCATGATTTTTAAAACTTACATATGAAAATTGGCCTACTCTCACCATATGACCCATCTGACTCCTGACTCCCTTCTGCAGCTTGAACCTCATTTGCAACTATAATGATCATGCTGGGAAAGTTATGTCTTTATCATTACAAAGGGATTAAAGAATGGGTATGGTATGATCAACTTGGACAGCCATTTCATATAATAATTAAGATTGAACTTTATTTAAGGTAACATCGTTTAATCTTATAATTATATTTACACTTTATCCTCAATGATAACTATGTAGATGTTTAAAGGTATATGCGGCAACAACTTGGAAATTATTTATTTTAGTTAATTTTTAGAAAATGTGAAAGTTATATAATTGTATATCATATAATTTTACAATTTAAAGTGGATTTTGCAAATTCATTATTGGTATAGAGAAGGCGATTGTAAAATCTGGAAAAAGTCATTAAATTAGGGGTGAACTTGTTCATATCTAAAGTAGCACCACTTCTTTCAACAACTGAGGTGGCCGTATGCCTTGTAGTGTGAACAGTAAATATGTCATTATTAATTCCAGTTTTCTTTAGTGTTCCGTGAATCCAATGTCTAATAGTTTCTGAAGTTGCCCCATGATAGCATTTTTTTAAAATAATGGGGATATTATTAACTTTTTGACTTTGACCCCTATACTCAGCTGTTCTTACTAAATAAATTATGAGAGTATTTATACTCTAAAAAAGTGAGGTATGTATTGGACTGGTTGAGTTTTATTCTTCCCTTGAAATGTTTCTAAGGCATTCTAAAATATGTAAACGCTTCTCATCTGGAAGCTTTATACACATACTTTTTGAACAAAATTAAAAAAACCTAGAAATTTACAATTGTTCGAATGATTTACCTCGACAGATTAATAATAAAACCAAGAGTTTCTAGTAAATTACGCAATTGTAAAAAATTGTTCTTGCATTCATTGTAATTATCGCCAAAAAGAAGGAAGTCATTTAAATAAATTACTGATCTTTTTTCCCGAAGAGTTGAAACTAATGGTTTCATTAGTTTGGTGAAGACCCATAGGGCAGAACATAAACCAAATAGCAAACAAGTAAAATATTGAATTTAAAGCGTGAATATTTCCTACAGTCTTCCTTCATATTTATCATTCATTTTAAAATGTTCTGAAGACAGAACTACCATTTTTTGAATTTAATATTAGCCTATTCTTACCATTTGACAAGGTTCTAAAAATATGGAAGAAATAAACTGGTCTAGATGATTGGCACCTATTTTTAAAAGATGATTACTTTCATCTTTTTATCATATTTTTCTTTGTGGTTTCTCTTGGATGCCATTGAACGATAACTGATACCCATTAATCCCTGATATGATTGTAGGCTCTGATGTGACCCTTCTCCAATGATATGCTAAGTAACTCAGACTACCAATCACCTTAGCTGTTAAAGTATCCTTTTGATGTGTTCCTTCTTCCTCATCTGATGACAGGTTCCTTGGGTTCTGGCGGTACTCCTGACGGTTGACTCTCTGGCGAAATGCTTGTTGGTATTTCTGTTCACTCAGATGTAAATTATTTTTGAGTGAACCTTTAGCGTTTAAAAGACCCATTGCTTTACAAAATTGTTTAGCCTGGGTATTCTGTTTTAATTCATTAGCCAATCTTTCTGTTGCCATGGTCATCTTTAATCTTTTTCCTAAGTTTTCACCAAACCTGCCTCCCAGTTGGCGTTGACATCCCTCGAGCCTAGAATCCCGTTTGAAAGCATTTTTATTAACTGCCGATTTCACCTCATGGTTAAACTTCGGAGGAGATATCCAGAAGTGGTTCTTGACAACCCAATACTTTTGAGGTGTGGTCAAGTTGGTCGATTCCTCCAAATCATTATTAACGATTCTTTCCCATTTCGGAACAAAATCTTCATGAAATAACACTTCAAAAGCATTATGAGAATCAGTGTCTCCCCTCAATACATTTAATGTATCTTATTTTATTTATGAATTTGATTTTTAATACGTTAGCATCTTCTGAAGACCTGAACTGGGATTTTCCCATGAGAATTTGCGAAAATAAAAAGAAACAGTAATTATTTGGCATAGATTGTGTATTTCGCAAATGACTTTTACAATATTTCACAATGTCTCATGTTTTGTCAAGAGATTGTAAAAGGAGAAGAGGAAGAGAATTTTTATTTGTCGACTTACAAGATCACTTTTGGCACACTTTTATATGTTAGCTTACATCCTCTTTTCTCTTTTATAGTTTACTGCAGATTTTCATCCCCTTTGTGGAAAAAAAATTTCCACTGAAGAGGGACAAGTTTTAGTTAGTGGTGCATCCAAATCAGCAAAAAAAAATCTGCCAGACAGGCTCTTATTTTTATATGCGGTTGTTTTACAAAATATCGAGAATTGAAAAATCTGGAAAAAAAGTTTTACAAGGGGACGCCCAGTCTAGACATGTGCGCCGACGCTATTTTCAACGGTGGCGGCGAAATGCCAAAAAACCAATGGCTGTGGCGCGCCGCCGCATAGTGGGCCCGTTGCAGCTTGTAGGTGGACAAAATTTTAAAAATTTGTAAATGAACTCAAAATAGTTGGTAGAAAACAGAAAAAATAGTGAAAAAAAATCCATGCACTAAGGGCGTGGTTTTTGAGGGGTTGAAAGATAAATTGTTTTAATAAAAGTTCTCAAACTTTGTAAGCATAATATATTATGTCTGTGATTATACCAAAACATAATGAAAACATTATAAACACTAAGGGGTTCATGTTTGGAGGGGTTGAAAAATAAATACTATTTTTATATTCTGAAATGTTGTGAAAATGATAATATTAGATTCGTGAATGTGGTAAAAATATTTTAAAAATTCTAAGCACTAAGGGGGGTGGATTTTTGGAGGGCTGAAAGATAAATAATATTTTAAAATTGTGAAATTTTGTAAAAATGACCCGTGAATGGGTCAAAAATATTTAAAAAAATTTAAACACTAAGGAGGTGGATTTTGAGGAGATTCAAAAATAAATGTAGCTGAAAGAAGTATGTAATTTATGAATATAATAATACTATGGATATACGAAATAATAGCGAAATTAATGTTTTAGGGGTGGTCTTGAGAGGATGCTTCCTATACACGAATATTTAGGATTTTTAGGGTTGACTTCTTTCAAATGCAAATAATCTTTATACTTAGTTTTTCCAATATATTTGCATTTATTAGACTAATTATATTTACTTACAGTAAAGTGTGGAAACTTTGAAAAATCAGATTAGGTTACAATACAATAATGAAAAAGTAAAACGATGACAAATGGAAAAAAATATATGAGAAATTATATTTATTCATCACAAGCACAAAAAAGAAGATAATTAATTTGTAATTATTTATTGCATATCAGACTCGTCCTCTGATGAATCTTCATAGTCATCCTCTGATGAATCTTCACTTAACGATTCGTCTGTATCGGTAACATTTGACGTTGTTGGAGGCTCAGGAATTTGTAGCAGTTCAATTACTTGCTTGGGTAATTGATGTGTCTTCCTTTTCGGCAGAGGTCTTATACTTGATATAAGAGGATCCGAGGAAATCAGCAGTATATGTAAAAGATCCTCAATATTTTTCTTTCTGCTGATTTTTCTTGAATGATGCTCTCGGAAGTATTGGCACTCTTTATGCCTTGCCTCTAATGCCTCCTCACTTAACTGACCTATTGGAAACAGTAGAGTGTCCATTACATCAGCACCGTGAATTAAAATCTTATGGACGCTAGCTGGCATCATATACCACTCATATAATTCTACAAACAACTTCGCTGTTTCATGAGCTTATTCACGGAATGCATCTGAATTAAGCTTGTGGCCGCAGGAAATGGCTTGCAAAATAACTGAAAATCTTGTTATAAGCCTCTCATCAACACCAGTAACTTCAGCGGCCTTCTTAGGGTTGTCAAAAAATCGCCTAGCAGTGTTACCATCATTAGTGTTTCCACTACCTTGTTTGACGGTATCCACCAGTAATCCAGTTTCTTCTCGAAATTTTGAGACGACCATATTTTTTTTTTCTTATAGTGCTTGTTTGTTGTCTGCTCCTTTTTACGCGCCATGTTTTCAAGCTGAGACGGTAGGATATATGCAGGATGCATTCGAAAAATCGAATGTGTGCATGTAGGACGGATAAACCATATTGAAAGGTGGTTGTGTTGCAAGGCCTCTTCAATACTGCACTAATTTTATTCATTTCCTTTGGTGTCGCCTTGCAGATATAGCAGCTTTGTGTTGAAGGATTTCTGGAAAGAGTGTTTGCAATTTTACCATCTAACATTGTCTTTATTAATATATGTTGAACACTAATACTCTTGTTGTCAATTGTGATATAGGTTGGTGCCAAAGCTGATATTTGATTTTCGATATATTCGTTTTCTGTTATTATCACATCCTGTCTCTCTTTAATAAATTGATACCTTATTGGCATGCAAAACCGTGTAGAGGAAGCACGAGGATTCTGCCAAACTATTTCCTCTGAGTTTTCTGTTCTTCACTTCACTTCAATCAGACGACGATTCTTCAAATCATTCCAATCCAATCCTGGTAACAAAATATCATCCAAATAGAATAACACTACTTTATCTTGTAAGGGTTCTAATACAATTTGCATCATTTTAGAAAAGTAGAATGGTATATTCATTAGTCCAAAAATCATACGTGTAAATTCTCCAGTTTCATCGGGTGTTATAAGCTCTTTTTTGGTCTTGCTTCTTTCGATAGGGGAAGTTGTAAATATCCATGAGCCACATCGACAGTTATATACATTTTAGTACCACTTAACAAAGCTAAATGATCATCAATGTTGGGGAGCGGAAAATTCATTCACATAGTTTGTTTATTTTAAAATCTACAACTAATCTTGATTCACCAGTTTTTTTCTTGACTAGTAGTACAGGACTACAATATGATGAATTTGTTTCTGGTACTATCCCAGTGTCTTTCCAGTCTTTCACTATACTTTTAATTTCTTCTCTTTCAGTATTACTAACTGTATTTGGTTTGCTTTGAATTGCTATGCATCCTAATTCTTTAATGTTCATAACAACACAATTACAGTACTCATTTAATACATTTAATAAATTTTGAATAATTTCTTGTGGTTGGTTATCTCCTACATCAATATCTTCACGAGTTATTGGCTTCTTAACATCTGGCAAAGTAATTTCGTTTATTTCACATATCATGTATCTTTCCAATTCTTTACATGGATTAATTTTTGTTTCTTTGTTAAAATTCAACATTAGTAAGATATATTCTTTATTTTTATTCAAAGTCTGAATAAAGTTCATAGATAATGGTTGCATTTCAAAATTCTCTTCTGTTAATTTAAATGTGGTTTCTGCAGGCTGATCTGTACATGGTAAAATATCTTGAAACGATTCATCTCGGTAATAAAAAGTTAACTTATCGTCCAATTTCATATTAACAATATAGGTCAGCTCAGTATAGATTTGACCGATAATAATATCTACAGCTTGACTATCATCAGGTACAATTCTCATTAGAACATTTTTCGCTTCTACACAATCTATTTTGAGTACTGCCGTTGTAGTTACTAGGGAGATAACTTTAAAGTTTTCTGATCCAGAACATTTTAGCTCCGTGACTTTATATCAAAATTATTTAACAATGCTATGGATGCTTTAATGGTACAATCTGAACTACCTGTCTATTAGTCCCGTAAATTTGTCACCATTCACAAAAAGTTTCTTTAGGTATTTACTTATAGTTGGTGTTTGTTTCCCTTGTAAAAGTCATATTTCACCTCTTTCTTGGGTTTGTGATTTAACTTGTTGAGGACAATGTCTTTGAGTATGTTATTTCAAGAGACAATTTTTACACTAAATTTTTTTCTTAAGGACAATTTCTAGCAATGTGACCATAATTATTGCAATTGTAACATTTATATTATCCCTTTTCATTTTTCAGTGATGGTCTTCTGTCTTTATTTGCATTTTCGATATTCTCTATTTTAACTTTCAACCGAAAAAGTGTACTCATAGGTTTATTCTACATGTTCATACTTTTTCCCTTTTGCATCGAGTATTCTTTCTCTTCGTGCTTCATCTATTCTTTCGTTAGTCATTATATCTTGATACAAATCATTCACGTTTATATGATATTTTGATCTAATGAATGAGCTTAATTTATCTGACCATAATCCTATGGCAATTTGTTCCTTTGTTTCTGCAAAGCTTAATGATAATCTTTTGCATAGGCTACTTTTTCATGAAAGTAAATACTAGCATCTTTTGTTTTTTGCACACATGCATACATAACTTTCCATAGATCTGTTTTACTCTCAGGAAATACAAAAGTTTTAGTAAAAGTATTTGTAAATGACGTCCAGTCCATAATTTCTTCATATCGTCCTGCTAACCAAAATTTTGCTGTTTTTGTCAAATCACTACTGGCCATCTCTAAAATAAAGGCTTCTGGCCAAGAATGTAGACGAGCGGTACTGTCTAATTTTTCTAGCCATTGTTTTGCTGCAGTTGGCCCACACTGACCATCAAATGTATCAATTATTTTGGAAAAATCTGGCATTGCATTAAAATTTTTCACAGTATTGTCTTGCTGCACATTCTAATTCAGAGTTTGGTTTAGTTGTAACATGTTCAACATTGTCGCATTTTGCTGCAGAAGAACATTTATTGTAGTCATCATTTGTTCGACTTGATTGTTTGGCACTTGACTGTATATAACACCATTATGTGCTGATTCCCTGCCTTCAGAGACATATGCATCTTTGTTATTTTCATTGTTAGCGTTACAATTTCGCTCATTATCGTTTTCACCTAATTGTGCATGACAAAACATTTCAAATTGTTTCTCAGTATAACTCATCGTAAAAACGTTTGCTAACACAAAAGTATTTTTAATACATTCAACTGTTCTCAAATTGTCACACAAAGTTTTTTGGATATCAATCACAACTGAATAAATAGGTCTCACGTAAAATGTGGATTTTTGAAATTGCTAACATAAAGGAGGTATCAAACATAACTTGCAAACTATGTGCATTCTTTAAAATGGTGAACAAAAACTAATAAAAGTACAATTTATTTATTTAAAATAATAATTACTGTGACGACTTCAAATAACTATTATACTGTAGTATCTATTATAGTCTATCCGATTTTGCTACTGTTAACAAAAAAATCTTTCAAGTAAGGAAATTACTCGATTTATTTTACAAAATTATAACAGCGGCGGCGGCGTGGATAGACTACTAATCACAGTACTAAATAACAAAATTTTAAAATCACTTAAAAACACATTAAAAGGACAGACGTCGTCTTATAGAACACTATTTGTTGTCAAGAAGGATATAGGTCGGGCATCGATCGGGTTTTTTTCGTGCCGTGTTCATGATTCTGACCAATAGGAATAAAACCAGTGATAATATTTACGTATCTCGCGTGGAATGTAGATAAATCGGACAACTTTTTATGTTTTGTTACTCATCTTCTAGTATTAAATCTGAGGTCACATGTACTCCAATGAGGGTAACATTTTCAGGCTCACCAGTTGGCACCACTGGTCGAGTAAGGTCGTGTCAAAAGTTATTATTAGGGGCGGGAAAAGTTTATAGTGTTTTATTATAATTATTTCGTACACCAGCAAATAAATAACCTTGTTAATTGTGTCTCAGTATTGTGCAGTTCCATTTTGTACGAAAACAAAAGGCGGACATATGCTTCCGAGCGACAAAACTCGCCTAAAACAGTGATAGAGATAACTTTACACCTTCGAAACATTCGTGTGTTTGTAAGAAACATTTTAATCCTGACGATTATGCATTACCAAAGGAGTCTACTACAGAAAATCGTGAGTAATAATCATGTACATTCGTTGTTTTCATCATACTCATTCTTGATATAATCTAACTTTAATGACATAAGACACTTTTGATAAGTACAATAATTTCCCTATTGAGCAAGTAAATTACTATCCCCTTCTGCTATCATTGTGTTCAATGTTTTTCAGCTAATTTTTATAAAAATTACTAAAAACTAGCGTTAAAAAGCCATAGTAAACATTAATGTTCAATGACATTGACCTTTCCATACACTAGCACCTCTCGTTGTGAATTCAAGAGCGTGAACCCTCATTGTATATTTATGACCTTTAGTGGAGCATAAATATCACAATAATAGAAGTACTACTTGACAAACATTGTGGCATTGAGATAAAGATGCACAGAGGGCCAGGGTTGTTTAGAAAGACCCATCATTCACATAAAGTTTGTATTAGTGTTTACATCAAGTACACTATTGTAAACAATAACTTTCAGAAAATGGTTGTATTCTGTAGTTCAGTGTTTTGTGAATTATGGTGCAATAAATTTTGGCGCCCCGCGCATATCCGTGTCTTGTAATGTTTGTTAAGAAGTTGTTGGGACCCTACAGATAATTTCTGAAATGTAAAAGAAAATATGGTTAAAAGTAGAAATATGAGCAATATACCACTATGTTATTCATGTCTGGAAAATTACCCACCCGTATATTTTAAACTGTTTAGAACACATTTTCCAAATATATAATACGTATAGTTAATAATATGAAAAAAAACATATTTATAAATCAGTATCTGATGGACATATCTTCTCCCTTAAATATTGAAAGGGATTACATTACTTTAATTACCAAGAGAAAGTTTATCATTTTTAAGTGTAGATTTTTATGTAATATATATTGTAAATAAAATTATTAATTTTAAATGTATATATCAAAATACAATAATTTCTAATGTCTAAGCTACGAAAAAAGGAACTATTGATTTTACTTTTTAATAAATTATTTGGTAATGGCTGTTACTCTATTACATCATGTAGTATATATTTTATGACAGTCATAATCTAATTATACATTCTTTATAATATATACATAAAAAAAAATCTAACTACTAAAATACTTTTTCATAGAGGCACATTTTACTTATGTTGGAAACGGAATTGACAATTACAAATTTGACAAAAGTTCTTTGTAAAACAAGGAGTTTCTTTGAAGACAGTATAAATACCTAATAAAATGGGAATTTGTACATCCCATGACACAAACAACCAGGGTCATTAATAAGAACAATTTTAACAAGAATAGAAAAAAAATTATTTAATAAAATTAGTACCAATTCTATAAATGGTATTGTTGATGATAATATAAACGTGTTAATGATAGGCAGCGCCGGCCCTGAGGTAGAGCGAGAGGAGCGGTCGCTCTAGGCGCCAGATGGCAAGGGGCGCCAAAAAGCCAAACGCGAAAAATAATTTAATTTTAATCTAGATCGATATAACGAAATATAATATTATGTGTTCTTTTAATTATGTTATTGAAATACCTACATAGGTAACAGATTTTATTATATAGTGACTGATTGAAATTAACACCAAATAATAATTTAATTATATAGCAGTAAAATCTTTCTGAGTGTTAAAGAAGCAGAAGTAGACTAATTAGAGCTACTTAATTTAATTTAAATTCAATAAGTGTTGACATTTGCAATAAAAGTTGATTTTTGAAAATTTTGGAATTATGATTTATTTAACATAAAACCGAAGTAGAACTAACGTGAAGTGAAAGCGTCGACCAAAGGGCGCCGAAAAACAATCTTGCTTTACCCTAATTAAAGGCTAGGACCGGCGCTGATGATAGGTATACAAAAAATAAACAATGAGAAACAAACTTAATTTACTTACAATAAAAAAGAAAATAATTTGTTTCATTCCACCTATCCCATGTTTAATGAACAGAAATAGTTAAGCCACACTTCACTAATTTATGGTTGTGCAGAACAGTGTATGCAACAACCAGTTTCGTACGCTACAAATAAATAAAAGTGGGAATTCATGTAATATATATGTAATATAATTTTTGAGGAATTGAAATGATAAAACGTCAAATGTGAAATAAGTATATGAAATTTAAAATTTTTTTTGTTATTTATAACATTTAGTCGCTATTAATCATTTTTATTATGTACCTTAATATACATAAATGTCTCCTAAAATGAGTAATTACTATTACCATTACCAAAATGCCTAGAAAAAAATCAATGGCTTGGAACAGCTTCTAGAAAATTTAGGGTGATTTTTGTTGCCTTTCAAATGTATTTAATAGTATTTATTTAATGTGGCCAACTGGTTCATTTATGTTACTCTTTTTATCATAAATGGGAAACAAGACAATAACTAAACCATTTTATTTTAAAATTTTGCTACTATAAAAAAAGATGTACAGTTGTGAACAATAAATGGGCCAGCTCTTCTTGCGTAGTGTAAAAGTGACTTTTTACATTTATTATTTCATTAATAATTTCTATGTATTTTTTTGACAAATTTAAATGTAAGATACTGATTGTTGTCAGAATGCAACAATAGGTCTGTTCTTTTCGTTTGCACTTCTACACTTTTCACAGTTACCAACCATTTGAAAGTGACCAATTACAGTAAATTTTCAACTGCACATAAAACTAAATTATATACAAAAAGAATGGAAATACTATTAATAAAAACCACAGAAGTTAGACAACCCCATATCCAAAGATGAAGCTGCACGGGCAAATGTTACACTATGAAAAAACCCGGACACACAACTATTCCCATGACATTGCTAGTGCCAGTGGTTGAATTCGAACCTGCAGGACAATGGAGATATTAACTAAGCACACTTGCCATGCGTGCTTTAGCCAAATACTCTACCGAGCCAGTCAAATCCTAATACAAACAACTAAATTTTAGCAAAAATCTATGATGATAAGAGTTGTCTCATCCTTATTGGTCATAACTGTAATCAGATAATTTCATCAGTTTTGTGTTAAATTACCATGTATATGATATCCAAAGCTTAACACTAGTTGATTACAAATTTAGCTTGGAAAAAAAGGCTGGTGAATTATTCGAGGAATATTCCTGTAAATAAATTCCCAATAATGCCCATCTCTAGCTACAAGTATATAATAGATTTGTTCCAGCATCAGTCAGAAACAATTTAAAACCATTCTCGACATGCGCAAAACAAAATTGGCATTCTGGCAGACAATAATCGGGGATTCTGACTACTAATTGAGTGTTCTGGCAAATCAATTGATTAGTTTCTGATTCCAAACGGTTTGAAGAATCTCCGATTCTCCATGGATTTTAGCATGGCACTGTGCAATTCAAGTGTAAAATGTCATTTAAAACTATTTGAATTATAAACATATTTGTGAATATAACAACATTCTATATAGCATTCTCCAGTTTGCATAAAAATATAAATAATTCGCTGATTGCAAAAACAAAGCTGTAGGTTATGTTATTTATAAGTTTCAATCAAATGTTATGCGGTGAACTGCGAAAGTGCGAAAAAGCAGAAGGGATACAAAAATTTCATTCCAGCAGTATAAATTGCCAACTAATTCCTGATTAGTTGATGTTTAGACATGCGCATTTAAAAAGTTCATCAAACCGTTTGGGATTTTCTACTGGAACAAACCAGTTACCTAATACCCAATACCATGATAAAAGGTTCAGAAAAGAAATGTGCTCTGTGTGTAAAATAAAAAACAAAAAAAATGCCTAACATTACATCATTTTTATTTCATTATGTTTTGATAATTTTGTATGTAGCAACAAGATCATATTTTATGTAGAAACATGTTTCCAGTTCAGAGTATATGGGAAATGTCCTTAAGGTAAAAGTTATTCTGATATGTGTACATGATTATGACTGTATATTTTGAAAGTTTTGACATTATTGCTCAATATTAAGTTTGCATGTGATCTATTTTTATTTGTAAAGTGTAGTTCATTTAAGTATAAGGTTTATTTTAGTAAAAATTGTGTTTATCTTTGTATTTGTGTATATATAGAGAACTGCTTAAAATTGTGCCAAGTTGAAATATGTACCTCAGAACTTGGCAAACAGTTATTTGTACTTTTTTACAGTTAAATTTATTTTTCCTTAGTTTATCCCCTAAATGTGATCTCTTTGTATTAAAATAGTATTTATTTAATAAGATGTATTTTACTAATATTAATTGTTCGATTTCCATTTTATAGTGTAATAAATAACAGGTTTTATACTAAGTTTAAATTTTAACACCATCATGACCAAAGAATTTATATAGGGCTGTCTGACCAATAAATCGTGTATTAATTCTACAATTTCGCTTCCTTTTATTTGTAGAAAATATAGCTTGGGGTTTTTATGTGATAACATTGCCAATTTGGCAGAGCTGAGTAGTATCTGAGGTAAAAGATAAGTTTTTAGTTACTTTTGTTATCATAATTATGAAACTTCTTATTTTTGGTATCTGTAACTCAGTAGATACATTAAATTATTTCTTGTAAAAAAAAAAAGAACTAAGATCCATGTTAACCAAAAGTACCTTAAAGTAACTTGGTTAATTTAGTACCAATATAGATATTTATACAAGGAATCTCAGCCTGTTTATGCGTGTCACCATTAATTCTTAGTAGTACATGTTCTTAAAAAAAGAATAATATTTTTTTATCATACAAGTCACAGTACAGGTAGGTAACCAATTACATCTACATTATAAATAATTTCTTTTTTACTTAATAAATTCCATTCTTTTTATAAGAGTGTAGACAATTAATTGTAACTAATTAACCGTTCATATTTTTAAATGTTTTGGAATAATTGTTTATTTGATTATAAGTTGATGTTTTCCAAAAAAAATTTTTACAATATCTCTGAAGATAACTGAACAGTCATGGTGGCACCTTTTTGTAATTAAGAAATTTTTGGAACTTTTCTTTTTATTACCACTTGTAAAAGTTATTCTGATATGTGTACATGATTATGACTGTATATTTTGAAAGTTTTGACATTATTGCTCAATATTAAGTTTGCATGTGATCTATTTTTATTTGTAAAGTGTAGTTCATTTAAGTATAAGGTTTATTTTAGTAAAAATTGTGTTTATCTTTGTATTTGTGTATATATAGAGAACTGCTTAAAATTGTGCCAAGTTGAAATATGTACCTCAGAACTTGGCAAACAGTTATTTGTACTTTTTTACAGTTAAATTTATTTTTCCTTAGTTTATCCCCTAAATGTGATCTCTTTGTATTAAAATAGTATTTATTTAATAAGATGTATTTTACTAATATTAATTGTTCGATTTCCATTTTATAGTGTAATAAATAACAGGTTTTATACTAAGTTTAAATTTTAACACCATCATGACCAAAGAATTTATATAGGGCTGTCTGACCAATAAATCGTGTATTAATTCTACAATTTCGCTTCCTTTTATTTGTAGAAAATATAGCTTGGGGTTTTTATGTGATAACATTGCCAATTTGGCAGAGCTGAGTAGTATCTGAGGTAAAAGATAAGTTTTTAGTTACTTTTGTTATCATAATTATGAAACTTCTTATTTTTGGTATCTGTAACTCAGTAGATACATTAAATTATTTCTTGTAAAAAAAAAAAGAACTAAGATCCATGTTAACCAAAAGTACCTTAAAGTAACTTGGTTAATTTAGTACCAATATAGATATTTATACAAGGAATCTCAGCCTGTTTATGCGTGTCACCATTAATTCTTAGTAGTACATGTTCTTAAAAAAAGAATAATATTTTTTTATCATACAAGTCACAGTACAGGTAGGTAACCAATTACATCTACATTATAAATAATTTCTTTTTTACTTAATAAATTCCATTCTTTTTATAAGAGTGTAGACAATTAATTGTAACTAATTAACCGTTCATATTTTTAAATGTTTTGGAATAATTGTTTATTTGATTATAAGTTGATGTTTTCCAAAAAAAATTTTTACAATATCTCTGAAGATAACTGAACAGTCATGGTGGCACCTTTTTGTAATTAAGAAATTTTTGGAACTTTTCTTTTTATTACCACTTGTAAAAACGATATCGTTTCATATCACTACAAAATTTTACATAAAACTAATAAGTGGTTTCAAAAAAATTACCACTAAAAGCTTAGTGTGGTTAGAAATGGGTAACATTTTTGATGCAAAGATATAATGTATACATAATATTGTTCTGCTCCACCATTTTTAAAATATTTACGGCGAAAATGAGGGCTCAACATATTTGATTCATATAGTAGTATTTACAATTCAGTTATTAACTGTTGGTAGGCAGCCCTAATTAAGATGGTAATAAAAGTATTAATAATTTAACCGCCTATACTTACACACTAAAACCCCACCTAAATAAAAATATTTGGCACTAGCAGCGGATATATAAAAGAAAAAAAAGGTGATTTCTTGATAATCCACCTTCACTTAGCAAGTTTTTAATCCGGTCCAAATAAGACTGCTTGTTTATATAATATATTAGAGATACCGCCGACTTAGAATAAATAAGGGCATAGTCTAAAGAGTGAATGTGTTTCATATTGCCTAGTTTATTGTAAATAATAATTAGGGGACCTACCCATCTGCATTGTTTTTAACACAATATGGCCAAAGCTGACAGTTAAGATATTTTATTAATTTGTTTGTGCATGGCCAACTAACCACATCCCATCGGTGAAGCTATAAAACCTTGTATGCGCATTTTTATAAATTTTACGAGACCTTAAAGAGCTCTTTTTGACATATCTTCATTTTGAACAATTTTTATTTGGAACATTTTGGATTTGACGCAATTTTTATTAAAACCCTTTGGTCCCCCCAGATATTATGTAATGTTTCAGATTTCCATATTCAGCTATATTCGAGAAAACATTCATTTTCATTATAATCTAGAACTTGACGTCTTTTATGACGACAATACTTTATTTCAATTTAAATCAACATGTCGTGTTGAGGTTTTTATGCATACTATACTTACATTGCAATGTTTATTAATTTTAATATTTTCAAATACATTTGATTGTATTAAAGTTGTCTAAACCAGTGTATTGTATTATAATTTATCAAATTAGAACAATTATATCAAAGTATTGTTTAAGAATGCAATCGTCTCTAACATGTCCTTAAAAACTTTGTCTAATCAGAATGCAGATTAAGATAAAATACATACTGGTTGGTTTGTTTTAAATTAAAGCGGCCAAAGATGGTGTAATTATTAAAACAGGCACATATTTCCTAGCATAATTTACATTGTAAAATTAGTAGGTATTTTATAGTAAAATAATTGCTAGGTTATAAAATACTAAACACTATTTTTGAGTTGACAAATAAGTGGGTTAAAAGTGTGTAAAGTTCATAATCATCTTCTCTAGTTAATGTATTTAAGTAAATAATACTTTTGTTATGTTTTTATGTTTTGTTATGTTTTGATATGTTGGTACACCAAGATCAGGTTTTAAACCAACTTCAGTTGTCACCTGATCTCATTTGTAAATATTTTATTTACAAATAAATGGATTTTATTTTTATTATTATTATAAATATTTTTTGGATTCTGGTTTGTTTGATGTAGAAAAGAATTTGTTCTCATATTATAAATAAAATATCTATTCATATATATCTTTATTCAGAGTATATTTATAATAAATAATGTGAAGAAGAAATATTTCAAACATTTCTATCTTATAGATCTACTCTGAAAAGTTTTAAATAGTTTTGTGTCTTAGAGTGTCAATTTTAAATCAAGTCACATCGATCAATTTTAAAAAACTTTTAATGCTAACAAATAGAAATATTCTTATATTATATATAACACAAATAAAAATTACAACAACTTAAAACCATTTGTTATTTTATCTATTTCATCTGCTCTATTTGGTCCTATTCCTACCGCTGTTAAAGTACCTATACCTACTTGAGTTTTACCAGCATCCCGCACTATACAAGAATTTAAATTATTCTTCAAGGCTAAGTTGTAAATATTTTTCATATCACTTTCACAATTTGAGTCAATTTTAAGCACTACTTTTGGTTGGCCATAATTAAGCCAAGTTTTTAAATGTGGGTTTGAATTTTCTATTGAAGATTTATAGAGCAGCACAGCAGCATGGGCTGTTTGGGAAGCAATCTTACCACGTCCCATTTTTAAGTCAGTACGGATAATAATAACCATTTTTGTTGAATCAAAACCAATGATTCTTTTAATTAAATTTGTAATCATTTTAATGTAGAAATGAGGTTACTTCTAACAAAAATGTATAACATTAAATTAATCCTTTCGTTCTCTTTTCTTGATACTCCTGCATACATTTTTTGAAATCGGCTACTGGATCTTGACACCTTCTCCAATCCTGTGTTTCCGCTATGCATTCCTAGAAAAATTTCTAAATTTGGCTTATTTATATCAAACTTAAATTAAAGAACTAAACTATGGATTTTTTATAATTTTTCATCCTTTAAAAATATCTCATAAACATGGGCGCCATCAAAGAGGGGCAAGAGGGGGCAGTTGTCCCCCCTGAAAAATGACGAAAGGTATATCAATATAAATTACTGAAAATACACGAAGTAATTTGCTTTCAACGAATGCAACATATTTTTAATTCTTTTACCAAATTTGTATAGCAAAAAAGATAAAAATTAGACAGACATAGTTAAATGCGTTTTAGTATAAGATTATTTGAGATTTTATGTTACTGTTTTATTTTAGGTTTTTTTTTTTTAACAAAGGTTTGGTGTAAGTAATGAGGTAAGTTTATTTTTGTTTTTATACATTATGTCACAATGCAGTGTAAATAAAAAGTGCGTGCTGATTTTTTTTTTAAATTTCATAAAAACATGCATATTGTTCTTCAAGTACAACTGTATTTGTAAATGAATTATTGAAAATTATAAGATTTTTCAAAATATATAATACATGGTGTACTGTATATAAAATTTTGCAGGGTCAAGTTAGTTCCAGATTGACGGAAAGCAATATACATGTTGTTTTTGTATTACTGTGTTATAGTATTTTCCTTACCTAGAAAAAAGTTCCAAATAACCGATGTTCTAAAATTATTAATAAAAAAGTTACACGGGTTTATCAAAATATACATGTTCTGAAAAAGGAAGAAAGAAAATTGTGTAGCTCCAAAATGGTTGATTTTTACAAAATTTTTATATAAAAATTATTCTTAATTTATACCTTAATCATATGAATCATGTTTCAAAGTTCCAGCCATTGAAAAGTAATTTAGCATCGCAGCGCCATCTGTACACTGCGAAGGAAACTTTCTAACTACAGTTGATTAAAATATTTTTTGGTATCAATTACATGAATTTACAAAATCAAGTATCTTTATTATTTTTCGAAATAATGGCCTGGGGACTTTTACCTGAAACACCTTGTATACACAAATTATTAGACTATGAATTTAAAATCCGTTATACAGGGTGTGCCATTATTTTAACAGGTGCTTTATCAGCCTACGTTCAAGTGGAATATAAATGTAGAGTCCGTTTACAATGTAAAGAGGCCAGGGGCGTGACGTTATCAGCGCCGCAAGCATGGCTATCTCAAGCATTCAATGGTCTGTTTTACAATGACAGAATACCAAATGGTTACTGTGCTTCTATGTCACAGTGACCATTACCTGGCCTCTTTACATTGTGAATGGACTCTCGATATACATTATAATATAGATTAGTTTCCATTACTTCCTCGCCCCTCAAAGTGCGGAAGTTATGTATTCGTGAACACAAAAAAATTGAAAATTTTTATTGCATTTCTGGACGAATCTCGACAAATTATGACGATACACAAAATTTCAGACAAAAAAATATTCTGTCTGTGTGGTTCACGATAGCAGCTACATCTAGAGGTCAAGGAAGAGATTGAGTTCGTTGATGAGCAAAATCGGTCCCAATGTTTAAAAAAATATATTAGGCGACATTCCACCAATGTGACTTTTTGAAACGTTAAAATGTGACTTTTTTTGAAACATCAAAAAATGCGACTTTTTTGAAACGTCAAAAATTACTTTTATTATAAACTCCACCACACGTCGAGTTTTACTATGGTGAGGAAGTTCTGATCCCCAAGTAATAATTGGCAGTGGTTTTTAATTATTGATTTTTGAAATATTATTAGTTATTTATTTTTGGTAAGGGTATAGATATGTTAGGATGTGAATTTGGATATCACAAATGAAACAAGTACAAATCTCTGGCGGACCATTTAGGTCAGTCTCAAACTATTTGATATTTTATACAAATGAATTCTTATGTTATCAAACTTCTGTTAATCAAAACCCATTCTTGATATTTGATGAAAATAGAACCGCTTCTATTTTAATGAAACTGTTAAGTTCAACTTATAAACTATGCTGCAGCAGTTTTCGTAGCTGCAGCATTATAACGAATAGGAAATTAGCATGTCAGTTCATAGTGTCCATTGTACTTGCAGTTCCTATTTGGCAATTAAATAACAATATTTTATCACGAATGGCAACTGTTGTGGAGTTATCAATGTTTAATCAATGATATTGTAGAATGTAAGGTCAATAAAGTAGCAATCCCAGTTCAATGCTTAATACAGTGGTGTCGCTGATCGAATTATCAAATAATCTGCCTTATCAGATCTAATTTTAAATAGGTATTTTGAAATAAAAATTCAACTACATCCAGAACTGTCTCGCATCATTTTAAAAAAGATTTAAATCTTAAATCTAAGCTACTTACTTATTATTCGATCCGGATATTTAATTTAATTTAAAAGTTAATGATTTAAGACCTTAGATACTTTTGAAAACAATTTAAATCTTTTTAAAAGACAAAATTTTGGGCTTTTATGTATGTGCGCAAATGTAAGGTGAAAATAAGAGTGGTAATAAGAATAAACTGCATAGATTGGTATAATATTAAGGATTTGTGTATGCAGGTGTCACAGAATTCATATTAAGACATTTGAAAATTAAACAATATTTGTGATGTGCATAAGATTTGTTTAGTTCTAAGTGTTTTGTAAACTTTAACTTAATATCAAAAACCGTAAAAAGTTTTAATGTTTTATTTTTAGTTTATAAAACGAAATTTAAGGCTGCCTGTACTAGCACGTGCGCAACGAGGGCTACCGTTTTTAGGATCACCAGTTGGCGCCACTGGCGATTAAGGTAGTTGTCAAAAGTTATTGTTAGGTGCGGAACAAGTTTATAGGATTTCATTATAATTATTTTGTACACCAGTAAAGAAATAAACTTGTTAATTATGCCTCAGTGTTGTGTAGTTCCATTTTGTTTGGAAACAAAACGCGGACATATGTTTCCGAGAGACAAACTCTCCTAAAATGGTGGTTGGTAGCGATTCGCAGGGATAACTTTACTCCTTCGAAAAATTCGTGTGTTTGTAAGAAACATTTGAATTCTGACGATTATGCATTACCAAAGGAGCCTACTACAGAAAATCATAAGTAATAATCATGCACATTTGTTGTTTTCATCATGCTCATGCTTGATATAACCTAACCTTAATACCATAAGACACTTCTGATAGATACAATAATTTCCCTACTGAGCAAGTAAATTACTACTTTTCTTAGCTCTGTTTTTAAAGCACTTACATTCATCGACCCGTACCATATATCTCCCATATTGCATCACAAGTATTTTATAAAATTAGAATCAAAAAGCAAGAGTATTATACAAATAAAATTGATGAAGTTAAGAATGACCAATGGAAATGTGGAAAACATTAAAAAGCTTGCTGAAAAAAATAAAAAGGATGGCATAATAATGAATAACTAAGTATATGTGCATAAAAAACAAATATAACGTGTTACAATCAAATAATAATAAAGGAGTGGTAATTGGAGGTGAAACTATTGATCAAGAATTCAAATATTTAGGAGTAATAATCGATGAAGAGTTGAGCTTTTCAAATCATGCAGTGTATGTGTGTAAAAAAGTAGCAAGAAAAGTGAAGTACTGGGTAGAATAGGAAAGGATCTTAGCCAATGGACAAAAACAACAATTTATAAAACTATCATACACCTACATTTCAATTATTGTTCGACAATATTCTTACTTAATGCTCCTCAAATTTCCACGTTGCAAAAAAAAATAAAATCAAACGCTTAGTGTGTTACTTAAATGTGACAGATTTACTAGTATAAAGTATATGTTAGATAGGGTACGAATATTCAGTGTTAGACAATCTATTATTTTTAATATTTTTGTATTTATATATAAAATGTTGCATCAATTACTTACTAGGCATTTAATAGAAAATTGCACGTTTGTTAGAGATATACATAACCATTATACAAGAAGTCAAAATAATTTTTATATTCCAACTGTTAGTACATCATATGGTCAAAATAACTTGTTTCATAATAGTTTAAAAAAATATAATCGTTTGCCAGATGAACTGAAAAATAGTACAAATTTGTTGATATTTAAGAAGCAATGTGAACATTATGTAAACAATTTTATAGATGTATAATTGTCTTTTCGAGACAAGTTTATAAATATTTGTCATATATCGTATGATTTTTTTTTGTTGAATGAAAATTTTATTTATATAAGCTGAGTTGCCCCAGAAGATTAAACCATAACTTATTCTTGACTGAACTAGACCAAAATAGGCTAGCTTTAAAATATCAAAAGATACAGTGTTGCACAACTGCCTAATAATAAAATATATAATGCTTAGTTTCGATGATAAAGCCTCAATGTGTTTTTCCAAAGTCAGTTTTTGATATATGGTGATACCCAAGAATTTAATGAAACTAGTTTGTTCCATCGATTTTTTAATTTAATGAGAGGACTAGAATGAGTAACATTTTTAGGTAAAAATGACATGAAAAAAGTTTTACTTGTGTTCACTAGAAATCCATTATTACTACACCGTTGATATACTTCATTGGCAGAATATTAGTTATAAATACATTTAAAAGATCATTTTCAGCTACCAAAATATTGGTATTGTCTGCATACATAATTATTTGTTTGAAGATGTACAAGAGTATGTAGCATTATTTATAAAAACTAAGAAAAATAAAGGACCCAGAATTATGCCCTGTGGTACTCCCATTACAACGTTTATTGATTCTAATTTATGTCTCTATGTCCACAGACTGAGTTCTGCCATGTATATATGATGCAGCCCATTCATTAGCTTTCCCTCGAACTCCAAAACGATTTAGCTTTTCCAGAAGCAGACTGTGGTCGACAGCATCAAATGCTCTGCTTAAATCAAAATACAACGCTATTGGATATTTTTTATCATTTAAACATTCGTATATACCAGCGCATAAATCAGCTATTGCAGTGATGTGGATTTATTTTGTCTAAACCCATATTGAGAGTTAGATAATGGAATATAGTTTTCTAAAAATTATTTGATCTTATGCTATAGCTAATATCAAATATTTTTGCAAGTTGACTTTGAAGGCATACGTTTCTATAATTGCAGACGACATGTCTGGATCCTTTATTTTTGAATATTGGTACTGATTTAGATGCTTTTAAGAAACCTGTGTAATGCCCCCTAGTAAAAGATTCATTAGTTAAATAATGACAGTGGAACACATATAAACAGTTTTTAAGGCTTATCTGCAGAATTTGTCAATACTGGCAGCTGGTTTAGTGGTCGTTTTATTTAGTAAATCTTCACTTTCATAAAGTGTGGTAGTATATAAATAAAATGTTAGAGGTGAGAAAGTAGACAAATTTAAACTATCTGTTTTAGGTTTTAGACATGGCAAGTCCATAAAGAAATCATTAAAATGATTACATATTAATTTATATCTGATACATGTTCTTCATTAATATTTAATTCCTTAGGAACATATCTATTTGAATTGCCTTTCATTTCATTGTTTGTTGAATTTTTTTAATCTTTCATTGTAGATTTAATTTCAAAGATAATTTACTGAAAAATAGGTATTATTCACCTACAGTGTTTTATTTTTTCATGGTAGTAGCACTCTCAACTCGCCTCAGCTTGTAAATAGCACTACTTCTATCATTGCATAAGCATGCATGTACTTCCGGAATAATCTCCAAAGTTGACAACCCTAGTTGAAATAATTTAAAAATTGTTCATTATTTATTATTACATGATTTGATTTAAAAGACAATTATTGTGCATGACAGGTAATTCTTAACCATATCATCTGCATGAGTAAGTTTAGATTGCAATCTGGATAAGAATTGTTCCCTATCAATCTTATGGGTGAAGATAACCCATTCTGAATTTATGAGCGCTAGCATCACTTGTTTCAGTTAAAATGTTATTATGAATGCAATCCAAAGGTTTATTAATTGTAAACCGTAAGCCTATGACAATTTTTTTAACTGTAACTGCTGCAACTAGTTTATAAATTTAACTTATGAGTCTGAGGTTAAAAGTTTCATTTAAACTACCTCTTTAATACTATTATCAGTATTATGTTGCTTAATTTGCAATTATATTTCAAGTGGTTTTATTTAAATGAAAAAAAACTTACTTGCACTTTGTAATGTAATTCGATACAACCTGTCCTTTTCAACATTTCCTCAACTGGATCAGTTATGTCTTGTTTTCCATGAGGTGCAGACATTTTACACTTTATTTAATTTAAACATTACGCATTACGTGCTTTTAAATCCTTTTTAAATTTTTCTGTTTTTAAAATCATAGAACAGGTAAATTTAAAATTATATTAAGAAAAAAGTAGGTCAAGTTAGTGGCCTTTTAAAACAGGGTTGCCAACGAGTAAATGTAAAATTTGTGAAGTTCGGATAAAAAAAATCGTGAAAAATCGTGAGATCTCGGATAACACGTTTTATCACAGAATATATTTTATATTTGTGGTTTTATTCAATAAAATATATTCAATTAGCGAATGCAATTGCTGAGAATTAACGTTCAACCCGTTTGGTTATTATAGCAGTTGTAATTTTGCTAAACGGTCTGGAAGGAAGCTCAATTTGTCGCTGACTACGACTTCCAGTTAGCGCATAGTCAACCGTCTAGTTCAGCGAATTGCTGCCGGTTAACGTCCCAACGGTTGTGTTCACTAAACGCCCCATTAACATCCACATAAAAATAAACACTTGAAAAGAAATGAACGCGATAGTATAATTTACATTTACAGAGTCTTTCAAAATTTATTTGCAACATAAAAACCTCGGCATCTTTGATCCCTATACCGCCATCAAAGAAGCCGACAGTTTTATGTTGCAATTAACTTTTAAATAAACTATACGCGGCAGTAATTTACATTGACTTCCTGTTCTGGGGGATTATCCGTACACCAATTTATTTAGTAGATTCCCTGCAACATTTTTATGACCAAAAAATGAATATAGACATCTATAAGAAACATTGAATCGATCCATACTTCAGCTACCATCTATTAGATGGGGCTTTACTGTTGAATTGGTGTATTTTTATTGTTACAATATGATTTTGCCATTAATTTACACTTTACTAAATTAATAAATAAATTACAGATTGTCAAACTGTAGTTTAAAAAATCGTAAGATTAAGTGATTGTATCGTAAAATCTTGAGAACTTTATACAAATCGTGAGATCTCACGATTAATCGAGAGGTTTGGCATCCCTGTTTTAAAATTATCTGCGGATAAAATGAATGATTCAAATACTATTTGAACCTTGGTCCCTTCGATCGAAGCTTGGGTCCCCTGTAGAAATGGTATGCCTCCTGAACTTTAATCTGCACTGCACTGATATGTTTTAAAGAATGATTAATATAAATAAGATTTGACTTTATTTTTATTATTACTAATTTACTTAGAATTCACTTTTGTACCTGAAAATAGAAATAATTCAAGGAAACTTAAATAACGTTTTAACAAATTTATTTCTATGCATAGACAACTGTCTACAAGAAATACATTACTTTTAACTAGTTGAACCTACAATATAACAAATCCTTGTTAAATGCGGCGGAAACTTTCGCTCTCTAGTGTCAGTAACATATATAAAACCTTACATATGGGTGCAAAAGAAGCTTTTCTTGTATGGAGTACCTGAACGTCCTCTGTTAAGCTAGACGGACAGACGCAGATAACAATGCTTTTAACTGACGTGCGGACACGATGCCGCAGTACAACAGTACTCTAAACACAAATAACGCTGTCAATTTATATTCGGTGGGACAACTGTCCAGTTAATTGTTTGGCTTGTCGAATACACCCCGCCGTCAAGGCTTAAACCAAGGTGAAACGAACTACCTCGTAGTGTTTTGTAAAGTGTTGGCAGACGTCAATTACATCCAGGGCACGCGTCCACGGCCCACTAAATATGAAACATTAAAGTAATACAAAATATTTAAGACGAGTAACTTTTTAACATTTTTTCTGTCACGTTTTGTGTACGTTTAAATAACAAATATTTTAAAATATTGTTGGTCTTAATGTTCATGAAACTTTTAAAATAACATTTTCTTACTGTAATTTAGGAACCCTTTTAATTAGGTTTTCTCAGTGTGTATCTAACGTGTATATAATGTAACTCAAAATATACGCATAACATAATTTTCATCAACGTTATTTAAATACAGTTTTTTAATATTGTATTATTTCCCAAGCAGCACAAGAAGTTGTAGTTTGGACATCATGATGTTACAGTTGCTAGAAAGATTGACTGTCTGGTTATAGTGACTATTATAAAAACCGCATTATTATAGGTTTTAAAGATGTAATAGTGGTCAAAATGGGGAATAATATTATGGCCATCGAAATGTAACTGGAGCCAAATGATCACTAGCCCACATTAGCTGACTGTTTCTGACCTAATCTAGTACGTTAGTAGTATATTTGATGCAAATCTAGTACATTTTTGGCAAAATCTGATATATTAATACTATATTTAGTACTACATCAGATTTATTAAATATGATATGAACGAAACAACTACTCAGCGGGCAAATACCCCGACCTGCATTGGATTATACCTTCAAATCATGATAGATCGGTAGCCAATATCATTTGTCAATTCTTAACTAGACATAGACCGGTTTGGAACTTACTAGTTCTCCTCAATATGCCATAGATTATGGAACAGACAAATGATAGTGGCCAACCTGCTAGTCATATACTGACTAAGGTAAACTAAGTAGTGGTGAGAGGTATGTGAAACTTCTCATATGGTCCAAATGCTACTATCCGACTGACATCATAGATGTCTCTGTGGCGGATAGCGTCTTGCGAAGCAAGTACCGAGAACGGCGACCTCTAGCCCAGGCGGACTAAACTACTGTTATTAAATATGATTTGAACGAAACAACTACTCAGCGGGCAAATACTCCGACCTGCATTGGATTATACCTTCAAATCATGATAGATCGATAGCCAATATCATTTGTCAATTCCTAACCAGACATAGACCGGTTTCGAACTTATTAGTTCTCCTCAGTATGCCATAGGTTATGGAACAGACAATTGATGGTGGCCAACCATTACTCAATTTTCTTTAGTCAGTATATGACTAGCAGGTTGGCCACTATCATTTGTCTGTTCCATAACCTATGGCATACTGAGGAGAATTAACAAGTTCGAAACCGGTCTACGTCTGGTTAGGAATTGACAAATGATATTGGCTACCGATCTATCATGATTTGAAGGTATAATCCAATGCAGGTCGGGGTATTTGCCGTCTGAGTAGTTGTTTCGTTCAAATCATATTTAATAACAGTAGTTTAGTCCACCTGGGCTAGAGGTCGCCGCTCTCGGTACTTGCTTCGCAAGTCGTTATCCGCCACAGAGACATCTATGATGTCGGTCGGATAGTAGCATTTGGACCATATGAGAAGTTTCACATACCTCTCACCACTACTACATTAGATTTAACAAGGATAAAACTGTTTTTTGACATCTTCACAATTATTTACCATCAGAAAAGTGGCGGCACCATTACCAGCAGCGACATGCGGAGAGCGGTTGTTGTTTTGTATGATCCTATGTTGATAAGATCACAACCCAATGATCCGAAATGAGGACTACCGCACTAGAGGCGCTATGTAGAGTAAGGTTCATATCACTGAACGTTCATGTTTATTATGGCTTTTTAACGTGGGTTCTTAGTGATTTTTATAAAAAATCAGCTGAAAAACATTTTACACAATGATGGCAGAAGGGGAAAGTAGTAATTTACTTGTTCAGTAAGTAAATTATTGTACCTATCAGAGGTGTCTTATGTCATTAAGGTTAGGTTATATCAAGCATGAACATGATGAAAACGACGAATGTGCATAATTATTACTTACGATTTTCTGTAGTAGGCTCCTTTGGTAACGCATAATAGTCAGGATTAAAATGTTTCTTACACAGACCTCAGATACATATGTCTATGGTTTCTTACAAACACGCGTATTTTTCCAAGGAGTAAAGTTATCCATGCGAATTGCTACAAACCACTGTTTTAGGTGAATTTTGTCTCTCGGAAACATGTATCCGCCTTTTTCTTGAACAAATATTTACTGGTGTAAAAAATAATTATAATAAAACCCTATAAATTTGTTCCGCGCTTAAACAGTAACTTTTGACTGTTAGCTTATTCGTCAGTGGCTGGCGCCAACTGGTAGCAGAGACAACCCGAGACGCGCAAGTACGTGCTAAAATTTAATCCGCAGTATTAAATTGGTCGATTGTAATGGAAGGTGAAAGTAGATGGCGCAAGAAGCAAACGCCCGCGAAAATTCAAAACCCCCTTTTTATTATTTTATTGATATTATTTATAAGCTTTATTTCTGTAGCAGTTGGTGATCGTTTGTGGACCAGAAGTAGTCGATTAGTTGTTTTTAAATACTTCTATTCCTGGAAGTTAAAAACTAACGAAAGACTTATCTCTGAAGATCCACAAGCGATCACCAACTGCTGCAGAAAAAGCTATTTTAAAAGTTAGAATACAAAACTAGAGGTCAATTAATTTTTATGTTAAACTAATCAAAAGGTTAATTATAACCTTGTTGAACCCTTAACATAAGATTTAAAAGAAATATGTTTTTGTATTGGATAATTAACATAACACTCAAAACACAAGTAGGTAGGTAATAATATTTTGTACAAAATTTATTAAAATCAGAAAAATACAAAAAAGCTAATTAGGACATTTTGTCAATATATTACAAGAAAATATCAAAAGCAGATAGTATTTATGCAAAAACCGGAAAGGATTTAGGCTGGCAATTTCATTGCAAAAGCCCTGGCAGAACAGAAAGTCACTTTTGGTGTGTTGTATACAATTTTTTCTGAAGTCCTGCTAGTCTCAAAAAACTTTTTAACTTTAATAAAATAAAAATAATAAGACATCAGACACTTACTTTAAGGAAGACTGGAATAATCATTTTTAATTGTTATCGGTCTTTTTGCAACAGAAAATACATAAGGAATCGGTAAAGACTTTAAAATCCTTATGTCACTTCGAACCTGTAAAATATTTCCACTCAAAAATATAAGTTAAATTTAGAATTAGAAAAAGAATATTATTTAATGATTATAATTAAATTTAAAAATATTTATTAACCTTACTTAGAGACTACCTTAAAATGTTATTAAGTGCTAGATAAAAAATCAGTATGTGTGGCACGCACGTGCTCTATAAAAATTAAGGTTAATATGAAAGATCCATTTTTTTATGTTTTTTTAGAGCATTTTTTATTTGTTTGTGCAGATATCTAATCTGTTTGGAATTAAAACTGGAATCTAAAATATTTGATTACTATAAGATTTGAATGATTAGTTAGTAAAAATTTTTGGATATATTTTTATTTTGAATAAATAAATAATAGTAAAAAGTCTGAATTACCAAGCTAAAGAAAACTAGGATAGCCCCCCCACCAATTTTGAAAAAATTACCTCTTGTTGCCTACGAATGGAAAAGTGGGGAGACACCTAAATAGGTCGACATAACTCTCAGTGACGGGAGCAATCAATTTTGATAGGACCCATTTCTTGCCAATTTTTGACCTGTAAAACATAAAAAATTAGAATTGATTTAGAGGCTTTACCTTTCCACCTTGAGAAAATAAAATTTTCACATCGCCTCAGACCACACACAAAAAAAGCTGGCATCAACAAAAAAACCTACAACCATCAGTTATGGGGATGATAAGTAAAGGAAAGTTAGCAATTTCTCCTGAAGTAGAGCGAAAAATTATTTATAATTTAAACTACCAGGTTGTTAAGAAGAGAAAAGTCTTAACACACAAATATCACAATACACGAGAAAATCAAAATCACGACATAACAAACACTTTTTTCAAGTTACAGATAATACCACAAAGGCGGGAAGAACAGAAAACAGAGAAAGGCTCCCTTGTTTCCTACGAGACGATTTGCTTTTTTAATAGAGGGAGGTAACGACAATTTTTTCCACTTGCAGCTGGGTGTTTGCTGGTAGGTAACCCTCATTAACACTAAATGAGGGTTAACGCGCTTGAATTCACGATGAGAGGTGCTAGTGTACGGAAAGGTCAATGTCACTGAAAGTTAATGTTTACTATGGCTTTTTAACGCTAGTTTTTAGTAATTTTTATACAAATTAGCTGAAAAACATTTAACACAATAATGACAGAAGGAGAAAGTAGTAATTTACTTGCTCAGTAGGAAAATTATTGTACTCAGAAGTGTCTTATGTCATTAAAGTTAGGTTATACCAAGAATGAGTAAGATGAAAACAACGAATGTACATGATTATTACTCACGATTTTCTGTAGTAGACTCCTTTGGTAACGCATAATCGTCAGAATTAAAATGTTTCTTACAAACACACGAATGTTTCGAAGGAGTAAAGTTATCTCTATCAACCACTGTTTTAGGCGAGTTTTGTCTCTCGGAACCATATGTCAGCCTTTTGTTTCCGAACAAAATGGAACTGCACAATACTGAGGCATAATTAACAAGGTTTTTCATTTGCTGGTGTACGAAATAATTATAATAAAACACTATAAACATTTCCCGCGCTTAACAATAACTTTTGATATGACCTTACTCGACCAGTGGCGCCAACTGGTGAGCCTGAAAACGTTAGCCCGCATTAGCACGGAACAGACAATAGCAACAGCATGCGACTCTCGAATTTCTTAAGATTATATTAAGAAATTTGTGCTTCGACCATAAAACTTTTACGGTCGAAGGCAACAGCCCACAACCGATTCGGCGTTGTTTCAACATGAATTCAATTTTTAACAACTATTGTTTATGACCTTCGATTTTCTACCATTCATAAATGGTCGAATCGCTCGAATTCTTCGATGATATAAAATTGAAATATGATAAATTCGCGTTCGCAAACCAAGACGGTCCTTTACGTAATACATTGTTATTACTTAAAAAAAATATTTTATCATTTTATCGATGAATACCAATCTTCTACTTAACTCAACCCTAGAAAATAAGTTAAGAAAAAGAAAAATGACTAGTTAGTAGTCAGTACATTTTTAGGTTATCTAGATTCCATTCTGGCAACACCGAACAACTGCCTTATAAATATCTGTGCCACTGTGCGCAGTGCGCAAATTTAGATAATGACGAATCGAATATATTTTTCACTAGCGTCTACAGATAGGTTGCAATTGGCGTTGATGCTCCAGAAGACATGCGCGAGATAGGGGAAGCCTAACTTAGTTCATAGATAAGTATTAATAAATCCTTTTGGAATCGTTTGTTAGCAAGAAACTCGTTAGACGATAGTAAAGGGCAAGGAAAATCTTACTAAAAAATACTTATTTAAAAAAAAAAAAATGTAAGTTTGCGATTCGAACCCTGGACCTACCGCATGCTCAAGCGAGTATCTTCTCTATCGTCTAACCAGTTCCTTGGTAACAACCGATTCCAAAAGGATGACAAAATTCATGGTCGCAATCTCGCGCATGTCTTCTGGAGCATCAACGCCAATTGCAACCTATCTGTAGACGCTAATATATTTTTCTATGATGATGAAATGTGAAGTGCGTTCTGTGGTGAAGTGTTAAATAACAATTTAATTGTTCTGTGATAATGTAATATTTGTTGTGGCACTCACATAAGTGGCATTGATTGATAACGATAAATAATCATAAATAGTGGAAGGGGAGATCAAAAATGCCATAAGTTTATTCAGATTTGTGACGTGAAGGAGGTGTGTGCCGTTCTAATGTTGGTATAGGTTATAAATTTATAGAAATTTGTGTTGTGTTTATTTCTGTAAGTATAATTGTCAATGTCATGCTTTTAAGTAAATTGGCAAATAGTTCTTTTCATTTGTGTGTATTTTTAAAAATAGATTAGCGATATGAAAGTTAACTAATTTTTAAAAATAATATAAGGCTTATTTATTCATTGTTGTCCACGTTTCATTATGTAAACGGTATTCATTTTAAAATTAAATCAAATAAATATTATTTTAAACATTTATTTGATTACATGAATTGGTGATTGTGGTACTAGTTCGAAAAACTTATTTCAATATACTAAACGTTTTAATTTTTTTTAAAACAACGACTAATCATTTATACAGTAATATTAAAACAGTATTTTGCCCAAAAATAATTTACTTATGTAATATTGTGATATTTACTTAATTGCTTTTAATTTATCAAAAACGGGACTTTGCACACTTTCCAACAATGAGCTAAAAACAAAGTAAAATAATCATTTAAATGAAACATTTTATTTAAAAAGTATGAATATACAAAAATAACTGATATTTAAGTCTTATATCTTAAAAATTAACAAGTTAGCATTCAAGATTCCCACTGAACCTGGAAATATTAATCGTGAATTTGAATTCATAATCTGGAAGTCATAGATTTTTGGGCAGCACCGACAAACGAAAATTCATAAAGGTCTTAATTTCTAATAATTATTATAAATATAAATTCTAAAAGTATTGTACTTTATTGCTTATTTAATGTAGGCCTTTTAAAAGGTGCAATTATTTAAATTTTACTTCCTAGATAAAAAATATTTATGATTTTAGAGGGACTTTTCTTTATTTGCTGTTTCATTCGTGTTTTTGTATGTTCTTTTTCAAAAGGCTTTGTTAGTTGTGAAAGCTTTTATTTTCGGTTACGAAAGCCATGGATTTGAATTTTGAAGAGTTATGTGGGAACCATGTCATAGAACTAATATTACTATGTCAATATGGATGTCATATGTTCTTAACCGTAAATGTAACATGATGCCTTTCAACATCAATCAATGGAAACTGCTGAATAATTCTATTAGCTTTTGAAAAGTGGACTTGTATCCCTTCAGCAATCATTGATTCAATTTTAATTGAAATTAGAGATTTTTTCAAATTAAATTTCTTACCAAAGAAACCCTTTTATAAGTTATACTATACACGAGTTTGTTATTACACCAGTTTGTCCATATGGAGGCATGAAAAGCATGGTCAATAAAAAAAACTAAAAAAAAAAACATCCTGGTTTTTTTTTTGTTTAAAATGGTTTTTTTTTTAAAACCTGTTTAAAACACCTTGCTAAAAAAAATATTTTAAAAAGTTTGAAACTGTTTAAAACTGTTGTGAACAAATGTAAAGAGGTGCAACATATGCATAAAAAAGCCTTCCGTATTGCTCTCTCGTTCATTTTATTTCCTCGCATCCCACTAATCCATATATTTGTTGACCATGTAATGCTGCCACCATTGTCATTTAGCAGAAGCATAACTCGTTTTAGTAATTTCGATGTTCTGTGGTTTGATCAGTGCGATACTTTTTGTTTCCAAAAATACGCTCTCGGAAGCCTAGTATGTGTAATTTGCATTTTAATCACTCTGTTTCCATAGATATTTAAATAGTGTATTTCTTAATCATTACTCTTTTTAACTGATAATCACAATTTTGTTTTAATTACAAATAATTTCTTGTTTAGAGAAAATAAAAAAAACTGTAAACAGGTAAATACTTAAATCTGAAAAAACTCAAAACCATTAAAAAACGCGATAGTGTAACATTTTGAAGGATATGTAAAATCACACTTTAAAATTAAAATTTTATTAAATAACATGTCTAATCTATATAACTAAATTAAAGAAAAATATTCTAAAAAACGATTTATCATTAGATAAACAGGAAAAGAACATTCATGTTTAATTAATTATATTATTATTATATCATAATGGTATCTAAAAACTGATTTTTCTATAATGCAACATTTTTCTTTCTGCACTAGTGTGTGTAGTGTTATTTTCATTTGAAGTGATTATAAATTAAAACAAATGTTTAAAACACTTAAAAAAAAACGTGTTTTAAACTGCTTAAAACAATCTTATTTTAAACATGTTTTTTTTTTGTGTTTTAAACACTTGTTTTAAACATATTAACCCTGATCAAAAGTATTGATATCTCTTTTTTATCCCTGTGTGAGAAAGGGTACCTTATGTATCTATCTAGTGTAATGATAATCTCATCCTTATTATAATAAATTTAAAAATAATTCCATTATTTGCATCAAAATTTCATTTTCTAATTTTTTTCTAGTGTCTTTTATTAATGATGGATCAAGAAGATACGCCACTAATAGGTGTAATAGATGCTGGAACAAGAACAGTGAAATTTTGTGTTTTTCAAAATCGGCATACTAAGGAAGTGGCAGAATATACTATTGATGTAACCACACATACTCCACAAGAAGGCTGGTCAGAACAAGATCCTAAAGAAATTTTAAATGCCGTTAAAACATGCATGGAAAAAGTAGTCAATGAATTAGGAACACATGGTGAGCACTGTTCTTTTTTTTTTATATTATTTATCCCAAACAGAAACGTGCATAAATTACACGTTACAATAGATTAAGCTTTGTTCACATGTTGATAGCCAGTGCAGTAGCATCAATGCAATTATTAATCAGGCAGCTTTGTCAGTTCCATAGAGATGTTAGATTCTCCACGGTCGATTCGTAGTTAAAGTTGAAGATATGCCGCCTTCCGCCTGCACACGTGCTCTGAAGTACAAGGTTTGTGCATCATGTAATGACAAATGTCCCTTTTCTAAACGAATATAGTCTACATACAACTAAGTGATCTTAACCTAATATTCCTATAACTACACTGCCACCACACCACACCACTAAAAATATGGGGTATATTTTGCAGCGGAGGCTGGTGAATTATAGGTTATGCCATATCTAACAATTGGAGCATGGGACCCATGCCTTATATTAAGATATAACTACCAAGACTAAATGAAGAAGTTTTGCAAAAAAAATATTATAATTGAATGTTGCGAAAAAAAAAATTTAAAAAGGGCCTGCTGACCCAGGTTGTTTTTTAGACAATTTGTAAAATAGCAGAACATTTTTTTTTCACGATCAGGAAGGAGTTCAATTTATCGACAGATTTCAGATTTTGTTAAAAAATTACTTTGTTTAGTAAAGTTACGACATTTTGAAATTCAGAAAATTAATAATCCATCCAAAGTAAAATTTCAGAATGTCGTAACTATTAAAAAAGTAATGTTTTAACGAAATCTGAAGTCTGTCGATAAATTTGACTCCTGATCATGAAAAGAAATGTTTTGCTAATATTTTACAAATTGTCAACAAAATAACCTGAGCCATTTTTTTTCCTATACTTCAATAACAGTTTTTTTTGTCAAACTGCTGTTACGACCGTTGGTGTTGTTTTAAAAATAAATGGACTGTATATTGAATTGAATTATTTATTTTCTTAATTTACATTATTTACTTCACATGTATACTCTTGAGTATTTTTCTTAATACTAATACTGTCTTGAAAACAACCTGACTACCCTAACTGACCCTGCCGGCCAGGTGGTATATCTTCCACTTTTTCCGAGACAGGGCCATATCATAAATTAAAACGAAACAAACAATCCTAAATTAACATAAAATGATCAAGGTGCCTTGTTGGCTTAACAACTTCTTCATTTAGTCTTGGTAGTTATATCTTAAAATATGACATGGGTTCAATTGTTAGATAACCTCTTATAATTCACCAGCCACCGCTGATATTTAGTGATGTGAAGAAGGGAACGTTTCCATTATGCTCCCGAGAACGTTCGCGCAGGAAAAAACGTTTGTGCGCGAACATTCTTCTCGGAACGATCTGAGAGTATTCAGCACGATCGTGACTGATAAAAAGCACCCCTCATCATCTCCGACCTCTCAGACCGCCGCGTGCACGACTATGCGATCTCTATGCATACCTTTCTGCCTCGCTCTCTGCTGGTTTTATTGTACAGTAATCTTTCACAACAGCCACCATGTCGATTGGGACGAATTAAAAAAATTAAAAACCACAGGCAGCAGATTTGGACGCACTTCGTTTATTTTATGGTTTTTCCCATAAACTGGCTGACTTATTTGCTGGCATGTATATGAAAATAAAAGTTTTCAATTTTTGGATGACCGATAGATTTTATATTCCAAAGGTATGTGACATTGTGAATAGGTCTGTAAATTTTAAAACCAAAGTGCAAACAGAATTCATTTCTAAAGCAGTTTTGTGTAGTTGAGCACCATACTATAATAGTCCAGAAATGTTAGGTTTTTACCCACAGAAAAATATTGTTAGGCTGAAATTAGTTCTACTCGATGTCCCGAATAACATATATCAAAAGTCACCAATACTCCTTTGTTTGCATCTCTGTTTTTTTTTGGGGTAAAAAAGGTCTTAAGTGACGAATGCGTACAAACGCACACTAAAGTGCATACACCAATTGAACTACTGCACCAATTTGCATCCGTCTGATCTTAAATTATTCAGGAAGGTGCTGGGAGTAATGTGGATGCATAAGACAAAGTAGTTCTTTTTGTTTTGGTAGTGCTCATGGCGCGCACTGCCTGTTAAATGTGGAATAAAGATACTGCGGCTGAATAAAAGTGAAGATTGGTCGAAAACTGTGACAGGAAAAAAATATGTTTCTGTAAATATTGTTGGCTTCTTTTTCTGCTTTCTATTAATACTTAGTTCATCTCTGTGTGACAATTTATAGCTAAGATATAGGAGATCAACCCTACCACTCTAAATTTTTCACAACTGGTCACAAGCATATCGGCCCCAGTGACTACGTGCAAAGGCTGATCAAGCCGTTTTCCATCTAGAAAGCCTCACGCCGCACAGTGTTTCGATTAATGTATGTTAAGAGGACAAAACTCAATATACAATTTATTAAATTTACTAAAATAATCAGGTAGTCGAAAGGTCAAATGGTGAGTAATGAGCGAATAAATTGTCGACTTTATTCAATTATTGGAAGGTGGAGGTGAAAGTTAAGTAAAATCAGAAAACACAATCGTACATTTATTCATTGTTAGTTTGACTATCTACTGTCTAGTTGGGGAAAGAAGACCCTCAGAAAGAATGTGATTTCTGCATTTTATTCACAAATTATCGTAAATGAAATAAATGAATTAGTACAAGGCAAATTTTTGTGATCGTTTACATTCGCACCTACTCATTGGGAAATATATTATATTCCTAGTATATGGTTTCACAGAAAGCTGACAACTTATCGGCAATACTTTCCCTTGCCATGTGGGCCTTCTTTTGCCCGACATAAAAGTTAAAGTTATGTAATTCACAAAACATAGTTTAGTTCATTTTTTTATTAGTTAATGTTCTCAAACCATCATTTTTCTAATTTTAGTAAACTTTTTGTTTATGATATCTTCGTAATGCTTTGTATCTGGTCTTGTAAATTTAATATAGTTTTCATTAAAAAAAAACCGTTCGCTGCGCACGAGCTTGCATTAATATCTTTTTTAACATTTTAGAACTTCAGTACTTGACATCGCGGGTGGAATTTTTTTATGTATGGCAACGAAATGCCGAAATATACTTACGTTTTATATAAATTTAACTTGTGTGACATTCCATCAACAACCGAGAACCATTTTAGAAACAAAATAAAGTTGATATCCTTGAACATTGCCTCGAAATGTAAATCAAATGGAAAATGGTCAGAGCGTTTTCATACCAATTAAGAAAAATGGCTTAATTACGAGGATATCGTTTTTGAAATAGACGTAGGTGATGATTATTCTCTAGAAGAACCTACGACCTCTACGTTTCCAGTATATCATACATGATAACTTTTTATATAGATATTTGCTTCCCCCCTGCGAAAGGGTTAAAGTGAATTATATCGTCAACAAAATATCCAGTATCATCATTGAAATACTTTTTTCATCATTATGCATAATTTATTTAAGGGACGTGTTCAGTACTGTAACCATTCAAATGAATACAATACATGAATATTGCTGTGCATCATTTTGCCTCGTGCAGCACCTGGGCGTCCTGTCGGTTGGGCGCGCGTTACATGTGCTTAGGGTTTATCTCTGATATCTTAGCTATAAATTATCGCATAGATGAACTTGAGCACTAAACACAGCACAAAACGAAGAATGCACGTTCACTCTGACCATTAATTCAAATTTCAATCAACACTTTGACACAACTTCGTTACAAAAGTCAGAGCCACAGCTCACTACAAATTTACGCATAAAACACCTAACAATGAAATAGCATCCCTAAGGTTGATCTCCGATATCTTAAAAAAAGTTGATTGAAGATGAAGTTACTTTGTGAAAATCCATGTTGATTTAAAAAAATTATACACTTTTTTACTTGTCTAATTTTCACTTTATTTTTTATTTTACAACTAGTTTCATCCTAATATTATAATTTTTTTAAATCCGATATCTTAGCTATAGATTGTCACACGATGAACTAGGTATTAATAGAAAGCAGAGAGATAGAGAGAGAGAGATAGAGAGAGAACAATGTTTACAGAAACATATTTTTTCCTATCTGTCAGAGTTTTCGACTAATCTTCACTTTTATTCAGCCGCAGCACTTTTATTTTAAAAATAGCGGGCAGTACGCGTCATAAGCACCACCAAAATAGAAAGAACTAATTGGTCTTATGCATCCACGTTACTCCCTGCACCTTTCTGATTAATTTAAGACCACACGAAAGCAAATCGGTACAATAGTTCAATTGGTGTACGCCCTTTAGTGTATGTTTGTATGCATTCGTGATTTAAGAACTTTTCCCCCAAAAAACAGGGACGCGAACGAGGGAGGATCGGGGACTTTTGATATGTCGTTTGGGACATCGAGGAGAAGTAATGTGCAGATTTTTAGCCTTACCATATTTTATTGTGAATCAAGACTGATTTTTAACTAAAAAGTTCTGGGCTATAATAGCATTTGCATTTTTTAATACTGTAACAGATGGTAATGGATAGGTAGTTGCCATATACAGGGTGATTGGTGGGTCGACGTATACCTTTGAGGGCGTGTGGCACAGATTTAATACAGATATATCATATGTCACATGCCAGAGAAATGTGTATAAGGTTTTATTTTTTTGTTGCCAAAGCGCGCGAAAGATTCCCGCTAAAAAAATTTCATTTCAGAAACGTTTTTGAAAAGACAACTAGAACCTTTGATATATTACTTTCAATGTGTCATTTTCTGTTTCAGAAATATTGTCGAAACATGAAATATTTTACCTCATATACGTTTATTTTGCAATGATTAAAAAATCACATAAAAATAGCGTTTTCGACACATTACATGAATGTTTTGATATATTTTGGAAACATTTCAAGAGGTACGATTCATAAATGTTTTAGACAAAATATAGAAACGTTTTTGCTACATTTATCTATGTTTCAGAAACGTTTCACATATAAATATTTTAAAAAGGCTAGACTATAACATTTTCTCTGATTTTCTAATGACATATTTACTCACATTCCAGTCACCATACGTCAATAGTTTTGACTGTTTGATAAACAGAGTAGACCTTGTGTATTTATTGGTACACATATCTAAAGAAACATTGAAATATTACTTTTAATGTGTCATTTTAGGTTTCAGAAATGTTGTCGAAACGTGAAATGTCTTACCTCATATACGTTTATTTTAAAATGTTTCAAAAAGCACATAAAAATAGCATTTCCGACACATTACATAAATGTTTTGATACATTTTGGAAACATTTCAAGAGGTACGATTCATAAATGTTTTATTAGACAAAATATAGAAATAAAACGTTTTTGCTACATTTATCTATGTTTCAGAAACGTTTTAGATATAAATATTTTAAAAAGGCTAGACTATAACATTTTCTCTGATTTTCTAATGTCATATTTATTCACATTCCAGTCACCATAAGTCAATAGTTTTGACTGTTTGATAAACAGAGTAGACCTTGTGTATTTATTTATTGGTACACATATCTTAAAAATTGATTCTGTATTTTTTTCGATTGATTTTATTAAACCTTGTGACAAAAGTGCAGTAAACAAACAAAAACGCGTAAACTCTAGAAGAGCTTTATGCAAAAATAAAATATATTAGCTTATTTAATAGAAATTAAACAACGAGCAAGTTTTATTAGGTCCATCATTATCTAACAATGATATTCTTTTTTCTATAATATTTATTTACATCATTATATGAATTATTAATAATATCAATTTGATAATAATCGTTTAGGAAAATATAGTAAATATTCAAATAAGTTAAAATTATAGTTTTAATATATTTTTAAATTTTTGTTTACACACGTAGTTTATTTTGAATTTGTTGTAATATTTAACTTGTCTGACATCAGGTGGGAGTATATTGTATACTTAATTTTATCCCATACCAACATAATCTATAAACTTTAGAAACGCAGTATTTGTTGGCTTTGGTATTCGATTATTTTCATTTCTTGTTGACCTTGTATTGTAATTATGATATGTTTAATTTTTAAACTTTGGAGTTTTTCTAATAAAATTAACTAGTGTCTAAATCTAAAATATTTGAGTCTTTAACAATAGTGCTGAGGAGAAAGTTTTTGTTTTTTTTTTATATAATTTTTAGGAAATGTTTTTATTTATTTTTGGACTAGATAAATTAGTTTGCTATGCACTACTCCATGTTATAGTTAATCAAACTTTTAATTAGAACTTTATAAACTGATAAATAGAATTTTTGTTTTCATAATTTGTCTTGGTAAAATTTGAACCCTAATTTTCTTAATTTATCTGAAAGAACGCCTATGTTAACGGGTGTACGTCCCATTTTAAAAACTGATTTATATGGAGCCTAAGTATTTTATATTTTTTTGTGGTTTCTGTTAGGGATGCCGCGGATATTCGGTCTATCGGGCCGGATTCGAATATCCGAATAGGCCGGATATTTAGTTCGGCCTGATATTGAACTATCCGGCCGAATATCTGGCATTATTTAATAGTGTTTTGCGAACAAGTTTATTATGTTTCATTTTGTAATGTTTAAATGAATCTTGTTTTTTCATTAATACACCTCGGTAAAAAATTCCGCCATACAAAAATGTTGGCTAAGTTTGATACTTATACCTTTTTAATTTTCAATCCGAATTTTATGATTTTTTTAACATTTTATAGATAAATTTATTGAGATTATACTGCATTGTTTTAATAATGAACATTTCTTTGTTTAGATGGTGTTATACCGGGGTAAATCAAAATGTTACTTTTTGTCGTAAATTCAAAACACAATTTCAGGCACTGAATTTTGTTTAAGAATTATTTTCTGTAAAGTTGCATGTATCCCTAACATTTTGCTTTTGAATCATCCCATTATCTCCTTTATTGTAGGAGCTGCACATTTTTAAATAAAACGATGATAAATTTACAGTATTTTGTAAAAGGGAATGGCCCGCATATATCCCGGATCTAAATCCAATCAAGCATTTCTGGGATGAACTAAAAAGAGCCGTTTGTCGTCGTCTTGTGCAACAAATATCTTTGCATGAGCGAGGGTAAGCACTGAATGAAGAATATCAGGCAATTCCTCCAGAAAAAATAACAAATTTTATTCATTCAATACCACGAAGACCGCGCTGTCATTGCTGCTAGGAGTGGACATACACGCTACTAACTCGTAAAAAAAATTATTTGGTTTTTGTTAAGGTTTCAATAAAAAGAAAAAGCTTTAAAATAATCGTTTTATTTAAAAATGTGAACCTCCTACAATTAAAGAGATAATGGGATGATTCAAAAAACAAAATGTTAGGAATACACACAACTTTACAGCAAATAATTTTTAAACAGAATTTAGTGCCTAAAATTTCCCATAAGGAAAACACCCTGTGGGATAAAAAACGATATTTTGATTTACCCAGAATAACACCATCTAAACGAAGAAATGTTCATTATTAAAACAATGCAATATAATCTCAATGAGTTTGTCCACAAAATTTAAAAAAAATCATAAAAATCGGATTGAAACTTAAAAAGTTATAAAGAATCAAATTTAGGTGGTGGTGGTATTTTTTGTCGGGGGAGTGTATATTTTTATTTTAATTAAGGTAATAACCCAAAACAAAAACATACAAAAAATAAAATAGCATTTTCTTAATAAAAATTGAGTACAATATTCTACGTATTAACATTATTTTTTTATAATGTAAAAATACATTAAACATTTTACAATTACTTAGCCTCCCCAGACAGATCCAAAAAAATGGAAAACGCATGCGTCAATGAGGTAAATAAAGATAGACAGATCGATTCGAACTTGTCGAGTTTCGTGATCCAGCCGCATATCGATGTTTTAAAATGCTGGATTCGGCGATTAATATTGGGCCGAATAGTGAAAACTGCTATTCGCGGCGTCTCTAGTTTTTATAGAGTAATTACAATAATTGTTACAATTTGGTGGATTTTGACATTCGTGTTGTTTGATTTGAAATATTTGATATACCTGTTGTATTTAATGACTCTCCTCATATATTCGGTTTTAGATTTAAAGTTAAGAGGTTTTTATTTAATGTAATCCTAATACAACTTTGTTTTTTATTTCCTCTCAGTTAGCCCCAGAAAAGAGCAGTACTGTGTTGTCGTCATATGAGATGACTTGTTGGGAGATATTTAATTTTAGCATTTTATTAATATAAATAAAATCGGACCTATTACTGTCCCTTGTGGGATTCCATATTTATCTATTTTTCATCACTTCTAAATTTATTGGAACTCATTATTGCGTTCGATTTGTTAAATAACACCTATGCAAGTTCTCACATACACCGCGAATGCCATATTTATTCAATATAAACAATAACTTCATATGCTACTGTGTCAAAAGCCTTTACCAAACCTAAAAAGATTGTCAAAGGCTTCTAACCACAATTTAATGACTGGTGGATCTGACTTATTAAAGTGTGCATTGCATCTGACATCAACATTCCTTCTCTGAAACTATACTAAAGTCTATTCACATAAGATTTGCAGTGTTAGCCGGGATAGTGAATGATGATTGGTGCAGACGGCAGGCACAAGTCCAGAGTTCCGATAGCGGTAAATTCAATTTTCATTGTTTATTTTATTTCATAGGCATCGGTAGTAGTTGGACGTTTGTAGATTGTGTTTTGATATAAATTGAATTGTGTTTTCGACGCCTGATATTAATTTGTAAGTATTAAACCTAATGTTATATAATTTTACTTTTACAATAATTTAACTTATGTGTTGTGTAATGTTTATATTAAACTATTTACCTTTATTGATATTGATTATTGGCTGATTTTATAATAATAATCGGTAAAGTATTTGATGTTTTAATGATTTACTGTTTTTTAAATTGTTTTTTATTATACGAGGTGACAGTTTTAATAGCGAAAATTTTAACAGTCGATAGATCTCGATGAAATGAGGATTTTGTTGTAGATATAAACTTATTTCATCTTAACTTAGTACATAATATAAATATATTTTGTGCATTTATAATGCAACGCGCGCCTATGCTAGAGAACTACGCAAGACTGATGGTCGACAAAGGGTACCTCTGCGAACACCGGTAAACAGTTTTTTATGTACTCATATGAATGAACGGAGTATAATATGGTGTATATTTTAATCACTTTTTTACACAGGTCAGTAGTACTAAATGCTCAAAATGCAGCATATTGCTTTATATTAAGATAGAGAGAAACATAACATTGTTTAAAGCAGAAATATGAAAATTGTGCAGTAAAAGTTGGTTCGCTCTAAAGCAGGTAGAATTTAAAATTGTTTTATTTTCTGACATTATTTCTTATGGGTACACAAAATAAAAAGTAACGGGACATTTTTAAGACGTTTGGCTTTCTTATAGCTAAATCGAAATTTTTTATTAAATTAGGATGTTCTTATTTCGGCGTAACCAGTCATTTTAATTTCTTATTCAAAAATATGTCAATTTTATTTTTGTTATTTTGTTTCTTTCCACTGCTAACCAATACAAGGCATTTCTTGTTATTGGAAATAAGTTCACTCCGTTGAAATATTTTTCCACTGAATAAACCCAAAAGACATTTATCTTAATTCTAATGCCTTGAAGTATTTTTTACACCTGGTAATAAATAAGTAACCGCCAATGATGTATTTATTACGCCTGGAAATAAGCAATTTACAATACACTCGCTACTTTGCCCATTATAAATCGAGCTTACATAGTCCAACCCACCACTGCAAAGTTTAAGTGAACAGACTTTGGAAGAAACTATATTATGTTTATTTAGGATTAAAACTCCTATGCGAATTTTTATACATTTTCAACAAGTTGGCTATATTACTAATTATGGAAATTGGTCGATAGTTTGACACCTCTTTTGAATGCCCTGTTTAAATATTGGTTTAAATATATATGTATATATATATATATATATATATATATATATATATATATATATATATATATATATATATATATATATTTTTTTTTAACAATTTCTGAAAATTTTCCTTGTTGGAAAATCAAATTTACAATATACATATTGTAGTGGTTTAATAATAAATTTTATTGTGGAACTTTTAAAGAAGTACCGGTATTTTTTAAAAAGAGAATTTTTTTTTTATAAATTTTGCACTATATACAAAAAATTTAATTTTTTTTTATAAATTTCGCACTATATACAAAAAATTTAAATTTTACTGGGAATTCCACATTTTCAGCAATATCACTTGTTCTCATTATCTGCATATTCTGAAAGAACAGTGAGTTAATATTTTCAATTTTTAATACTTTCATCCCTTTGTAAATAATGAGATAGAGAAGGATATGAAGAAACTTTTTTTTGTATTATCGGAAATTTTGCTCGAGTCTGGAAGTAAACTTTTCCAAGGAACCTAATTATACTTTTTATAATTATTGTATGGGTTATGTTACTATTATTGCGCAAATTATTTTTCAGCTATTAATTACATGTAACAAATAACTTCTGTAGGTCACAAGTCGTAATAATATTGCCATATAATAACCTTATTCATTTAATGTATTTTTGTTTATACATTTATTAACGTATGTAAAACTTTTTTGTTTACGTTGAATATTATAAATGAATGATTAATAATGATATTAATATGAATTTAATTGTAGATTAGCATTTATTAACGTAAAATAGAAGTTGTAAATTTATTTGAGCAACAAGGTAAATTACATTTAGTTAATGTTGTTAGCTTAACATTTACAACCAGTCAGGCAAATCTTTCATTTGGCATGGTATATTTAGAGGCTTGGATTTCAGTTACTGTCTATATGATACATTATTTGGTTTTATGAGTCATAAAAATTAATATTTGATTTGAGAGGAAACAGTTAAATAAAAAAGATTTAAGAGGAGATATAGCCCATCAGTTGCCAAAAAATTTCGAAAAAAATTCATAACTTGAAGTCTATTTGAGTTACCGTGTTCCAATGTGGCACACAACTAAAGTACATTACAGAGCTCAATTTATATTAATTTGAAAGTAATCGAAATATCGTAAGGAGTTATTGGGGGTGAATCTCCCCTAAAATTGGGGGTAAATTTTTCATACTTTTATTAATTTGATAAATTCTTTTTTGAGGTCATCTGAATTTAATTTTTTTTTATTCTTAGGGATTTTCATAAAAATTGGTATTTTAGGAGAAAAAATAAAAAAAGTAATAAATGGTTTTATTCAAACAAAAAACAAAAACATAGAAGTAGGCTATGATTTATCTATTAAATATTGAATTTTTGAACTAAACAATTTTTGAAGTGTGCACCATTCTCTGCAGTACCCAAATTTATTCTTTTTTCGAAAATTAAACAATATCCGCAGGTTTGGCGGAATCCAACAGACAACGGCAGCAGTTAGATGCAGAAGAGGAGAGGACTCTGGGAGTCACCCTGGAAATCTCCTCTCCTGATTTCCACCCGCTTTGTCGTGACCCGCTGTACACCTGATGTTATGGTGACGCGAGTCTTCCGAAATGGCAGCAGCTGTTCTATGCATCTCACTAGTGGTGCTGGTATCGCAAGACATTCGAGCAAGTGTCACAATAGCTCGTGCAATGTTGTGTCAAATGCCTTGCCGTAATCAATCCAGGCGCACGCCATCGATAGATTCCGTTTGTTTTGCACAGAATCCTGTGTAATACAGTGGTCTATCAGCAGGCTGTCCTTGTAACTTGCCATGCCCTTCTTGGCACCACGCTGTTCGTGTATCTGTGTCCTAGCATACAAGATACGTATAAATATCTTGTAGCAGGAGTTGAGGCAAGTGATTCGCCTATAGTTCTTCGGATCGGAGAAATCCTCCTTTTTGTGGATAAGCATAGTACGTCCCTTGACAAACCAGTCCGGAATTTGCTGCCCCTCGTTCAACCACGTGTTGAAAACTCGCTCCAGACGGCGGCGGTGAATGGAATGAAATTTTTTCCACCACCAATTGTTTATGCCGTCTGGGCCTGGGGAAGCAAAGTTCTTAGTGCCAACAAGAGCTTGTAGCACTTCCCCTGTACTAACAGAAGGATTCGACATTTGCTACAGTCTGCTCTAGCTCCCGTAGGAAGATTTTCGGACACATGTTTATACATATTTTCCCATGTACAGTCGCCCCCTGTGTGTGGACGCCCCTGACAAGCTATTTCTTTTTTCTTTTTCGACATTTACTATCATTAATGCACAAACAAGTTTTCTTATAATTTTTTTGATAGGATGCAATATCTTTGAGTTAAACTCATTTCAAAATCATTCATCCCCTACTTATCGATTAGCTGTTAATTGAGAATTGTTTAAAAAAATATCGCGGATTTGCACTTTGCCATTAATATAATTTGGAATGTAGAAATGAAAATTATGGTTCGAAGTGTACGCAACTTTCACCTTCTGAACTTGATAACAATATCTCAATTTTCTCCGTAGAAATGCGCCCTCTATTACGAAAACTAAATATTTTTAGCTATAAGTTTATATGACATCTATATTATTTTAGTGTATTCTATCGATTCTCTAAGTTTCCAGGTTAAAATCTGGCCCACATAATACTTGATGCTTACAGTCAATTCATTATGTAAAAAAATAAAGAATTTCTTAACATTTTTATTTGTTTCTACAAATATTCCAGAGTTCTCATTGTTTTTGTAATATAGTGGAATAGTCTCGCATGAAGTCGATTAAATTAAAGTAATAATTAATTAATAAACAAATAATAAGATAAGTAACAAAGAAAATAATTTAACGGAATGTTAAACATTGATAAATTCAAATTGATATAGAATAAACAAATGTAATAATTGGTAATGACTAGTGACCGCAACCCAGGTAGTCATTTTGCGAATATCGGGAACGAAATCGGCTCTTGTGTAAACATATCAGTAATAATTTCATGTGAAAAAAAAAGGAAATATACAATACAAAATAGACAATATCTTACTTTTATACTTTTGACGGGTGATTTTTATAATGTCCAAAATTAGATGAATGCTATTCATGTAACAAAAAACACTTGTACTATAACAATTATTTTGTGGCACTGGTATAACAGTATATGTATTATTAATAGAGTTGGCAAAAATGCGCCGCAGGACATAGGCGTACGCATCACAATAAGTGTAATAAAATAAATTAACTAGTAATAAAAGCAATAAACTGTTACAATTTGTAACAACGTATGCACAACTTACCCTCTTAACTAGCTTGGTTATCACAAACTGGAAAAGATCTGTAAAAACTTTGCAGCATCATGTATGCTATGAAATGCACGAAAATGTTTAGATGATTTAAGAAACACTTTTTTGTACGTGCTATTAATGCATCTACCTTTGGAAAACCGTGTCGAATAGTTTCTGCCACAAGGTGTAAAGCATGCACTTTACACGTAACATGTACCACCATACAACCGCGTTCTTGAAGAGAACTGTCTACCAAACGCATTGTCGCGGCACCATCGGTCACAAACATCAACACTTGACTTTTTGACAGGTCTCCAACACCACCCGCGTAATTGTTTGACCAGTACACCCAGTTAGTCTTTTGTTAGCTAGTAACAGTTGAAATGTCGGTTTAAGAGGTTGCAGTACACGTACTGTAACATTTATAATAGAATTTTTTACATTGTCGTCTCGTCTACACATAACTACAGCCGCGTATTTTTTAGTACACATTTGATCTTATTTACAATAGGTGCGTTCTTTCTATCTGAGATCTCAGCTAATCTAAGTAGTTTTACGTTTACACTGTATAAATAAAAGCATAATTTTATTTGATATAGCCTCCGTAACCGTAAAACTACTTAGATTAACTGAGATCTCAGTTAGAAAGAACTCGCCTAATGTCTTCGCTTACAATTGGTCCATAGTTACGCAACGTTGTGTGACTTGGTAACGTCACCTTGGGATTGTATTTATTCCAGAACTCCTGAAATGTTTGTTTATCGAGTATGTGCAGCGGAACATCACGGGCAATCAGCATTAAAAGTAAATCGAACATAAACTGTGTTGTCAAAGGCACGCCATTTTTTTAACTTTATGTTGCACAGAATTTACGTGACGTTTACAATCACGTTTGTCCCAGCACATCAGGTCTGTCTCGCACACCTTACAAACTATTATAGCACCATTATAGAATAAATTCGGGAATTTACGCCTTACAATACGTAGACATGCCTTCCCTACGCCAAACCCCACCGCGGACGTAAAGTCAATTTTTTTCAAAATAAAAAAATCATTATTTTGAGCAGGTTTTTTTGGAATTTTTCCTAGTAAATACAATCACCCACATGTTCTCAGTAAACTCATATTGTTTGTTTGTTATATTTATATATGAAATAAATAAAATAAAAAGTAGCCTTAATTAGAAATGTATATAAAATAGGAAATAAAGCTGATTAAATTGGAATTGGGAATTCACTGATAAATTTATTCACTTTTTCAGCGTATGGCCGTTTTTTACCCTTGGGCAGGTCTGACATACTTTATTATTAAAATAATATCAAGAATAAAATACAACAAATAAAATTATCAACAATACAACGAAGAGGAATAAATTACATTGTACACAACACGTGGCATAACAATAGACTAAAATCAAATGTTAGTCTCTACTAAAATAATAAACAAGTCTCGCTTACGTATTTGGCACCGCCTATGACTTGCGGACCGATTTGCCAACTCTATTAATAATTGTTCTGAATAATCCGGAATTAGGTTTTGGCGCCTGTCATTAAAAATCTATTTGTAGTCTGGAGCGTATTTAAAATACTGGAAGTTTCTCAAAGAAGCTGCAAAACATTCTTTGCATCAACTAAACAAAATTGTGATGATGGTTGGCGCTCAAGACTGTGTATGAATTCCCATTTACATATGTAGGCCAAATTTTCATGAATAATTGGATCCATAAACGCTCAGTTGCGATGTATGTAGATGATGGTTCCGTCTTACACGTATGTCTGCTTGGTTTTTTATTTGCATTGTGACATTGTAGGTGTTTTCATTTTATAACACACCTTTTACGATTGTACAAAATCTACATTTAATTTAGCTCTTTGTTATTTAGTTTTAGGTAATTCATACGAGTTTAATTAAGGAAAGTTTATTTTAGACGTTTTCAGTAATTTAATACTAATCTTCTACATTTAAAAGATGACAATACCACTTATATTTGTAACAGGACGTCACCCACATGTAAAATATAGTTTTTTGTTTCTTCGATATTTCAATTAATTTTGCAAGGAATTAGCAATATACAATGAAATAATATGAGAGAAGGTATTAATTAATCCCTAAAAAATTTTTATTATTATTTATTTTATTTCACAATATTTATTTTTATTTTTATTATAATACCAATAGAAAAGAGCTTTCAAACCATGTATCCGGTTTTAGATTTTTTTCTATAGGATGTCCATAATTTTGTGTCGAACTTGGAGATTTAAAAACCTGAATAACATTGTTCTTTCAAATGGAACACCCTATATGTTATTTCATATTCGATTAGAAAATTTCAAGAGCTTTCCGATGACCTAACATACTTCATATTTATTTTCAATAGTTTTGACAATATGGTCATTTATGTCCAAATTTTAAGAAATAAGAAATAAAAGTTCCCTATTTTTGATACATTTTATTCAAATTATAACCAATAAATAAAGAGGATAATATTCTGACAATTTTAAACTCTTATAAAATAATTCGTTCATTGATAAATAATAAATGAGCAACTTTCTTTTTATACATAAAAAAAAATGTGTCAAAAATGATGTAGTTAGCTATGTGGAATTAGCAAAAAAAAAAGTAATAGCAAAATAAAATTAAAAAAATATATATCAAAATTTTTATTGAATTATTAATGAACAAAATAACAAATCTAAGATATTTTCTTGTTCATTCGCTCAATATTTAAAAATTAATTAGTTGTTATGCTTTATATGTTGGGCGAATGCAATAAAAATTCTTTATTAGCATCTAGAATGTACGCTGCTACATATCCAGATAGAAGACACCCACAACTGAGTGCTTTTGAAAGGCTGAAAACTAGATTTGAAGCAACATTAAGTATTAAATATAAAAAGTATTCAAGAACTCATGAGGTTAATAGAGAGGAAAATCAGTTTGCAATTTGACTTCCATTGTAGAAAATCCTAATGTAAGTGTGAGGGAGCTCAGTGACCAACTAGATATTTCAAAGAGTGTGGTAAATAGGGTAGTAAAGAAAAATAAGTTTCATCCCTATCATATACAACCCCACCAGAAGTTATCAAACCTCGATTTTGAGAATGGATTAAGATTCTGTGATTGGGCACGAATTAGAATGAATGAAGATCCTCTGTTTTTTAACTTCGTTTTATTTAGTGACAATAGTCACAATTTTCATTATTACTCGACAGAAATCCCAAGAATAATTCGGGAAGTTGATACACAAATGAGCTGGAATAGTGAGCTAACATATTATCGGACCATATTTCTTTGAAGGATATCTAACAGGTCGGAAATACTTAAATTTCTTGCGAAATAAATAATTAGATGACCTATTACTAAATATACCACTAAATATCATAGCTAGACTATGGTTTCAACACGATGGTGCACCAGCGCATTATAGCGCGGAGATAAGAGAGTACCTAAATGAAAGTTTCCCAGAACGCTGGATTGGTCGAGGTGGTCCACTGACTTGACCTCCAAGATCGCCCGATCTTACAAGTTTAGATTTTTTTCTGTGTGGTACTATTAAAAACATAGTTTATCAAGAAGCCAGAGACGTCAATGATTTGAAAAATAAAATACATGCATTCAATACAATTACTCCCCAAATGTCAATGAATGTCAGTATATCCTTCCACGATAGAGTTAATTTGTGCGCAAATCAAAACGGTCAACACATTGAACATTTGTTAGAATAATAATGTAAGTTAATTGTTACCATTTTGTTATTTGTTAATTAAAGTTAGTGCATTTTGTTTGAATTAGTTTTATTGTATTTTCTCAGATATGCAATGTATGTATTTCAATTAATATATACTTATTTCAAAAATTTCTAATTAGAAAAATTAGTAAATTCTTCCTGTTCCTGATTTGGTGGAATATTATTCATTAGAGAAATACCATTATTTGTCTTGGGCAACAAATCAGCGAACTCTAAATACTTATTAATTATTATAAGGTAATCTACTTGTTCATAGATTGCTATTGGATCAATTTTATAAAAAGAGCATCAAACTAGTAACCTCTTTATTGGTTATTTAACATTTGCATAAAATATGTCAAAATAGGACACTTACGTTTTTTGTTTCTTAACATTTGGATAAAAATGATCATATCCTCAAAACCATTGAAAATAAATATGAAGTATAGTAGGTCATCGAAAAGCTCTTGAAAATCTTTAATCGAATATGAAATAACATACAGAGTGTTCTATTTGAATTAACAATGTTATTCAGGTTTTTAAATCTCCAAGTTCGACACAAAATTATGGACATTCTGTAGAAAAATATCTAAAACCGGATACATGGTTTGAAAGCACTTTTCTATTGTAATTCATTACCGTATCAAAACATTTGAAAATATTTCAAATTAGACGAATACAACGTCGCTTGTAATGGTGTACAGGGTGAATATTCTAATTTGATACCTCCCTTTATCTTCGTAAATTTTGAGATATTTTAAAAATTCAAAATACTACTTTATGTAATTTTTTCTGCAGATTTCAGATCTGCTATCAGAATTTTTATAGACCTTTTACTATACGAGGGATGTTCTAAAGTTACATTTTTTTTAAATGGAACATCCTGTATATTGAAATAAACATATAACAATTATACATTTTTGAAATCAGAAACACGAGGCGAATCCAAATATGTAAAAATATACAGGGTGTTCCATTTAAAAAAAATATAACTTTAGAACATCCCTCGTATAGTAAAAGGTCTATGAAAATTCTGATAGCAGATCTGAAATCTGCAGAAAAAAATTACATAAAGTAGTATTTTGAATTTTTAAAATATCTCAAAATTTACGAAGATAAAGGGGTGTATCAAATTAGAATATTCACCCGGTACATACAGTCAAAGTTTCTACATAATTTCAAATAATTCCTGAACTACTCAAACAAAGTACATGTTATGGTAGTTCATTGGAAAGCTCTTGACGTTCACTAACCAAATATGCAATAATATACAGGGTGTTTCATTTAACTTAACAAAGTCGATTACTACCCAGCCAAAATGAAATACCCTGTATGACTAAAATTATTTTTAGAGTATGCAATGACGAATGCTGAGGAACTTTTGTGTTAACTTTTTTTCCATCTGTAATAGTTACAGAGTTATGGAACAAATACGCCTTAAGGGGACATCCTGCATATTTACTCGAAATGTACAAAATTATAATATGCAATATATTTATATTAGAAATGTAACACGAACATAGTATGTGTATTATTATACAAAAACATGGATCCTTATTTTAGCAGCATATTTGCCTTATCGTTAGCATAACTAAAATTAAATTGTTAAACAGTGTTGACAGTACGATTTACAGTTGACAATGCAGGTAAATTAGGCAAATATTTATGTACAGGGTGTAAGAAAAAATATAAAAAATAATTTTAGAAAGTTAAATTGTTCCTTTTGATATCGGCGTGGATTTTATTTTTCAATCTCTGGCACAGGTGAACAAATCCAAAACTGCTACACACATTTGTTCTAATTTATACGACTACTAGGTGTATGCTTGGAATTGCTATTATTTTTGATTATCGTAATTAATTAAAATAATCAGATTTCTCTAACTAAATTTTTCTGGTCAAAATTGTTTACGCAAGTTACAAAGTTAATTTGTTAAATAAATAGCACAATATAATTTAATAAACTTAAATTTCCTCAAATTTATCTTCAATAACCTTTATATTTTTCTAAATAATTATCAGTTTAGGTTTTCCATTTATAGTGGATCATATAGATTTATCTTTGTGTATTAATGTAATTATAGTACCTATCTAAAAACGTGATAGTCAAACGAGAGTAATGTAATGATTGAAGAAATTAAATTTGATTACATAATTGATAAATAAATATTTAAATATTGTTGTTAAATTAGAAAGCTTTCATTATTCTTATATCTAAAATGAATTAAAAAAACTATCTACGTATATATTGTTGTCTGAAACCATTAAATGTATGGAAGGTTTTGTTTCTCATCAGAAATTTAAATAATTAGTTTGTAGCATTTGTAAAAAGAAAAAAACTAATATGTAGGTACGTTTTCAAAATACATTATAGCTTTTTAAAGTAATTCTTTTATATTGTTAAAAACTTGCGTCATTTACTTTTAGTATAATCAGGCCCGTGCCGCACATAAGGGCAGGGTCGTGCGATGCACGAAGGCGCTGAGGCGCCAAAAGACCTCAAAAGTAAAAAAATATAATATAGCTAGCAAATAAAATGTATAATGATAGAAAAACAAAAAAGGAATTGCAATCTATTATATGCATTTCATTCAGTTAAATATTTTTTACCTTTTTACCCATGTAAATATCAGCGTTATGAAAATTGGGGGCGAAATATATTAAAATGCACAAGGGCGCCAAGAGAGCTAGATGCACAAGGGTGCCAAAGAGCTAGGCGCGAGCCTGAATATAATATCCGATATAATTATATTTTCAAGTATTTGGGACCATGTAATGTAATAAGTGAATAATTAATGATATACACAATTCGGTAAATTTATGCGATCTCGCCCCACTATTCTACAAAGTTTGATACTAAAAAGGAACGTCATAGACTAAGAGCTGGCGGTCGCGGAGGTACTACGACATTACCTCCGGCTGGAATTTTGTGAAGTGGTTGGGGGGACCATGAGGAAGTGCCATCTGCAAGGATTTTGCTTAAAACCCCTGCAAAGGACACGTCAGACGACTCAAAAATGAAAAAATCCGTGCTCAAAAAATGATCATACCTCCGGCTGAAAATTTGCACATTACCTGTTTAAAAGTCACAGATAACGTATGTAAATCGTCAGACGTCTCGGTCGCTGCCAAAGGGGTGTCAGACGCCCTCAAAGTTGTCATTTTTTTTTTTTTAAATTTTTTTTCTTACCTCCGTCTGACGTTTTAACATATTGCAACAAAGACCATTTTAAGCACATTTTAAAATCGTCAGACGAAAATACTGCTGCGAAGTCCCCCTACAATATTCACAAAGTTCCGACCCACATGGAACGTATTTTTTTTTTTCGAAAAATTATTTTCATTACCTCCGTCTGACGTTTTTACATATTATCGTAGAGACAATTTTAAGCATATATGTAAATCGTCAGACGAAAATACAACTGTGGAATTCCTCTGCAATGCCGCGAAAATCCAGCCTACATTACTACATATTGGGGCATTTCAAAATAAAGTAATTTGCTATTTTCTGACGGCATCCCGTAAAAAGTTTACTGACTCTAGGTGATGTGGAGCATCGTCCGCAATTGTTTTATGATGAAAAATCACAAAATTACGTAGAATTTTTGTGACAAATAGGTCAAAAAGAAAATTTTTCAGACGAGATGGTATGTTTTAAGTTTTTTGAGTCATTTTGAAACGAAAAACTTTCTTGACATTATTTAAGAGGCCAGAAAAAATTCAAACAAATTGGAAAAGTGAGTAGTCTCCAAACTTTAACTATTTTTTTTGTGGAGGAACACGAATTATTTTGTAATAGCCGTAATTTGTTGTAAAATAAAAAGTGAAAATTGTTATAAATTGGCCCATACGGAAAAGAAAAGATCTCTCCCCATTTTTCGAAAAAAATCAACTGTTTCGCCATGAAAAATTAATTGAAGTTTGGAGAATACCCACTTTTTCAATTTGTTGTAAATTTAAAAATTATTTCTGGCCACCCTGTATACTGTGAGGAAGTGAAAATGACAGAGTGTCATCACACGGATGTCTCATAACTGGTACTAACATATTTTTTCTTAAAATCGATAATTGTGACTGTAGTGATTTTTTTAATATACACGTGTAAATGGCACAATTTCAACAAAAAAATTCATTACATCCAATTAGTTGGGAGAGAGTCAATAATAATACAGAAGTAGAAGGAGGCCACAAAAACATTTAAAAAAATGTTAGTTGACCCTGTAGAATCGTCTTGGCTCACCCTGTATAATCGAAAATAATTTCCGGTTATAGACTTTTTTGTCTGGTTTATTTATGTTTTTAAATCAAATTTCTATATATAGGCCTGGAGTGGGTTGGAATCTTTGATGTGAAGATAACACTGACGTGGTTTTCCATGAAACACCAAAACACTGCACTCGACGCGCGTTTCGCCAACCAAGTTGGCATCATCTGGAAATGATTAAAACTAAACTTACGCTAACAATCTCCCTATTTATACCTAAACTATTGTCATAGTTCACCGAACCGTCACGCACGATTCGGTGAATCATGATCCACTAACCAATAAAGCGGGCTATTTGGGATAGGCCCTCTGTTACTATTCATACTATTTTTACACATTATTATTTCCAAGCTTTCAAGTGCATCCAGCTGTCCACTATTTGTTACATTTCTAATTAATCTTGAATTGCTAATATCTATTTTATAGTTGTTCTCAAACGCATGTTGGGCTACACTAGACTTATCTGTTCTACCATATTTGAGACGGGCCATATGCTCTTTGAATCTAGTTTGAATTGATCGTCTAGTCTGTCCAACATATTTTTGATTGCAGTCCTTACAGCTAATTTCGTAAATCCCCGACTTTTCATTTGTTTCAATTTTGTCTTTTGGATTGCCTAAAAGTTGTTGCAGTTTGTTTCCCGATGAACCACTGTCATACTTACATCTTTAAAAATCTTACCAATACCACGGGTGAATCGAGGATCGAATGGAATCGATACTAATTTCGGATTTTCTCTTTCATTTTGAAAGGTCGAGGAATTTCGAAGCGACTCTTTAAACTTTCGTTTCCTAATTATTTTATCAATTAAACTTACAGAATATCCATTACTCGCAGCAATATCCTTAATCAATGCCTTTTCTTCTTCAAACCTCTTCTTATTAAGGGGGAAGCTTAATAGACGATGGACTAGAAAATTAAAACTCACCATTTTGTGTTGAGCACATTGGTCCTTAGGGATATATCTTAGAGTACTGGTATCTTTTCTGTATATGTCAAATTCTAACTTATTATCACTATTTCTAATTATTAATACATCTAAAAATGGTAGTTGTCCAGAGTTTTCAGTTTCATATGTGAATTTAACTGACGCGAAACCACTGTTTAATTTAGATACAAAGTTATCAATATCAGCGACTTTTGTATCGAACACTGCAAAAAATATCATCCACATACCTAAGCCAAACCCTGGGGAAATACTCGAATTCTTCTTTTGCTTCCGTCTCGAATCTGTTCATGAAGAGACTGATAATGAATGGTGACAAAGAGTTACCCATTGCTGTTCCTTCATGTTGTTCGAAGAAATTATCGTTGAATCGAAAACAATTTTGTTTCATGCAAAGTTTAGTGAGTTTAAGATATTCTTTTGCTACATCTTGACTGAAATTGTTTAATTCGAGTAGATCCTTAAGGTAGTCCAAGGTCTGTGGTATCGGAACAATGAACAAACGTCAAAGGAGATCAAAATTTCACCTTCTTGCAACTAAATATTTTTCACCTTATTAATGAAATCGTTGGAATCAATCACAGTGGTGCAATAGGTAAATTGCGTAGTTATATTTTAACCCTCAATATATTTCGTCGAGTACAATTGATTGGCACTGTTAAAAAATTTTTTTAAACAAAAAAAAATTTTGAATTTCTGATATTTTTTTCGTCCTCCGGCAACCGACATTTTGATGGTCACTGGATATCTGTGTAAACACCGTTCATAGAAATTACGTAACTCAAGGCAGTGTTGCCACTGTCAGCGTTCCGCACAAATCTATTTTAAATTAGTACACATCTGGTAATTTGGTTTCACTTTACTAAAAATTAAACAAAATTGAAAATAATCATTTTATAAAGAAGCATATACTTTAAAGAACGGAAAGGTAGATGGTTTACTTAACACGTGGAGGGCACAGAAACATCAGTTGCGAGTATTGAAATAACGCAGACTTAGGACTACATACCCGACGATGTCCGTGAAAATAAACAAACTATAATAAAGGGCAAGGAAAAAATGTAGTAAAAATAAACAAACTATAATAAAGGGCAAGGAAAAAATGTAATCTTCATATAAATCTTACTAACGAACTAAAAAATACTTATTTAAAAAAAAAAAATAATAATAAGTTTGTGATTCGAACCCGCGTGCTAGGCGAGTATATTCTCTGTCGTCTAACAAGTTCCTTGCTGACAATTCGTATAATGGGAGGTTATAAGTTGTCTGTCTCACTTTTGAGAGAAACTGATTGGTTCCATGAATCAATCAAACGTCCAAGTCTGGTGGGACAGGACCGTATTCAGATAATTTAATATTTTTGCAATAATAAATTAATTATTATTACTCACTTAAATTATTAATTGCTATAACCCATCCACAATAGAATTATTTTTGCCCAGTTTAGCCAACAACAAAAATTTTAAATAAGAAATTATTATTGTTGCCCAGCAAGTACCACGTGGAGGTATGAACTGTACCTGCCAGGAAGTGATTGGGGTGTTAGTTTGGGTGAGGCTATGTTAGTAAAATTAACAATAAATTCTGAAAACAAAAATTTAAACTCCTTAATAAATAAATTAAACTATAAAAAATTCTAACACTCACTGAAATAAATAATAAAAAAATTGGCATTCTGCACGTACCTAATTGAAATAAAATAATCTCTTCTATAAATAATCCACATACCCTGGTACACAGCAAAAATAAATCACTAATAATAATCAATAATTAAAAACACACACTAATAACTATTAAATAATATCACAGTTTCGGAGAATAACACTAATCACTAATCAAAATATCACACTTACAATGTCACAACTTTACTCGTTGCAACTTCCCACGGACGAAACATTAATTGTTACAGTGGCGGCTGGTGGATTTAGGTTATATCATCTCAGTATTGGAACATGGAACCCAAGTAATATTTTAAGGCACGACTACCAGTACTGAACGAAGAAGTTTTTGCAAAAAAAATTGGAAAAAAAAATTGAGAAAAAAAATTGAGAAAAAAAGTTACAAAAATGCGCTGCCGATCCACATTATTTCTAGACCATTAGTAAAATATTTGGAAACTATTTTTTTCGTAATCAGAAGGAAAATTTATCACCCCGTTTTTTTTTTTGTTTTCGAAAATTTTGATTTTTTGTTAAAGTTATGACAATTTGAAATTTACACAATGAAGAATTTAAATTTTAAAATGTCATAACTTTACAAAAAAATCACAATCTTCGAAAATCAAAAATCGGGGTGATAAATTTTCCTTCTGATTAGGAAAAAAATAGTTTGCAAATATTTTACTAATGGCCTAGAAGTAATCTGGATCGACAGAGTATTTTTGTAACTTTTTCTCAATTTTTTTAAAATTTTTTTTGCAAAACTTTTTCATTCAGTACTGGTAGTCGTGCCTTAAAATAATGTTTGGATTCCATGCTCCAATATTGAGATATGGTTTAGCCTAAATCCACCAGCAGCCACTGAATTGCACTTGAAAACACGAACTACAACTACAACTGATACAATTTAAAGGTTAGCATCAGTAACAGTTTTGTTTTAGTTTTCAGCATTATTTTAATTATATAGTATTCTTCTCGGTATTTTTTTGTCATTACAATGCCATAAAACGGTATTATGTATACAACATAATAATATATTAATTATATTGTAGACCTACAAGAAACAAAACATTTTGACTCCTAATTTCTTTGCAAGAACTAAAAAATAAGGTATTTAAGAAAGTTTTAGCTTTATATTTATCTCTTTATTTAACTAGATGTAATCTTTTGAGTCTCAAATATAAGATGCTTTTTTTTTGTAGTTTTTTTTGAGTATATTTCTTTAAATAACACAATAAAGAACATCCAGACTATTTAAATATTTTTATTAAAACCATATACATTTTTTATTTTGGCTTCTAATATAATTCAAATAAAAAAATTAGTATTGAAAATAAAGTGATTTTATTGAAAAAAAAAACAATTTTTATATTAGCTAACTTATGCATTGTGTATTTTAAATAATAGATAGTACTCTATAAACCTATGTATCAATATAATTAAAAAAACAAAGTTTCTAACAATCATTTATTTAAATGTGCATCTACTATAATATTATAAAAAAATAGTGTACTTATATAAAATAATACATACATTATTGTCCTTTAAATAATATTAATTTATTATAAACAGATCTCATGCTTCTACTTCTATCAAACATATTGCTGTTATAATGGTGAATTCTAATTTTAAAATATAGAGATGATATTAATTTAATTAAATTGCTAGTAACAGGTAAACGCAGTCTGTTCTTTAAAATGATTATTTAGGTTTTTAAATAAGTTTTGAATAATTAACAAACCTAACAATTTTATGTTTAATAAATTGAAATTTATTAAATTATTTCTTTTATTTATATAAATTTGAAAGATTTTCTCTGAAGTTCGACATATAAATATTACATCTTCGGAGGGATACGAGAGTTGACCTCTGTCTTTCTGATTTATAAAGGACGTATGAAAGTCAGCTCTGTCCCCTAACAATGCTTCCACACATTCTTCACATTTTAGAATTTTCAAGAGTTTGGTTACAATATAACCCCCTACATAAATAAGAATTTCATTTTTAAATTCTCATATTTCTATATTTAGAATGTGGTAATACATGTCATCGTCCATTTCTGGTTCGTTTATATTTTCTGCTATTCGCTGTCTACCACACGATTTATTAATAATATCAGAAGGAGACAAAACTGAAATTGTTTCCAATGGAATACAATTTCCTCTAAAAGAATCTATCAATTCAAGATGTACAAGCATTTTCTTATACGCGACTTTAAATTGTTTAGCTGTTGGGTTGTTGTTACAACCCCCATTGCCCTGATTTGCCCAAAAAAAAGTTCAACATGATCCTGGCTAATTTTGTAAGTAGGAATATACAACAATAAATGATTTTCTTCAATAATATTGTTATAGAGAAATTTTATACTTTTGACACAAAACAACAATCCTATTACCCCCATTTTTTTTTTACACTCTCACAAACAGGTTTGCCGATCGCTAATTCCAGAGATTTTAAATAATCTGCTGTTTCTGACAAAAATTTATTAAAACCCTCAAAATTTTGTTTGTTAACAGGCTGCTTGTAACCATACTGATACATATTTCTGGAATTCAAGATGTCAAATAAGTTATTGATACATCTAATAAATTTTACTGTAGCTTCACAATCTTTAAACTGCTCTAATTTTAACGTTTCGTTTAAAAACTCCAAAGCATGTGCTACAGAAGTACTGAATAGTTGGGTGGCTAATTTAACTTTCATTTTTTTTGTTTTTAAAGAATATGTGATTTTCTCAATTTATTAGCTAAATGAACACCCTCTTCATCTGGCAATTTCATTAATTTTACTAAATATTCCCACTGAATAATATCACCGTTTACATCAATAATATTTTTTTTATCTCCTAACAAATTTCTTAACAATTTAATCATATGACAGGGGTAAAAAAAAACTGCTATTCTTCTGCCACAACTGGGATCAACAAATGTAGATTGTATATTTTTGGGATCAAAATTACACCCTAACTGTTTGGCCAACGTAACATTGTTCGTAGCTCCATCCAAACATATCGAAACCAACAGTAGCCCCGTTTCATTGACTAACTTTAGACACTGTAGCACTAATTTTTTTTGTTGACCGGTTAAACTATCTATTAAAAAATATCCAAGAGGAAGCTTCCATGACTCATTAATGCAAACTAGCATGAACACGAGTGCATCCTTGGCTACAGGATGACAGTCAGTTTCAGTTTCTACTCCAAAATCTACAAATCTGTAATACTTCATTCCATCCCACTCCATATGCTGACGAATTGCCATTTCGTCTATAGTTAAGCTGCAAATAAGTTTATAATCTGTATTCTGTCCTTTGATTTTTAATAAGTCGAAAACTTCTGCTGTAAATCCGGCCTCGCCATTTATATTTTTGTACCACCTCGATATAGTCTGGGTGAGGAAGAGCCGAATTAAAAGTATTAGGAACAAAATTGTATGCCTTAACAGAATAATAATGAAGAGTTAATGAAAAGGCTTTAAGCTGTTAGCCATACTTATGTTTATGGTACATCTGTCTGCAAAAATTCTTCATTAGGTCCTATCTTACACAAAGTTTCTAATGTTTCATCGGTGACTTTGCCACTGAGTGATTTAATCACCTCAGCAAGCCTAGCAACTCTTTTCTTAAAATGGCAAAGACTTGTCCTAAGCCTCTTAATTTTTTTACGAGCTTTAGTCAACTGAGACTTCAGTTTTCGTTTTCGGGGTGTTTCAACCTTAAAAAAATTTACATAATTAATAAACAATATTGGCACTATTATTGATTTTTGATTATAGATTGAATGAAGACTTACTTTACGTAAGATGTTTATTTTTTTTTTTAATTTAACATACTTCTATTACTTACTGAACGCCAATATTAAATAAATAAAGGCCCTGGCAATGCTGACTGAACAATTTGAACAACTTATTTAATGTTTTTTAAATAAGTATACTTTATTTTTCAATAAGTTAAAATACGTAGTAATAGTAATCAATAATAAATTTTACTTAGTTAACTTACTTTAGAATGCCCTCGAATAGGAGAACTTGGGGGTATTTTATTTTCCACAAAACCCAAACTAGTAAATGACCTTTGTGGCAATTCTGTCCTTTCTATGTCCTGATAAAATCCAGTACTTGTTGATGGCCGTGGTTCATTTAACAAAGATATAGCAGCACTCGTTGATGGTTGAGACGAAACAGATGTAGTTTCGGTCAAGCTTTTACTAGTATCCTATAAAAAATAAGATGTATTATACCTACGTGTTATTGTTTATATTGTTTAAATCCTTTTGATATTTTATCTACAGGGTTTTTCCTCATATATTGACACTCCCCTGTCGAGCCCCCTGTAGACTTCATTTTTAAGAGTTATCGAAAAATATCAAGTTTTATGGATTTTTCTCAATTTTCATAATTTGCAATCAGAAAAAATAAATGAATATTGAGAATGTAAAATTTCTAATTGAACTATCCCTCTGCTTTATTGAACATCATTCACCTGAATTTAAAAAAATTAAAGGCCCTTGGAAAATTTTACATTTTCTATATTGATTTGTTTTTCTGTAAGAAAATCACAAAAATAAATCGTCGAAAAAATATATTTGAAAATAATAGTATACCTAAATAATACACACCAATTTCTTAATTATATTCTCGAATAAATTTAATAGGTTTTATAAAATAATTTTTCTGCTCATATGGAAACAGTAAATAAACAAAAGTTATGAATAAATACATTATTGTAAAAATAATTTAGGCACAAAATTTTAAATACGTTTCTAATTTTTATCAAATTTTATGTAAGTAAATACCTATTTGAGAACTTCGGAAAAGGTAATTTTTTGGACACTATTAACTGTTTGTTTAATAATTTAAGTAGGTAGGTACTGTATTTTTATTAATAATTATTTTAGTGATCTGAATAAACTAATATTATATATTTCTTTCGAATCTACTTACCGTAATGTCCATAATAGGTAAAGCATTTTGTTTTAAATGGAGTGAAAAAGGTGACTTCTCAAAATCATAAGACTCCTGGGTAAAATGTAAGTGGCATACATTGGAATTCACAAACATATCATCTTTTTCCAAATTTAAAGATACTCTCCAAGCCTCTCTTCTCTCAGTATCTTTTGGAACACTAAAAATAATACAATCTTAAAGTACCTATTATGTAAAATCGTATAAAACGTGCTACTGTCAACATTAAATATATTCATCCCCTTTGATTAATCCACATTATTGCAATAATTAATAACTATCTTTACAAATCTCATGGAAATGGGAAATACGGCTCTGTGTCTCCTTAAACAATCGAATATGGCCTCCAAAACAAACATGTTTATTAAGTAACTTACCGAAATAAATGATTTATCCCTCACACAGTTTGCAGTTTTGTGGTAAACACAACTTTTTATAACGCACCTGGGCATTTTTTCACTATATAATCACAAAAATAGTCACTGAATCAAAACCTCACTTCCACAACGAACATCGAAAAACAATATGGATGCGATCGAACTGTCGAAGATACCGACACACTGCCTGTGATTGGTGGGTGCCAGCAGTGGGAGAATTGGCAGCGTGCGCCGTGAATTATGTTCTATCTCCCCCTTTCATAAATCTATGTTGATATGTAAACAAGCAAATTGTTTCTGTATCCGGTCATAGCGGTTTACGAAAATATACCTGGAGAGGCCAACTCACTCTCGCTGTCTTTGTTATTCTTATAGCAATAGAGAAAATAATAATTGGAAATCGTTCAGAGTGAATTTACGTAAACGTCTTTAGCGTCATTGACATTAAGTATTAGGTAAATCGAGAATAAGTTTAGTTTCGATTTAAGTGCGTGTTGTTCTCTTTGTGCTTTTTTTTTATTTCAGTTTTGCGATATTTTAACAGTACCTAAAAGTGCTTTTTTGTTATTAGAATAGTTCTCGTCAAAGCTTGGATTTTGTTTACAAATAAAGTTACGTAGTTGTTTTTATTTAGTGACTTTTAGTTACTGATGTGAACTAGATTTTCCATCTTAATTCATAGGAATATGCTTGATGTCTGTAATTTGAATCATAAATTGGTTGGTAATGTAATGTACCTAAAAGATAGGTTAGTGTAACTCGCCCATTGACCTACATATCAGGTCAATGAACCAGCCGAACATATGACTGCTAGAATACGATTTATTTATTAATAAATTACAGGATTACTTCAAATTATTATAATCGCAGGGTAAGTAACTACTACTTGTTAAAAAATAATAATTCTTTTATTAATTTTGAAAAAACGAAATCAAAATTGTCAGTAGCATTTTATGTTTACTGTTTATCGGAAAATTTGGTTTTAGTTTACGAAACACTTGAAAGAAAGTTTAATTGATGCAAGAAAAAGACAAACTTGTACATTTCTTATATTAAAAGGTATTTTAAAATGTTTAAAAATTATTTCAAATGGAGCACTTAATCGCATAAGTAGGTAATTACCTATTTCATTCAAAATTATGTCCCGGAACGAACTTACTGCTAGGTGGTAAATTGTATATGAAATGCGGCAACACTGCTAAAGGTCAATGCAATATTTCAGATAAAATGAGGAATGTTTCTAGTAATCAGCAGTTCCAAAACAATTTCATCTTATTTTTTTGAAAGTCGATAACTCAATTTTACGTGGGAATTAAGAGAAAAAAAATGTGTCAGTGGGTTTCTACAGATGTCAAGAATCGGTGGTTTAAATATAACTACGCACTTAAGACTCACCCTGTATATATATATATATATATATATATATATATATATATATATATATATATATATATATAATTTTTAATAATAACAAGTAACGTTTTCCAAAAAAATGTTGCTTCACTAATTTATACATACAGTGGCGGATTATTCGGTATTTTAATTTGTACCCCAGAAAAAATAATACGCCACTGGATAAATTGAAAAAAATTATAATGTATTCCATTTACAATGGAAACACGTTAATATCTTCGGTATTTTCGAGCGTATCCAAAAATACATGTAATCTTATTACTACGTATGCTTTGGGTTACTTAAAAATTCATTTGTTGTCTTCGTATCAAAAAATTTTAAATACAATTTGACGAATGAGGGATAATGCGAAAAGTTACATTGTATCAAAAACATGTTTCCAATTTTTTTGTTTTTTTTTATAATTTCAAAATTGCATTCTTTAATATTGAGTCTTGGACGAAGAAAAATATCTCAATCTTCTATTTTAAATTTTAATGATTTCCTAACAAAACAATAATTTCAGTTGTTTTGCAAATAAAAATTGCAATCAGTGAGTCCGCTGTTAAGGGGCCTAGTCAGGAAAAAGCTTAGGATAGCTGTGTCACTCTCTAGAAAGTTTTTATACATGCGCCGCTGAATAGTTTTGCTCTTGACTATACCTTCACTGGACGTTTTATTCACCGACTCATTGAGGTGCGATTCCCGATAGAGGTAACACTTCCTTGCTCCATTTGTAGTGTCAAAGATACTTATTTAGAAAATTCTTTTTTAACCAAATAGTACGGAATAAAAGTTTGAAACTTGCTGAGCAATAATTATGAAGATTCATTCTAGACGATATGTATGAATTTTACCTCGAATTTTACCGATTGATATCATAATTCAGGAGCTAATCACGTCCAAATTTCACTTATATATACAGGATAAATTTTCCCTACATAAAGTGAAAATTAATTAAAATAGATATACATGTACCCTCTAGTATACTTTCAACTACTGATCCTCCAAATTTGGTGTAATTTGACCAAACCGTATGGAAGAAATAAATTTTGAAAAATTACCTTACAAACACTCGTTCAATTAGCCCTCTTAAGTTATACGTTTCAATAGCTCCGGTTTTACGGGATGCCACACTATTCGGTTGTGTAGTACTGCTTTTAACAATGTTCGATGTGTATACATTTACTGAATGCGTGCAAGAGCGGCAAGCGCTTTGAATAAATGACTTCCAATTCAGTCCTTAATTTGTCTTGTTGTAACATTGGATAAGATTCAACAACTGATTTGAAAGTTGACATCGGAAATTTCCTTGATTAATAAAATAATTGTCTACATTCACTCAAGATGCGACTTCTAAATGACCTCTGTATGACAATCTTTCTTTCATCTGAAAACTTATTGTATCACACACTTTCTTGGCAATTACGGAATTTCTTATCTAAGGATTAATTTTTCTCCGTTTATTATCATTCTCAATATTAGTAATTTCTTTTTCTATGTCATCAGTTGAATTTTTAATAGATGATATAATTTTTTCAAACTCTTCAACTTTTTTTTTAATACTGTCATTACTGTCTGTATTTCTGGCTTGAAATTGATTAAATAATATATCTACATGTGGAAAGATTTTGTGAAATATTTTCTTTAAGTCATCTGCTCGTTGTGTTTTATAATATTTTGTCTATAAACTGAATCTAACTGAACTGAAATATTACTGAAATAGTACTGCACTTTATATGATATGCCGAAATTTCGTGCATTTTTATGTTCTGATTTAAAAGTTTTTAGATCTTTAAATCCTGTTACCACCATATCTTGTCCATTCCGACAGAATCGGAATAAAATAGAACACATGGAAAACCAAACAGAGCATTTACCTTATCACATCCACAAATCCACGAACATTTTTTGTAAATTTACTTAGAAAAAATGCCATGTGAAAGTACAGTCATTTTGGCATCAACCAACTTAAAATAACACAAAAACACTCAAAACAGTGAAACCATAAATAAATATCGAGAACGAAACGATATAAGCACTACTACACTACATAAACATTAAAAGCGCACTGCGGCTCTGATAACTTGAGCCTTCTGTCGCGTTGTAAAAACCGTACTCCGCGATCGGCAGTTTCCTCGCTCGGTTCGTTTTCTTCATATATTTCCTTATGCGAGGAATGACTCATATGAGCTGAGTCTGCCCCACACTCTCTGATTAGAGTTATAAGTTGACGGTCAGTTAATTATGCGACATTATTGTACACATAGCGGTCACAAACGGGTAATAACAATGTTAAAAAAAACATTAAATATAAAAAACTGGAAAAAATTAATATTATTAATTTAATTACTGTTACATTTTCCTAATAGTAACTTGGGAAGCTCGAGCCCTGAGCCTCCTTGGAGCAGCCGCCACTGAATTAACCAGTATTTTCATATTGAAGTTATAAAACTAAAAACACAATTATCACGATTACCCCTCCTCCCCCTCCTTGGCGCCCTTGGTTTGCGTACAATTCCTATAAAGATATGTGTGATAATAATAAGCCAAATTACTCTGAATTTATGCTGTAATGATGGATTATCACTGTGTAATACTAATATAAATCATCTGATTACACCAATAAAAATTTTAAATATAAATAATAAATATACAATACCTTATACTGCTCATTGTAAGGTAAAAAATTATACATTTGAATTATGGTTCATTGCAGAGGTATAAGAAACAAAAGCGCTATAAAATCATCGCTGGCGGCACCTTTGTCCGTGATTTTATGGCGCTTTTTTATATTCCTTATAGGAGTATCTGCAATAATCTGTAAATAAATTAAAATAATAGACCAGTCAAATTAAGGGTTTTTCAAAACGATAATTTCCAACCATTCTCGACCAATACCATTCGATTCAGTAAGTTTTTTGAATTCTCATGGTCAATTTTTTGCCGTACGTTATATGAGCAAGAATTTAATTTATAAACAATTAAAGTTGTGAAAATGATGGAAATCGATGTTTCTGAATATTCAACTTCAAACGCTGCGACAACGGCAACAGATAGAGAAAAATTGCTCAGAACATTTTTTATAGAGCATTAAATTCCCTTCAAAAAAGTCCGCGACGGCATATCTCTACGATGAATAGTTAAGGCGTTACAATGAGTTAAATATTTATTATTTTTCTGCTGTATATCAGTTAGCTGTACAAGTAAAGTGCATGCGCGATCAACAGACTCGTACGCCGCGTGATGGCCGCCTGCGCAGAACATTTTAAAGTAGACTTGCTGTAAATCTTTCATAATTTTCTTATTTTTACAACGTTAGCAAATGTATTTATCACTTTTTTTGGTCTAGATATAATTATTATATACTTTTATGCATACTCAAAGACCTGGAAAATTATTATTAAGTTATAATACCAAGTACTATAGTGCCCTGTGCCCGAGGGTATCTACATATACGCTCCTAACATTCTTGAGAAGCAGGTGTTCCAAACTAGACTACCTTCCCCTTCTGGGTACAACGGGCCCATTGTACAAATATACATGGACACATTTTAAAGTTAACTATACGCAGTAACTCATTGTAACGCCTTAACTATTCATCGTAGAGATATGCCGTCGTGGACTTTTTTGTAGGGAATTTAACGCTCTATAAAAAATGTTCTGAATTTTTTACCTTACAATTTTTCTCTATCTGTTGTCGTTTTCGCAGCGTTTGAAGTTTATTTAGAAACATCGATTTTCATCATTTTCACAACTTTAATTGTTTATAAATTAAATTCTTGCTCATATGACTTACGGCAAAAATGACCATGAGAATTCAAAAAAAAAAACTGATTCGAATGGTGTTGGTCGGGAATGGTTGGAAATTATCGTGAAAATATGCCTGATTTTTGCTTAATTTGACTGGTCTATAAATAGACGGGGGTGAGTTAGTAAAATAGAAATATTAAAGCCAAAAAAGAAGAAAAAAATGTACAGGATGATCAATTTACATGACTCTCTCGTTTTCCGAAAAAGACTTCACAATTACTTATTTCTTTAAAAATCACACACCCCGGCAAAATGTATCACCATCCTAAAATTTTTATTATATATTATATATTATATCCAATTATAGACCTGTTAGTTTAATTAACAATTTTGCCAAAATTAAAAAAAATTAAAAGAATTAAAACAATGACTGATTAAATTTTTAAAGATAAATAACATGCTTCATAACGATCAGTTTGGTTCCTTGGAAGGCAAAAGCACATCGGATGCAATGCATGAGGTTAAAGAAATCACTTAACAACTTAGATTTGAGTATAAAATGTATTGCACTCTTTCTTGATTTAACTAAAGTGTTTGACATGGTAAACCATGAAATATTCCTAAATGTATTAAATCATTATGGTATTCCTGGGATCGTGTTAGACGTTGTCAAAAGTTATTTTATAAATCGACAACAATATGTGAACAACAATATAAGTGACTCAAGGTAGGTGAGAATAGGTGTACCACAAGGCACATTGTTAGTGCCTACTCTCTTTATTGTCTATATAAACTCCATGTTACAATTTAATATAAATGCTTTTTCAGTAATATCGTGCTGATGATACAGTGGATTAATTAATGCTAATACATAGGATACAAGAGAAATAGTACAAAATAGCTTATTTCAAATATAAAACTGGTTAGATATGTATCAACTTTATTTAAATGTGGATAACATAAAGTTTGTTACCAATGTAAATCTATCTGGCTTTCATAAAATTGATTCTTATTATTACAAATCTAAATGATGACATACAAGAAGAGTAAACTATATAAAATACTTGGCCATAATTATTGATAAAAATGTTAATATTGATCACTTGACAATTAAAGTAAGAAAACTGATATACAAATTCTATTAGGACCAGTATTAAGTAAAAAATTTTTGATTTTGGTTTACAAGGCTCTTACTGAGTCACTTTTTCGTTGTGGTATTTTAGTTTGGGGGTCAGTATTGAAATATAGTAAAAAAATTAAATGTTATTCAAAACTATATTTTGAATATAATCTTTAACAGGAATAAACTGTACCCCACTAGACTACTATATTCTGATGACATAAGTGACATTCGTTTCATATATATTCTTAATGTCTGTTTGTACATATACTTTTTAAAATGATGGATTAAAAAACTATGCTGCAAATAAATATTAAATAAGAAGCAATTCATTAGAGCTCCTTAAATTTCCTCCTAGTAATAAAAACATTAATCAAAGAATTGTAACATATTTGGCACTTAAATTTTATACCATTGTTCCTAGAAGAATCAGACAGATCTATAATGCAAGAAAGTTAAAACTTGTATTATATGTAAACATGTAATGATTGTGAATGTATCACAATCATTATCATCCTTTTTGTTACCTTCTAGGTAACAATTATTAGGAATAAGTCCATAAATTGTACCTATTATCATAATAATGTGTTTCTTAATTTTTGCATTTATAAATAATAGCACAAACCTACTGTTTTATGATACATAACTAATTATATCTATAAATAGTATACTGCTTGTGTATTAAACGTGTTATTATTTCACTTAAGTGCATATGTTTCTTGTGTGTCTTTGTTAATAATACAGGGTGCTCCCAACCAAAAGTAGGCACCCTGAATAACTTTGGAGATAAAATTTTCTTGAAAAATTGGTGAAACACGTCGACCTTGTTTCCAAGGGGGACATATTTTAATGTAATACTTGTATACCTATCATCATCCCTCTACCTACACGGTCCACTCCCTCAAAAAAATTTAAATGGCAAAGGGGGTCGAGTGATACATCTTTGAATGGTCTTTCAATTTTCTACGTAACTGTGTATTTTTTTTAAACTTTTATCGATTCGTTCCTGAGAAATAATTGTTTCATTATTTTAGGTTCGGGAAATAAAAATAAAAGAAGCAGTTTAAATTATCGTATGTATTGTTCAAAATGACCTCCACCGACTTCCATACGTAGTATAGTCTGTTTTGAAATTCTGTACGAACATTTCTAAACACATCTGGAGTCAATAAACGGCATTCTGAACAATTCTTTCATGTAACTCTTCCAGAGATGCTGGTTTTGTTGCAAATATCTTCGGGCCATTCCACAGGACCTCTTCTTCCAATCCATCGCTCAGGAAACCGATTATTCAAAAATTGCCGGACTGCTAAAAGCAAAATGTGGCGGTGCCCCATCCTGTTGAAAAAACAGTTCGCCCTCTAAAATATTATCGTCTTCTACGAGGATTTGGGTAATCATTGGGTCGATGTTATTTTCTAACAGATCGAGGTACCTTTCGCCATTTAAATTGTTAGGATAAAAAACGGCCCGACAATGTGATCCCCTAAGATGCCAGCCCAAACATTTAACTTCTGAGGCCCTTGAGTATGAGTTTCCATGAACAAATGTGGATTGGTATCACTCCAATACCTACAATTGTACCTGTTTACCTCCCCATTTAACTGAAATGTCGATTCATCAGAAAAACACGTCGATTCATCAGAAAAACACGTATTGTACAGTAGATTGGTATTACCGTTTAATTGTTCACTAAAAATCTCACAAAATTCAAGTCGACAATCGGGATCATCTTCGTTTAATTCGTGTACCAATTTAAATTTATGTGGATGAAATTTGTGGGCCTTTACAATTCGATGAACACTGCTTCGTGATACACCGGAAGCCTCAGTTACTTTCCTGATCGATTGAGTATTATCCATCTGCAAATGTCCCAGAACTGCCACTTCGACTGCTTCATTCCTAATTGGTCGCTGAGGTTCATGCTTTTTGTTTCTTACAGAACCTGTTTCCATAAATGTTGTCAATAATTGTAAAACATACTGAGAACCAACCCTTCTATCTGCGTGATATCATTGAATATGCGCTCCGTAGCTCTAGCACAATTATCGTTTTTAAAATAAATGCTGACAATTTCTATTCTCTCCTGAAGGGTATAAACATTTTGAGAACTCACTCTGGTAAAATGTGTCTCGATTTAAAATTGGTTGTGAACAAATTAATGTTCAAGGGCTATCAAATACTTATGAGTCTTTTATTATTCTAAAAACTAAACTGACAAGGAAAGTGTTTTTTGTCGAAAAAACTTGTGTTGATTTGAGAGCACTAAAAAATGTAGTTTTTTTTTAAATTCCAATACCCAGTGCCGTGTATTTTAGATTTTTTAAACGATTTCGATTGTGTGTAATCATAAAAATAAAATTATTTTCCTTAAGAACGAGTCGATAAAAGTTTAAAAAAATACAGAGTTATGTAGGGAATTGAAATACCTTTCAGGATGTATCACTCGACGTCGTGCCATTTGAATTTTTTGAGGGGTGGCCGTGTAGGTAGAGGGATGATGATAGGTATGCAAGTATAACATTAAAATATGTCCCTGAAACAAGGTCGACGTGTTTCACCAATTTTTCAAAAAATTTTTATCTCCAAAGTTATTCAGGGTGCCTACTTTTGGTGGACCCCTGTATTTACTTTTGTTAACGTATTAAGTTAATGATGTTAAATAAGTTAAAATTAAATTAAATGAAAATATATACGGTCAAGAAAAACATACCATTTGCTTACCCCGTATATTTTAGTTTTTAATTAATGTTAAGTGACATTGAAATAAAAATTATATAGGCAACAGCTTGTAATTTTTAAAATATCAATAATTAAAGAAATAAGGAAATTTTTATTTGATATTAGTTTTTTCTGGACATTTTATTATTTTAGGTACTATTAGAACTTAATTTACTTAATCAATTAAGATATAATGATAACGGAGTGTATGCCACATTTTCGTGAAAAAGCCTCACTGTGCAACGGTTCGTTTACTATGCCTGTAAACGTCTTTCAAGAAATAAAAATTGAAGTGGGAAACCTTTTACTAGCCTGAGAGATTTTTGACGGAAGTTTGCTAAATAATTATAAATACAGTGTGGAAACTTATGATGGAATAATTCTGTATGTTGAAATCAGAAATTTTTTGTAAAAATCCTCTGATAGATTGATTTTTGTTTTTAAAACGCCAATTTTTGCTAACAATTTCTTACCCTCTTACAGATCATCTCCTTTGAAAATTTTAAATGGCACAAGGGTTTGAGGTACACCTTGTTTGAAAGGTATTTTATTTCTCTATACACTGGTTTTAAATTTTTTTGAATTCGGTTAATCCATGTCCGCGTTTTAAAGGTTTAAAATCAAATATGATGAATATTTTTATGTGGTTTCGTGGACGAGTGGTAAGGACACTTGCCTCTCAACCTGGAGTCCGGGGTTCGATCCCCGGTCAAGGAACTATGATTTTTTCTAAACTAGAAATTATTCCTGGCATACTCGGACATTGGGTGTGTGTCCATTGTCTCTAAATGTGTAACCCTCTCCTGCATAAGGTATCTTGAAATACCTTCATAGATACAGGGTGTTATATTACCTGTGGTGTTCAATTTTTTTAATTAATCATTTAAATAGAATATTTCCGAATAAATGGATAGGCAGAAGAGGTGCATTAGAATGGACCCACAAGGTCCCCTGACCTGACTCCACTGGATTTCTTTTTGTGGGGCCACCTAGAAAACAAGGTTTAGCAAACAAAACCTGTAAACTTGCAAGAGTTAAAAGACAGAATAATGGCTGAAATAACGGCTGTTACTCCATAGATATTCGAAAACCTCGAAAAAGAATTTTACTTTAGACTGGGTTACTGTCAAGAAGAAGAAGGTGTTCACTTTGAACAACTCATTAATTAACTTTAATAAACTAACTAAATCTGTTTTTACCGTAAGTTTTATTAAAAACTCAGTTTTAGGATTTAAGTAAGAAATTTTTGAATTTAAGATATTCCAGCGTTTTGGCAAATTCTCTTATCTTAAAAGCTTATATACATTTTCCAAGAGAGGCAAGAAGTATAATTTGCGTCTTATTTCATGAGAAGAGAGTGGAAATATATGCCATTTTGCCCATTTTTCAAAACCGGCAGTTATATAAGTTATGTAGGAGCCTTCATATAATTAAAGTAATTGATACGTATGTGTTTATTTATATACAAGTAATATATACACTGTAGTTACTTGATAGAAAGTAACTATAATATGCACCAGCTCGGGAATCAGTATTGTGGACGGAAAGCCGGGATAGGTGTATGTAATATAAGTAACTGGCAAACATTCCGCTCCCTGTTCATGAACCATGTAGATAGGAACTTTAGTCATTAGTCATTGTAGAATCCGGATTTAAATATTACATGACGTCAATATCAGAAGGCAGATAGGATACCGATGTAAACAAATGCACAGAAATAATAAACATGCCACATGTACCAGATGACCAGATTGAAATAGGCGTATTTTAAACGCTGTCCAGACGCCTTCATGTGAAGTGGCATCCGTTACAAACAGCAAGACACGTCCTTTATTATTTTCATAGTTCTCGCCCCGACTGCTATCCTCATTCATACACATATCGTTTTTGCATTTGTGGGTTTTAACACCTTTGTTGATATTAAGCGGGTTGGCATTGCCACTGTCTCATCCATCTCCTCAACCAACACATTTTTGCGATGTTTTGACCACTTGCATCTGCTTTAATTTCGTTGCACACCGGCGATATGTAATTTTTCCTTAATATGGTGGATTCCACATGCACAGTAACGTTATTGTACTTTCCATCAGCACAATTTTGCAGAACCTGTTTAAAATGAAGGTTATCTAATTTGGTCCACGAAATGTTACACGCCATTTTAACTAAATCTAAATTAAATTGTTTTTGTCTGTCAGTAGCACTCGTACTCTCACACGTGTTTATGATTTAAGTTGCAACATGCTGCAAAACTTGTGTTTTCACTATCCATGACAATATTTTCTCATAAATATTGCACCAAAGTCCCCTTAAACTCTAACCTTTATTTATCGTTCTACAGCTACTCCTCGAAGGCGAAGTGAACGCGATGATTTCAAAATCTTCCACGACAGTATTCTCCGATTTAAAAAGTATACATACCCGCTGCGGTTACAGGTTGACTACTGGACAGTGTTGACAGAAAAATATCTTAACCCTAATTATTCGCAAATTGCAAGGTATCGTTTTTAAAGATTTTAGCTAAAATCTGTAAACCGCTAACAGCGATTTATAGATTTAAGTTGGATACTTTGGAAACGCACTCTCAACTTGACCTAGATAAAAATGTCCTTTTTATTTTTCACATCTGCTTCTTTTAAAACTGATATTATTTTGTGTTTTAATGTAGAGATGGGAAGGTAGTGACGACTTTTAGGTAGGTATAATATTCTAAATACCTAACGAATTGTAGATGTACCTAAAATTATAAAATTATTTCTTTTCATCTGCTTATTTGTTTACTTTGTTGTAGTTAAATTAATTGATTAAAATTTATCCGGTCCTGGAATCTAATATTAGGATCCAGACTCTAATCATTAGTCATTACTCATTACTCATTAGTCATAACTGTATTTTATGTTTTAGGAATTTTGTACAGATAGGAGAGTTTACTTGAAATTCTAAAAAATATAAGTAAAGAATTTGCCAGATCGCCGGCGATATCGTATTTGATTTTATATCTTTTAAAATGCTCTACTCGGACAAGGATTAATCGAATTCAGAAGAATTTAAAATCAGTGTATAGGAGATTAAAATAGGTACCTTTCAAACAAAAGGTATAACTCAACCCCTTGAGCCATTTAAAAATTTCGAAGGGGATGTTCTGTAGGGGAGGAGAGTTGAAAATGGCATGAAATTTTTATGGCAAAATTATCCGTTTTAAAAACAAAAATTTACCTGACTGAGGATTTTTTTCTAAAAAAAATTCTGTTATCGAGATACAGAATTTATTCTCATAAGATGCTTTTAAAAATAGTGAGAAATAATATCCTTAATAAAATGGTGAATAAACAATATTAATTCATTTACACTCTAGAAATATAATACAGGATGAGCCACGGTGGGTGGAGTATTAGAAGTATATGGAGAATGGATCAACCGATTGCTTTGAAATTTTGGTTACCAAGATAATCGAGTATGATCTCTCCAACTAAAATATTTTCGAAAGTGCGGTGTTGCCACTTATACGTAAAACTGGCAACATCTTCGTTATTTTAAATGGAATACCCTGTATATCTTTGCGTTTTTTGGATCGTCGTCTCTTTCTGAGTAACTTTTATTAATATTTCCCTATACCTATCTCAAGCCGTTTTCCAGATAATAATTCTTTTCTGAATTTATTGCCAAAAATTTGACTTTCAGTAAATCGTGTTTTCTCTTACCTACGCAGCAATTAAAAGACAATTTTTTAGTTGCGGCTAGGCAAGGCCTGGGGGCATTTCCTGCATTAATTAAATGTTTCGAATATCATACAGGGTGAGTTAGAGAACGCTTTCTACAAGTGACTTAGAAAAATGCACGAAAGTCAATTTTTTTAAATGGAATGCCCTGTATATTATTACTGATTCGGAAAGGCGAAACATTTACCTCTTTAAAAAAGGTAATATACTCTATACCTAATGCACACCGTTTTCGATTTATGGGCACTTTTCTGTAACCTTACCAATAATATTAGTCTTCTGGTATATTATAACGAGCGGGCCATGAAATTTTTGTTTTGTCATTTTGTAATGACAACACATGTTATTTTTCTAAATAAATTTGACGTTAGTGATATTTGCACCTAATTTGAATAGCTATGTAGCACAAATATGGCAGAAAATAATTATACAAACACGGTTTTAATTGATTTGTTTATTATCCATGGAGAGTGCAATAAGATTATCAGCAGAACTTGTAGAAGATTTAATGAGAAATATCCGAATTTGCCGCAGATCAGAGGAATTTTATAAATTTTGGTTCATCATTAAGAGAACAATAACAGTGTCAGTATTAGGAAAAAATAATAACTAAGCAGCAACAACAGTAACAAAGTCTAAGTAGCAATAACAAATAATACCAATAACAGTAATAAATATAAAAATATTAAAAATATTGTTATAATTGTTCGAAATGTAGACCGTTAACTTCCAGACACTTTTGTATACGACGATGGACGACGTTTGTTGTAGCAGCTCTTATTTCAGCGGGGTCCAAGTTTTCAATCTCTTGAATCACTCGACGTTCTAATTCTTCCCTGTTGTGGACTGCAGTTTTATAAACTCTATCTTTAAGAGTACCCCAAAGATAAAAATCTAACGGGGTAAGGTCAGGGGACCTCGGAGGCCAATTCCACGGTCCCAAACGTCTAATCCAACGATCATCGAAAAAGCGGTCCAACTCCATACTAATTTCGTGTGTACAATGTGCAGGAGCCCCGTCGAGTTGATACCAACAAGTTATATATTGTTCAATTGACATAATATCAAGGAAGTCTTCCACAATTGTTCTAATTATGTCTAAATATTTTCTGGAATTCAATTTTTCGTCGTATATGTAATATTTTATTTTGTCATCCATTAACATAAAAAACACATTGAAACTAAATTTGACTTGAAAGCCAGCCTCTCTAGTAACGTGGGGTCGTCTGTGGCCCAATAGTGACGATTTCGTGTGTTACAAATCCCTTCCCTAGAAAATTTTGATTCATCAATCCATATAATTTTCTTTAAAAAATTGGAGTCCTTTTGCATACGTACAAGTAACATTTCATAAAATTCTATTCTCTGTAGATAATCCTGAGGCATGAGAAATTGGACTCTTGTAAATTTGTAATTATGCATTTTATGGTTTGCTAGTATTCTTCGAATGGATGAATATGGCAATGCTAAATCCCGCTCAGCACAACGTATGGAATACTGGGATTTGCATGAAAATATGCTAGCACATCGATTTCATTGACCTCGTCAGATGTCACAGGTTTAGGTAAATTTCTTGCTTCTCTTAATGACGAACCAAAATTTATAAAATTCCTCTGAATTCGTAAAAACTTTCTGTTGTTCATCTGCGGCAAATTCGGATATTTCTCATTAAATCTTCTGCTGAAGTTCTGCTGATAATCTTATTGCACTCTCCATGGATAATAAACAAATCAATTAAAACCGTGTTTGTATAATTATTTTCTGCCATATTTGTGCTACATAGCTATTCAAATTAGGTGCAAATATCACTAACGTCGAATTTATTTAGAAAAATAACATGTGTTGTCATTATAAAATGACAAAACAAAAATTTCATGGCCCGCCCGTTATAATATACCAGAAGACTAATATTCTTGGTAAGGTTACAGAAAAGTGCCCATAAATCGAAAACGGTGTGCATTAGGTATAGAGTATATTACCTTTTTAAAGAGGTAAATGTATCGCCTTTCCGAATCAGTAATAATATACAGGGCATTCCATTTAAAAAAATTGACTTTCGTGCATTTTTCTAAGTCACTTGTAGAAAGCGTTCTCTAACTCACCCTGTATGATATTCGAAACATTTAATTAATGCAGGAGATGCCCCCAGGCCTTGCCTAGCCGCAACTAAAAATTGTCTTTTAATTGCTGCGTAGGTAAGAGAAAACACGATTTACTGAAAGTCAAATTTTTGGCAATAAATTCAGAAAATAATTATTATCTGGAAAACGGCTTGAGATAGGTATAGGGAAATATTAATAAAAAGTTACTCAGAAAGAGACGACGATCCAAAAAACGCAAAAATATACAGGGTATTCTATTTAAAATAACGAAGATGTTGCCAGTTTTACGTATAAGTGACAACACCGCACTTTCGAAAATATTTTAGTTGGAGAGATCATACTCGATTATCTTGGTAACCAAAATTTCAAAGCAATCGGTTGATCCATTCTCCATATACTTCTAATACTCCACCGTGGCTCACCCCGTATATAGTTCTGTGCAAGAGCCATAACAGGTTAAGTCCAAATTTCTCAAAGTGAGATTATTATTGGTTTAAGTCGCTTGTTATTGAAAGCTCTACCGTCCGTTATAGTCCAATAAGGCTTTGAGTGTGAAGGGATCAGAGATAGCAAAAGTCTTAATTTATTATGGTTATTATTATTAAATCCAAACGAAATCTTCTAGCTACATTTGTTAAAAACTTAGTTTCTTTTTTAGCAAAAAAAATTGTCACGATAGGAATAACAAACCAAAGAGAAACGACTATAGTATGGGATAAAACAACTGGAGAACCACTTTATAATGCAATAGGTAATAACGATTATATTAGTGATAACAAAAATGTGTTTCATTTTTTTTTAAATTCTAGTATGGAATGACATAAGAACAAATACAACAGTTGATACAATATTAGCAAAAATACCAGACGGCAATACTGATTATTTCAGGCATATTTGTGGTCTTCCCATATCACCATATTTTAGTGCTTTCAAACTCAAGTGGCTTATGTATTATATTCCCCAAGTTAAAAAAGCAGTGAAAGCCAAGAAGTGCCTCTTTGGAACTGTCGACACGTGGATATTATGGGTGAGCGTATTATTGGTTCAAGAGGATACATGTTTGCATAATATTGATTTAAAGGCACTCAAGCAATTTGATTTGTACAAGTTCGTTTTGCGTAAGCAAGTTTGTGCAAAATATCCGTCACGGACGCTCAATGTTGCATGTCGTACTGCTAGACTGAACTCGAAATAGCCCACTAATAATTCAGTCTTGTCTTACAACTTGCATTCAGTTTTATATGATAAACCTGGCCGACGAGTTGTTATTTTTTTTCTGTTTATCAGAATAATCTTTGTTCTTTACTTTTCACAGACAAGGGTTTTCCTTATATATGCTAATAAAATCAGTTAGAAATTCTCTTGACACTAAACGTAAATCTGACTTGTTTTAATACAAGTATACTTCTAATAAGTTAAACAATACTACAATAATTATCATAAAATAAAACAACTCACGCTACCTACAATGATAATATAATGCAAGATTGATTGTATGTCGCAGCACCACACAGACACTGCGATTTGTCGTTGGCAGAAAAATTTCAAGTTGGTTTTGATTTTATTCAAGCCAAATTTATATCTGAATATCCTAAATAAATCTGCCGTCTTGTTGACACTAATACATCGATAAGTCTTCGACTTCCGACTTCACTTAGCGCAAGCAAGTTGATATGCAACACAGAGCGCCTGTGCCCGCCTTAAAAGCAGGAACACATTTTCTACAAGCCAAACTTCTCTACTTGCACAAGCCGCAAATTTTCGTTTAGATCTCGGTTTAGATGTAACGATTTACTTGCAAAAGTGACGTTGCACAATCCGATTGGTGCAAATTGGGTGTCTGAATCCACCTTTAAATAGGCCTTGTCTGACCTATATCTACTGCTCTTATAAAGCACCGATCCGCTAACTAGCTCGAGAGCCACGATACAGCCTATTTTCCGAATTTCATAGTGGTTTTGAACTCTCTGCAACTCTACAAAACTTCAGGGTTTTCTAGCTTCCTATCACCGAACTGCTAGGCATTCAATCATTCCCATCTCTTTACATTCACTAGAACCATTACCGGCTGCTTAACGCGCCTGAGCCGCCGCTCACACAAGTGGGTCATCTCCGATTTCATTGCAATGTCTAATTTTTCAAATCTCGCTGCCACACATCTCTAACCACTGTAGCGCTCTCCCATATATTCTGGCATTCATACCAAGCATCCCGCACGACTTTTATCAGTTTGCCGACATTACAGCCCCAATTAAATTATTTTTTATGTACGACCGGTCTTAATTGATCACTTTATATACTTGGTTTGAGAGCTTAAAGTACCACTTTAAAGTCCGTCAGGCTGTAAAATACTTTACAGCCCGCCCTGGGCTCTTGTTTTATTTTTCATACAACATTTTCGACTTCTGAGGCAACATGTCCAACGTAGCAGCTTCGGTAATTTCTGGTAATTACAATTTAATTTACTACTATTGTATCACGCGTTTTTCGGAATGGGATGAAATCCAAACTTCCTAAAAGTCTAGTCATCTCATAACGTTGTAACATTTTTGATTTTGGTGTTTGCAGTTGCTGAGCTGAACTCGGCTTCAGATTATTAAAACCTCGAATAATACGATTCCGATTATTACTTCTACGATTTCCGTTCATTCAGGTCTAACAGTAAGCCAAAGTTCGAAAACGGTGGTGTTCTAATGAAAACGCGAAAATCTGGAAGTCCCCTATTTGGAAAAATTTTTGATACGAACTGCTGTCTCAGCATTTCCGTCATAGAATCTAGAATCTAGTGATAATGAATATTTGCATATTTTTCTGTTACTAAACAGCATGACTTTCAGAGTTACGATGACAAAGTAACAGCACAATTAACCTCAAAACACATACAGTTACTGCAATAGTTGTTTGATAATTAAAGATTAATTATTTGAATGATAGCTTTTCTAATGCTTTCTTTTAAGATGATCTGATTCGTCTGCAGAAAAGATTTTGACTACAAATAAATCGGAAACGGCTTCTATCAAAATTTTGCAGAAATACTGTTTTCTTCAGAATTCCATAGGTAATTCAGTAATTTAGTATTTTTCTCAAAAATATGTAGTGACGTACAACATATTTTTAAAAAAAGGATACGTAACCTCCCGCCAATGGCTTTCTATTACTATTTTTGGATTTGAACCGTAGATGCAGGTTTACATTAAAAAGTGGTGTGCCAAATATGAAAAGGATTGCTTTTGTCTTCCCTTAGATAATAAATTATATTTTTTTTTACTGAAACTTCTACCTTTTTGTTAGGTTTTGATTAGAAACTCCAGTTATTGTTATGTACTCGTAACATATTTCTGAAGTTTCGCCTTGGAAACTGGACCTCACTCTATAGTGATTTAAACCAAACTTTCAATGAGAACCTCTATACTTGATATTTGACTAAGTACTATTGTTTGTTTCATTTCCAAATAAAGTGTAATTAGCCCAGTCACATTAGAGGTTTCACCTCTGAATGAGAGATAATAAGCTGTAAACTTGTATAAACCTTTTTTTGGCGTTCTAAAAGTTGTCTCAAAAGTCTCATAAAATCTCGTGTCCGCGTCTTAAGATATTCAAGGTCAAAGGTCGGAAAAATCGGTTTTTTGTAAATATCTCGCTTCCTATGGTTTTAATGCCATTTGCATTTATTATAAAAATTATAGAGAATAAAATTCTCTACAACTTTTGTTCCAAACATTTTTTATATACTCAACCGTTTTTGAGATAGAGGGCGGAGAGCGCGCCGCGCTTACCTATTCACAGCATAATGCAAGGTCAACCATTAAGTCCCGGTAAATAATACGCCGTATAAAGTCTATAAATCATTAAAAAATATATAATTATGAATAATTTGAATTGTTTATTAATTAATACATTATATTTAATGATATTTTTCATTTATCAAATATATATTTGTTTAATATTACTTACCTTTCCGTGTAATCAAAAACTTGTTGAGTGGAATACTTGTAAGTATATTTTAATTATATTCTAATATATATGTTAACAGGTTGACTGCCGACCATATTTTTGAGTCACTCTCGGACGCCGTTAAGTTTTATTTGTTTTGTTGCCTTTATTTATGCCATAAATCATGTAAATTATAGTTTTATCATTTTAATTTTTTTTTTTGTCTTAAATTAGCGAAAAAAATTATACTCCGATCGGAGTTGCCGGCGTCAGGCATTAATATTTTCACGGGATGCCGAACACTCCGATTGGAGTCGCTATACACAACACTCCGATCGGAGTAGGGGGCGTCGCCGATTGATGCTGGTACACTCCAATCGGAGTAGTCGGCAGTCAACCTGTTAATTATATTTTAAGTAGAAAAATAATAGAGTAAATACATTTTAATTATATCTTTATTTAGAAATACTTTTTCATATATTTATTACAGTTGAAGTTCAAATGTGGGGAAGTTTTTCAAAAACTTTTATAATTAGAAGGACTTCCGGTCGCTCGAAAATTTCCAATTCAATATCATCATTTTCGTTGTCAAGGATATTTGTCTCTAGATCTTCGAGAATTTCGGGGTAAAATGTACTATCTTCATCGAGATCGCTTTGATACCGTGAAGCATTGAGGCACGCTTGCCCATTACACTGGCCACAAGCTAAAGAACATTGCAATCCCGATTTCCTGCACCCGCAGCGTGAACCACAACCATTCTTGCAGTTGATTACACGGAAAGGTAAGTAATATTAAACAAATATATATTCGATAAATGAAAAATATTATTAAATATAATGTATTAATTAATAAACAATGCAAATTATTCATAATTATATATTTTTTTAATGATTTATAGACTTTATACGGCGTATTATTTACTGGGACTTACGGTCGACCTTGCATTATGCTGTGAATAGGTACGCGCGGCGCGCTCTCCGCCCTCTATCTCAAAAACGGTTGAGTATATAAAAAATGTTTGGAACAAAAGTTGTAGAGAATTTTATTCTCTATAATTTTTATAATAAATGCAAATGGCATTAAAACCATACGAAGCGAGATATTTGCAAAAAAACCGATTTTTGCGACCTTTGACCTTGAATATCTTAAGACGCGGACACGAGATTTTATGAGACTTTTGAGACAACTTTTAGAACGCCAAAATAAAGGTATATACAACTTTACAACTTATTATCTCTCATTCCGAGGTTGACCCTCTTTTTTGGCTTATGTGACTGGATTAAATAGTAATTAAATGTTTCCTTATGCTCAAGTGCAATGATAATATTTTTATGAGTGATAAAGTGAAATCTCACAAACTTTTCTGTTATTTTTTTTAAACTACATTAGTAATTTCTATTAGGAAATTAACTGATGTTAACATTTTAATAATACACATACAGGGTGGGTCAATAGTGCGTTCGAAATCGATTATATGATAGCTAGAAATTTTATTAAAAAACATAAGTAAACTAGATAAAAAACTCTATAACCGGTAATTTATTTTTGAATACAGGGCGGACCAAGACGATTCTACAGGGTCAAGTTTCAATAGGATACCATGTATATAGCACATTTTTTAAAGCTTTTTCTAGTCTCCTTCCACCCTATATTTTTTTGACTATCTCCTAACTACTTGGATGTAATGATTTTTTTTTTGTTGAAATAATGCCTTCTACAGATGCATATTGAAAAAATCACTGTAGTCACAATTATGGATTTTAAGAAAAAAAAATATTAATACCAGTTACGAGACATCTGTGAAATGTCTCTGAATTATTTGCACTTCCTAAGAATATACAGGGTGGCCAAAAATGCTTTTAATTCAGAATTTTTTGAAATGAATTTTCTCATTTTTTTCAAATGGAACACCCTATATATTTATCGACCATGTGATGTAAAATTGAAAAATAAACATTTTTTTATGTATGTTCATCCTATGGCTGTTTGTAACCATTTTCGATTTATTGAGCAATAAGTACATAAATCAAGAATAAACTTAAGAAATATAATTCAACACAAAAAAATTATAATAAGTACCCCACATGTTGCCCATTTCTATGCACTTCTGGAATAAGGTTTCTACTGTTCTTAAACTTGCCGGTGTGATACTTCTAAAAGCAATTATGGTTATCCTTTCTTTCTTATTTTGGATTATAGTTGGCATGTCTCTATAAGCAATTTTCTTCATGTATCTCCATAAAAAAAATCAATTTTAGTAAGATCTGGGTATCTAGCAGACCATTTGGAAGAAATGGTCCCACTGGGCCATTTCTTCCAATCCATTAAAGTGGGCAACTATTATTTAGGTCCTCAGTTATTGCATTTAAATAATGTGATGGTGCACCATCTTGCTGAAACCACATCCTATTTCGGATCCTTTCAGGAAGATTCACCCATAATTATGGCAGAAAGTTCTCTAAAAAATGAGGATTAATATCTCCAGTCAATGTATCATCAAAGAAATGTGACCTTATTACATGTTGTCCAATAATTCCTCCACAAACGTTTATGAACCATCTGTGCTGGTTATCAACTTGCCTGAAAAAGTGATGATTTTCCGAAGTATAGTAATGGAAATTGTGCCTGATAACAGATCCATTTTTATGAAAAGTTGCCCCATCAGTGAATAAAACATTATTGAAGAAAGTAGCATCCTCTTGCATTTTACTTCTGGCCCAATTACAAAACTGTAGACGCGTTTGAATATCGTTATCACTTGGTTCCTGATGCATTTGAATGTAATATGTATGAAACTTGTTTTTTCAGAATGTCTACTTATTCCTACTAATGAGCTCACTTCTCTCTGTCTAATAGGATCCTCAATCGTTGTCAGCACCACAGATAACTCATTTTCTTCATTCACAACATTTTTATCGTTCACTTTTTTTATACTTGCCGTTATCCACAAATCCATCAAGCAGATTTTGGAAGCTCTTAACTTCAGGGAGCCTTCTTTCAGGATACCGTTGGTGATAAATTCTTTTGGCAAGCAAACAATTTCTTTCCGATTCACCCAAGACAAAAATCATGTCTACAAGTTCTCTGTTAAAAGTCATTTTGCAAAACTCCAAATACTTCAAAATTGACAAAAATGAGAATTGACAACCGATAACTATGTTAAATATTCATTTGTGCAAAATAGTTGATAGCGAACTGAGGTTTTATTGTTTGTCAAATTAAAAACAGCCAAAATAATTTACAAGCAAAACATTCACAAAAAATTGATATGCTGGACGAGATCAAGACACAAACATAAAATGACCTCACTAAAAAATCCATGTTGTTTTTATGGAGCAGATAAACTTATAATTTTTTCTGTAAATTATTTGAAGAAACCGTAAATCTTTTGTTTATTCTTGAATTTTGTACTTATTGCTCAATAAATCGAAAATTGTTATAAGTAGCCATAGGTATGTACCAACAAAAAATGTTCGTTTTTCAATTCTACTTTACATGGTTGAAAAATAGGTGCCATTTGAAAAAAATGGGGAAAGTAAATTCAAAAAAGTTCTAAATTGGAAATCAGTTTTGGCTATCTGTATACTTTTAGGAAGTGAAAATGATTCAGAAAGATCTCACAGATGTCGCGTAACTGGTATTAATATTATTTTTTTTTCTAAAATCCATTGTGACTGGTGAAATTTCAACAAAAAAAAAAAGCATTACATCCAAGTGGTTGGAAGATAGTCAATAATAATATATGTGTGTAAGGAAACTAGAAAGAGGCTTCAAAAAATGAACTAATATACATGGTATTGCATTTAAAAAAAAAGACATGACCTGGTGGAATCGTCTTGGCTCGCTCTGTATATTCGAAAACATTTTCCGTTTATAGACTTTTAATCTAGTTTACTTATGTTTTTTGATCAAATTTTTAGCTATTATAGAACTTGTGTTATCGAAGTCGGAAAATTGCCTCATCCTGTATATTAAACACATTGGAAATCATCAGCTACCTCAAATGAGAAAATGTACATGAAGTGTAAATAATGTACATTTGATTTCTGTTTTTGTAGAATCTAACAGGTGGTGTAAATGACGGTAAACACATAACGGACGTTACAAATGCCTCTAGAACATTCCTTATGAATATAGAATTATTAAATTGGGATCCATTGTTATTACACACCTTTAAAACTCCTGTAGAAATACTGCCAGAAATTAGAAGTAGCTCGGAAATTTATGGACAAGTTTCAGGGGATTTTCCATTAAAAGGTGTACTCATATCAGGGGTAAGTATATTGGGCACTTTAACCCTATTTTATAAAAAATGCTTTTTTTATTTGTCATAGATTTTGGGTAATCAACAAGCTTCTTTATTAGGACAAAATTGTATAAAAGAAGGTCAGGCCAAGAGCACTTATAGAAGTGGTTGTTTCCTTCTTTATAATACTGGAACATCGGTAAATATAATGTACCTTTTTTTTAAGGGTTACTTATTTTTTTTAATACATTTTGAAATATTGTCAGAAAGTTACATTATTGTAACTGCTAAAGGGTAGAAATTTCTTTAATTTATCTTATGTTCATATCTGATATATATATATATATATATATATATATATATATATATATATATATATATATATATATATATATTTTTTTTTTTTTTGTACAAAATTGCCACAAATTCAGTAGTAGTATCCATAACAAAGTAAATTCTCACAAAATTAAGATATATATTTTTTCTTTTAGCTGAAAGTTTATTTATTGAGTTACAGTACCCAAAGATCTTAGAAAGTGAAGTTCGTCAATATTTAAAAACCCCTATATCAATTTTCATGAAAGTTGGTCAAAATAGTGGTTTTATAAACGTCGCTAGAGGACGCTAGTTACGATCAGTAAGGCTTGGTTTTCTTTGATAACTTTTTAAGAAAATAGTTTCGTGGCAAACATAATTCAAAATATTGTTCCATTTGTATCAGACACAACTTCACAGCACCGCCCTGGCACTGCAAAGTTGTGCAGGATATCACCACCGGCTTTAACAAAAAACAATGCACGTGTTTATTAGCATTAGATATCGAAAAAGCTTTTAATACGGTTTGGCATCAAGGCCTCCTGTACAAATTGAAAAATATTCACAATTTTCCAGAATACATAGTAAATCACATGAAAAATTATATAATGGACAGGCAATTTGTTGTAAGGGTCAACGACTCTGAGTCGCCGTCAAAAAGTATTCAAGCAGGGGTGCCGCAGGGTACAATATTATCACCAATATTATTCAGCCTGTACATTGCAGATATTCCCATCTACCCCAACACCCAAACTATCCTATACGGAGACGATACAATAACATACACACAATCATTTTACACAGAAACCGCCACCCGCAAGGTGCGGTATCATTCTTATTTGCTTACCGATTTTTACAAAATGGAAAATTAAAATAAATGAAGACAAGACAGGGACAGTAACATTTATGAAAAAAATGTACAAACATTACAACACGCAACAAACTGAAAATTAATGACAAAACAATAACAGAAAAAGGAGCAGTCAAGTATCTGGGGTCCCCTAGATAAGAGACTGTTCTTTAAACAACACATAACAAATACTATTAACAAGACATACGCCACGATGAGCAGACTATACCCTTTAATAAACAGACTAAACATTAACAATACACTTTTACTCTACAAGACTATTTTTAGACCAACACTGACATATGCCTGCGTAGCCTGGAGTCATATCTCCGACACACTATATAAAAGACTCCAGACCATGCAGAGCAAAATACTAAGACTGTTAACAAACTCCGACAGGTACATAAGACTAAACGATTTACATAGGCAGGCGTCAATGCCTAGAATAAATGAACACATAATGGAGACAGCCCAAAAATTTCTTATAGAAAACACGGCTAAATCACAGTTAACTGCGAACTTAATTCAACCTAGACGCTACGACGCTCCTTCCCACACCCATAAATACTTGCATGAACGCCTGCCTATGTACGACGAACGACGGTAACGAAACGCACACACAGACAATCCACACTCCCCAAGCCCCCACATAACCCAACTTTAATATTTTCGCAAAAACCCATAACCCCAAGTAATGTACAGGTGGAATAGTACACGGAAAACAATAATATTACAATAATATTTTCAGTTTTTTAATATTTTCGCAAAAACCCACAACCCCAAGTAATGTACAGGTTGAATAGTGCACGGGAAACAATAATATTACAATAATATTTTCAGTTTTTTTTTTGATATTTGCGCAGTTATTAGATTCCAATGTTATATACGTGTGTGTTTGCATCATTCGTTTGGAAGATACAGAGTGTTAAATTATCAAATTCTATAACAAAGATGTCTATACACTATTGGTCTCGATTTTAACCAAAATCTGCGTATAATGCGATAAAAAGTAAGATAATTAGATTTTAAACATGCGGGAGAGAATTGATATATTACATACTATTTTTTCAATAAAACTCAAATACATCCATTCCAGAAGCAGTGATAATATTAGAATTTTCATATGGGCTAGTTCAACGTGTTTTAAGTAGAAATAATTTTTTCCTTATGAGATTCGTTTGTGCAAACACTTAGAGAGATTCACATTGAAAATAGATTGGACTTTACTACATATACGACAAATAGGTTAGGAAGAGATTCGAACTTATTTAATATTATGAATAGATGATTACACCTTTACCATGGCAGGATGTTTTAACAGACAAAATACGAGACATTGTTGGTCTTCTCCACACCAAATAAAGGAAACACAATTCCAAGAGAGAATTTCCATCCATGTTTGGTGTGGTATTTTACACAACAAAGTTTTAGATCCCATTTGTTTAAGACATTTATATGACTTTCTCAGTAACTAAATTGAGGAGCTTTTAGATGAGCTGTCTCTAGCTTAACGAAGAGAAATTATAGTGCATATAACTTTAATAAAATGTTGCAGTATAATATTTTTTGTATTTTTCTATGGCAACCTCGACTTTGTGTTTGTTATACCATTTCCATTTTTAAAACATTTATTAAGTTTTATAAATTAACACTGCTTACTCTTAAACTAAGGTAATGTATTTATTTCATTTGACAAGCATAAAATTTGCATATATGAACGGACATTACATATCGCGTGTGGGGTAGACGCCCGCCCATCCAGGCCGCTGTTATGGTCGAGTTACCTTAAAATATGTGTATGAGTCTCGTTTCCGAACCAACAGAGCGTCAGCCGTGCCAAATACTGTAGTTTTAAATAATATAATGAATGAGCTCATCACATAGATGTGGGTTCTATGACATAATACAGGAAAAAAATTGTAGAAACCTGTTTAAAATATTTAATGGTTATGGTTTGAGTGGTAGTGCTTATTTATTTTATTGGTACATGGATTGGGTGGGGGGTGACTTATGTTCTGGTGGTCTGTCTGTATGTCCGTTAGGTTATCTTGGTTAGTCGAAAGTGGTAGTTTCTCGTGTATGTATTTATGCGTGTGTTGTGTGTTGTCATATCTTCGTACGTGTGTCGGGTTCCTAGTCAGGGTGGAAGTTTACGTGTTAGTTTTTAGAAATGTTTGTGCTGTTTCTTGTATGTATGTGAGCCCTACCTGTCTATATAATAGTTCTAAATTTATGTTTATGTAATGTTTAGAGTTTGTCAGTAGTCGTAGCAGCTTATTTTGTGCGGTATGGAGGCGTTTATATTGGGTGTCTGAAATATGGCTCCAAGAAGCATTCGCATATGTTAATGTCGGTCTCATTATAGTTTTGTAAATTAGTACCTAGTTGTCTGTTGTAAGGAAGCTGTGTCTGTTAATGAGAGGATATAGTCGGCTTGTTTAATTTAGTTTCAGTTAAAAGTAAAATGTCCGTTTTGTGTATCTGCAAGTAATGTTTGAGTTCATTTATTTTATTATTTATTCCGTTGCAGTTCCAAGTAGAGATATTAAATTTAGGCAATACGTTTAATGTAAAATCTTGAATTGTTAGTATTATTTCCATTGGTTCTGCAATGGAACTTAGCATTTTATTGGCTATTATTCTGATAGTTTCTTTAAGATTAATGAGGCTATTTCATTTATTCATTTCAGTGATTAAATGTGCAAAATCAGAATGTGGCAGTAACAGCGGCCTGGACGGAGTCTACTCTGTCTTGATTTCTTGAAAGGTCCTGCGCTAGGGGTTGTACTGTTGCTTCATGTACTCTAGTACCGTTAGGTACTCCTCTATTGTGCCACATGTTTGTAGTACATATCTAGGCGCTGGGGTGAGATTTATATCTGGTTGTTTACTTTGTATTATGTTTAGGCGATGTTGGTAGACTGGGCACTCTGTGTTGCTGCCGGTGTGTGCACCTTAGCAATTTGCACATCTAGGTTGTATTTCTTTGAGTGTGGAATACACCCTGGTCCAGGGTACTCCCCATATTTCACACATTTTGGTTTACGATGGCAATTGGAGGTAACATACCCCCAGGCCTGGCATCTCCTGCATTTGATGATTACTCTATCATTACGCGTCGCTCCCATTCAATCTTGGTATTTAATACATATTTGACTTTCTGTTGTATGATTTTTTATGTTGTATTTTTATTGGTGATAAGATAAAGCGTGCTTCTGCTGGTTTTCATTTTGTAGATTTTTATTATTTCTACTTGTTGGGCTAATATGTCATCTTTAATATCTTCGAGATTGGGATCTCCTTGGAGTCCACGGAGAACAAAAGAATGTTGTTTGCCCTCCTATGATGAGTACGTGTGGTACTCGGTGTCATCTTGATCTTTGAAAGTTTGCAAATATTTTTTATAATTATTTGTGTCTTTTATATACAGTAGCATGTTTCTTGTTGCATACTTAACATAGTAATCTAATTTGATGTGCATTTTGATGTCTTGTGTTAGCTCGGTGTGATTTTTGGGTATTCCTTTGAGCACAATAGACGGATTTTTATTCTGCTTTGGAGCATGCGTAGTTTGTCTGATTATGGATGATGATGTAATTACTTTTTCGGATTTCTTGCTGTGTTGTGGCTGTAGTATTTTTGCCAGTTTAATCAATTTTTTGGGTAACATGAATTTGTTTGTGGTGGGGGTTGTTTCTGTCCTATCCATTTCTTCGTCTTGATTTTGGTTGTTGAAGTAGAGATTAATTTTTTGTTTTCCCATGATTATATTATTATTTTCAATGGTTAGTTGTCTTCTTGAAGTAATTTGATTTGGTTTGTTGCTGCTGATTTAATTTAATCTGTTGTGTTTGTAAAGAATGGGCGACTATTGTAGGGTTTATGGGTAGCATTAAATTATCTTCCTCTGGTGGATCCATTGTGGTGGTATTGCTTTTTTCCCCTCGTATAAGGAGAAGAATTGTTTAAGTTCTTCTGTGATTGTCTGTGTTTTATCGCTGCGGGTGTCAGTTTGTTGGAATTCTCGAATTCCTGAGATTGTTTACAGGGTTTATCTATAGCTTTTGATATTTCTTTATTGATACCTTTAAACTTTTTGTGCTCACCCACGTCTACTCGAGGCTTGATGTTTCACCACATTTTGTCTTTTCTCTTTCTAATTTGTACACCTCGAATGTTTACTTTATTACTTCTTAATATATTACTGTCTTTATCTTTCTTATAGCTACTTTTATGTGTGTTTTTGTCACACTTATTAATAATATGCACCACTTTCTGCGTAGACGTGTCTATCACTAATTAAACTGGGGCATCCGTTTTCGGTATTTGTGTCGCTATCAGTCTTATTAAAGTTTTCGTTATCACTAGATGTGTCTCTGTCACTATATTTCACTGCGCTTTTCTGCGTTTTTCCTTTTGCTGAGCCGCTGGAGGACTTCCATTTTGTTATACTGGTTTGAGCTGAGACTGCTTATGGGGTTCAACAAGTGAGTTGAAAGTTAATAAATAACCACAAATTCTCAGAACGTCATATATTGCTTTTGTACTAAAATATAACTTACAGGAGTTAAAAACTAACAGCTGAAAGCCAGAAGCTACAAGCTAAAAACTAGAAGCTGAAAGCTAGAAGTTAAAAACTAGAAGCTGAAAGCTAGAAAAATATACAATATTTAGCCAAACAAAATCTCTAGACCACCTATATACCTACCTAGAGCACCAGGGCACTAATTACAATTAAAAGGTTATTTAATATAATTAACGAAAACCCACAGGGTTGCTAAAAGCTTTCACCTCAACTTTCAAATGTGAATGATCCTGCCAACAGGCCAAAAAACCGAATTTAAAAAACGCGGTAAGAAACTAAGCAAAAAGCCCAGCAAAACGTTGGCAAGAGTAAAGGCATGCAGAACAAAGGTGTAAGGTAAGGCCTATCCCTAAAGGTCCAAATCAACTAAAGAATACCGGGTGCGCTAAATGCGCCATTCCGGTTCAGATTGGTTCTGAAAATTGACGATAACTCTTGATTTGTTCGATTTAGAAACTGATTTATATGTAGGCTCTTCACTCGCTGACATCCACGTCGTCTTCACTGAGTGTTAGCTCGATCGGATGTATTTGATATACCTATGTATTATAGTTATAAAATTCAATAATTTAACACCTTGTATCTTCCAAACTAATGATGCAAATATACAACATATAACAACATTGGAATCAAATAAATGCTTACATTTAAAAAAACTGAAAATATTACATTTAAAAAATGCAAGTTTGCTATGACCCGCTTTTATGAGACACCCTTTATAATCAATAAGATCACTATAAAGAAAATCATAAAATTCCCTACAACTTTTGTTTAAGGTTATTTTCTCAAAAAATATAAAAAGTTACAAGTGGGGTCAATTTTTGTGTACATAAATAAGGTATGTTCCTACCTAACTTTCCAACAAATATTATATAAAATGTTTTAGCAGATTATTGAATAAAAAGTAAACCCTGTTAACTGTCTAGCTCTCTCTGTTATGAATAAATAGCCATTTTGCACTGATATAGGGTCACACGAGCAAAATGTGTCAAAATCGGGCAATGCATTTCCAAGATATTAACGAAAAAACAGTTTTCAAATGCCATTTGAAGGAGCATAACTCTCTTATAAATAAATGATTTTTTTGAAAAAGCACGGGTTTCTTACTTTTGTGAGTGGAATTATAGGTGGTACTGAATTTGAGACCACTCTGTATAATTTTTGAATTATAAATTAAATTTACTAGTATGATACAATTATGTATGCATAGTTGTGGATACAGGTCACTGTAAACTATAAAGCAGATTCAAACTGATGTGAAGTATGTTTCAAATAGATCTTCCATCAGATCAGTCGTTAGATTTCTAGTTTCTATCTGCTTTTCCGTAGGATTTGTGCGTGGATCAGTAAATCAGTATAATTCATTGAAACTCGGTAGATCTATTAAAAAATTTTTTGGCTTAACAACATTGTCCGGAACGGAACTGTCAACTTTAAGTGATTTGATTGGTTTTCGGCATTATGGGATTCGGTCTAATCAATCAAAACACTTGAAATTGACAATTCCGTTCCGGATGTCTGGCCCATGGGGAAGTACCATGAAACAGGATTGACACTAACAGCAGTTTGTAAATAAAAGGGAATTTTTTGTTCAACATCAAGGCAAAAATCTACCTTTAGTTAGGACTACAGAAAGTGAAAAGATAGATTTTCGCGTTGTAATGTATGACATGACAAAAAAAAAGACTGAAAGCAGTTTGTAATTAAAAGGAAACTTTTTGTCCTACTTAACAACGCAAAAATTTATCTTTAGTCAGGACTACAGCTTGATTAAGTTTTAATGAAGTGTACTTGCGAATGATTGAAAAGTCACTAATTGTTAAGTTTTAACAAAGCACAAGTAGCATGTTCAAGAAATAAGAATCATCCACAATGGTATATAATACTTGAGTAATTAGTCTACCCCTTTCTATTTGAATGCAATACTTCATTCTGCAGTGTTTTCTTTTAATATGCTATCTAATAACTTTTTTTTAAAGAAAGTACAGTCAACCCATGGCTTGATAACAACTGTTGCTTATAAATTTGGGACGGCACCTGCAGTATATGCTTTAGAAGGTAAGAAAAGTATAAAACTTCCATTGATTTAATTTAACTTTATTCTTTGAATTAGAATTTAAACTTTATAATTCTAAAATTTTGGGTGACAAATGGCACAATATGGTATGTTTTAGCTTTAGATTCTTGTAGTCGCTAGTTCAAGCCCTATTACTGAAGTTTATTAATAAAGTAAACTTTTTTTAATCTAATCTAATCCAGGTTTTTTAATCATACTTAACTATTGAGGTAAGTACCTATTACAAAGTAAACTCACTAATGGCCGGTTGCATCGATGTGGTTCAGCCAGAGTTCAACTGAACTTCGTTTAAAATCCAAGATTACGATTGTTACAACAATCGTAACATAGGATTTTAAACAAAGTTCAGTTGAACTTTGGCTGAACCATGTCGATACAACCGGCCCTTAGAGGTCTATTCTGTAAAATGTCGTTGCATAATGTATCATATAATAACGACTGTCGTTTACTATCTTGTAACGATAGTCCAACCAATCTTGTACAAATTTGATTTCAGTAACTAGTGTCGTTGATATGATTGTAATTACTCAATTGAATAACAATAACCGTTTTTTTGTAAAATAGGGAGTACACAAGTAACTAAGTTTTCAGTATTCTTTTTGTACCTAATCTGTCAAATTTCTATTATACTTTTGACATTTGATTTAGATTAATAATAATATAATAATATGTTTATTTGAAAAGAGAATTACAAAATAGTTGGTATAAAACAAAAACATTCTTAAATTACATACAAATAAACATGAAAAGAAATCACAAAGGTTCAATAGAACCTTGACTGTGACGAAGCGGCAAATCGATGTTTTGTGTTTTCTCGCACCTTCTTTGGATAACGATTAAGCCACCGTCCTATAAATTATTTTAAAAAATTTGTTAAATAAACATCTACGTCAAAAGGATTAGTCAGTGGTTTTTAAAAAAGTTTTTATCTGTGCAAAAATGTGTCAAAAAAGTATTAACCTGAAAATGAAACTTAAATATTAAATATTTTAGATTATAAAAATTGACGTTTTTGGAATACTTTCTGATTCCGTTTTCAAAACTGTGATCTTCCTATATCTTTGTTTGGAAAGAAATAAGTATGAACAGTGAAAATATGTGTACCAACAACAGAAAAAAAAGTAGTAATAAAATCACGCGGGTAACAATTTGCAATTTGTGACGTACTTCGCTGCTCTACCCAAGAGCGGAAGTGTCACTTTGACGCCCAACACTACGGCGGTGCTCACGGTACGGAGATCTCGGGCGCCAGTTTCTGTTTAGAGTGCAGAAACACCACTTTACTCTATCGGCGGGACGATAGAGGCCGGGCAACTGCAGTGAAGATACGGCTAAGCCAGGGGTCGGGAAAAAGGGAACTTACATACTACAGTTAAGGAACAGACTCTCATTCAATATATGTACATTTATTCTACACACTAATTATTATTTATACTTTATACACACCTTAGTAACTACAACTTATACTACAACGGTCTTAACTACAAGCGGTCTTATTCTACAAGCGGTCTTATACTACTACGGTCTTAACTACGGACAAGCGGGGCAGTAAGCGGGCGGTCAAGCGGTGCGATACGGTAAGCCGGTGAATGAAGCGGTGAAACGGTAAGCAGCGATAAATTAATCGGTCATAAGCAGACGGCGGACGGATACCAGGAGGGGAAGCAAGCGCCAATACAAGCAAACTATGCCTATCTATAGCGGTTATTTACTATCGCTTGGCTGATGGATGGTTCCGGACTTATCATATGCCAACTAGTACCTCCAAAGCGCCCTGCCGAAGAAAACGGGCTCAGGCGGCCTGGAGGGCACGCGGTTGAATGCGGTTACGGAAAAGGGGGGGGAAGGAGTAACAAGCCTAACAGTGGCGAATTGATGATGACGGTAAGGTCAAACTCCAAGCTACCCTGCAGAATTTTTACGTGCTCAGGTAGCCCGGCGGACCCGTGATTACGGACGCTACCTCCACGTCACCCTGCAGAATTTTTACGTGCTCAGGTGGCCTGGCAGGCACGCGGTTACGGAAATACCTCTAAGTCACCCTGCCGGAGAAAACGGACTCAGGTGGCCTAGAGGACACGCGGTAGCAAATGCTAGTATCTCCAAGTCACCCTGCAGAATTTTTACGTGCTCAGGTGGCCTGGAGAACACGCGGTGTAACGCGGTTCTGGTTTGGGGGGGGAAGGAGTGACTAGCCTAACAGTGGCAAATTGATGATGACGGTAAGGTCAAACTCCAAACTACCCTGCAGAATTTTTACGTGCTCATGTAGCCCGGGGGACCCGCGGTTACGGACGATACCTCCAAGTCACCCTGCAGAATTTTTACGTGCTCAGGTGGCCTGGCCGGCACGCGGTTACCGAAGTACCTCCAAGTCACCCTGCAGAATTTTTACGTGCTCAGGTGGCCTGGAGGGCACACGGTATAACGCGGTTCAAGTTGGAGGGGGGAAGGAGTGGCAAACCGAACAGTTGCAAATCTAAGACGGCGACGGTAAGGCCAAAACTCCCAAGCTACCCTGCAGAATTTTTACGTGCTCAGGTAGCCCGGCGGACCCGCGATTACGGACGATACCTCCAAGTCACCCTGCAGAATTTTTACGTGCTCAGGTGGCCTGGCAGGCACTGGTTACGGAAATACCTCTAAGTCACCCTGCCAAAAAAACGGACTCAGGTGGCCTAGAGGACACGCGGTATCAAATGCTAGTGTCTCCAAGTCACCCTGCAGAATTTTTACGTGCTCAGGTGGCCTGGAGAACACGCGGTGTGACGCGGTTCTAATTCCAACCTTCGGCCGCTCTCCCGTTCTAAGGAAGGATATGAGGCGGATACGTTTAGCGCTCGCGGTTCACAAACTCTACTCCGGAAAGTACTCACCAGCCAAGTAATACCGATTATTTACCAAACCTTTATCAAACCTTGCTACCTACTTCCGGATTCTGTGCTGGCTTCCTCTCTGGAGCGGTCGGTGTCGGCACGTCTGGACGGTACGGGCGGCAGCAACGGACTGTTCTCGGATGCTCTGAAAAATCCTCAAGCTACTAAACTCTGCCAAAAAGCAGAAGTAGGATGAGCGCGGTAGTCATGCGCGAAATATTGCAACTACGTCACCGTTTATCGACTTAGAAAAATTCGCAATTACCTTTGTATACCTATGTACCTCTATACTCACAAGTTTACTTACTGTCCAAGTCGGCGTGATGCCTCGGGTGGCGGTCAGACGGGGACTAACTTGTCTGCAAAATCCTCATGCTACTAAACACTGCCAACGCAGAAGTAGGATGAGACACGGTAGTCATGCGCGGTTTATTACAGCTACGTCACCCGTTTGTGGACTTAGAATAATTCCGCATTAAATTTAATTACCTATTTCTTTATACTCACGAATTTACTTACTATCCAAGTCGGCGTGGTGCTTGGGTGGGGTCAGACGGAGACTAACTTGATTGTAAAAATCCTCATGCTACTAAACACTGCCAAACGCAGAAGTAGGATGGTCGGTAGTATGCCGGTATATTACAGCTACGTCACCCGTTTATCGAAATTTAAATACCAATATATCCTTATACTCACGAGTTTACTTACTGTGCTGATCGGCGTGGTTCCTCGGTTGGCGGTCGGACGGAAACTAATTTAATTATTTTCAGTCTCGGGCTCCTTCATGGTAGCGCGGGACACAGGAGTGCGGGGGGTAATATGCGCGTTTCACGTTTCGCGATTCACGTACTGCCCGTAACTTGGCATATTTGGAATGTTCATAAAAACATATCAATACTACCTATCGTTAATTAATAATTAAACTGTTATTATTTACAAGCGCAGTACTATAATGGATAAAATATTTTTCAAACAGACAAATAACACCTAGCTACTTAACTTAACTTAATAAAATAAAATCACTTCGTTACAGTACTTTAGAAGAGCTGGAAAATAATATTTTGTTCCGTATTAATAAATACGAATTGGCAAAACCGGATATTTTAGAGGAATATTGGGCACAAATTATACTGAAATTGAATAGTTCTGGTGGCCCTACAAAGACAATACCTTCATTGTGGATCTCACAAAAATGCCAATAATATTACATTTCTTTCCATAGTCTTTGTCAGTATCACAAATGAGTTTAGGAAACACAAAACTATCACTCAAATAACCATCAATGGATTCTACAGACATCTTAAGTGTTTGTCGTCTCCCAACGACATTCTCTTAACGATAAAAATATTGTTAACTAAATGTTGCTACTTTGAAATAATAATATGTCGTGACTTGCTGTACACTTGATGTTAATGGTGAAGTGAGGCAGCAACTTAATGTCATAGTCATACGTCATCTGTCAATGGTCCGCCGAATAGATTTGTTTGTTTGGATTGTTAAAGCCATTTAGTGTAATTTTACAGAGATGTCCAAGGGGATAACCATCATGCAATAGTTGGGACAGAACTGACGCCCTTCTGTGCAACAGTATGCAATGGGACTATGCAATGTCATGTAAAATCCTACAATACTTGTGTAATACCCTGTAATACCACGTAATATTCTTGCAATTGTGCCATTTAGTACAAGGGAAATTCATAACATAAATAAATTAAAAAAATCACTTTTTTTTTGACACTGAGTTCTAGATGTATAACTATACAATGATAAATTATAAATTGTGATCTTTCGCAACAAATTTCAAACATTTTACTTGACGTTTTCCCACTCAGAAAATATCATTAAATGTTGTTCACAAAATTTTTGGATTTTGGGTTTTTTTTGAATGAAATAAATATTTGTTTGGAGTGCTTTGCATATTATAATATATTATATGGTACTACAATATAATATAAGTTACAGCAAATAAGGCAGTAATCCAACATCAAATTTTAAATCGGGAATCGTCTTGTCATGATTAATATTAACGTCCTCTCCATAATTCTTAAAAACGAGCACAGAAAACGGTTCAGTCTCAAATGACATAAATGAAAGAAAAAAAAAGAATTGTTTAATCAAGTATTTTTGTCAATTGAATTTATTTGTATTTAATTTATCCAAGAATATTCACTTTTCATCTGTTTTTAGTCACTAAAAAATCACTTTTTTAGAAATATTTGGTCACTGAGCCTTTTTTTTTGCATAACATTAGCTAGAAGCCCTGATGTTATATTTTTACAATATAATATTATATTAGATGTGTACAATATAATATTATGTCTGCATAAAAGCCGTCACTGGGAAAGGATACCTCCGTCCGAGCTCTGCTCATTAGACATGTTGGAGCTCCAATCTGTACATAATATTTGGTTTAAGTATATACATAAAATGTCTCTTTGTACAAGTTACATGTTTTGACGATTATTTAAACACAAAATGTTGGCCATCCATCTGTCTAACCTTCTGTACGAGAATGTGAGGATGTAACAATGACTTTAATATATATTGCATAAATGACTGAATATTGTAACATATGTTAGTGGAACTCTGGTAAGGGGCAGTTTTATTTTTTATTTCTAGGAAGTGTGGCAGTTGCTGGAGCGGCCGTGAAATGGTTAAGGGATAATATGGGTTTCATTAAAGATGTGCAAAAAGATACTGAATCATTAGCTCAGGAAGTTTTTAATACTGGAGATGTATATTTTGTACCGGCCTTTAACGGTCTTTATGCTCCATATTGGAGAAAAGATGCTAGAGGGTGTGTAAGTTTTCAAATTTTATCTGTGTTTTATTAACAAGTTCCTTTAGCGGTAAGAATTAATCGGTAACAGTTCTTAATCTATATATAACGTGATTCGTGGGGAAATGTCATTATTGCTTATGGCAGAAATTTGCTACGACTGGTTTTCAATAAAAATCTCAGAAATAATTTAAGATAGTGGCATTAGCCAGAAAATTGTCCCAATGAAAGTTTTCCGTTAGTTAAATTTGGCGCTAGATTATGCAAGTTTGGCGATAAACTTCAGTAGATGTATTTTTTACTTACTACATACATTTTCTCCAGTTAACAAATTGAACAATGGTACCAAAGATGAGGCTGAACTTAATTTTCAACTCAAATTCTTTCTGTTTTGCTTAGCAAGGCATTTGTTTTAAACACTTTTTCTTTAGTATAAAGTATAAATAATACTTCATAAACACAATTAATATATTTTCATAAACAACTAAAAACCTAGAGCTAAAATTTAGGATCAGCTTGATTTCGGCTCAACTCGTGTGTGTATCTGGGGGCTAGCAAATGAAAGATGTAGAATGTAGAGTATGAAATAAAAATACGTCTATGAAATATTCTTGATAATTTTCATAATAACTGCCATAATTTTCTGGAAAAAATTCTCAAGCTCTAATTTTCTGACAAATACGCATGACTACTTGATTCAAATAAAGTTAAATCTTTATTTTCAAAATTTCAACTGTATCTATACAGCTGAAATTTAGTAAATCCACCATTAGTGCTGAATATACATAATCTTAAAATTAAAAGATTTCAAAATGATTTTGTAACAATACAACTGGTCCCACCAAATTTCATATTTATGTCAAGTAGTTTCTGAGATGTTTAAAGATATGTTTGTGTCCCATGGTAAATTTTAAGAGGCTTTGCTTGCACACTGACATTTCCTTATATAAACATTAATATCTTTCTAGTAGCAAACATTTCTTCTTTATTTTATATTTATTTAATTTGTATATGACCTAATAAACTATAAAATAACTTTTATTATTAAAATAGTATTGATAGGTAAGTGTTTGTTTATTCCTTGTTCTTATTTATATTTCTATTAAAAAATTTGGACAGAATATTTCCTTCAAGAAAAAAAAACTCTCAAGAGTTTGTGTTAAAATTTGTGTAAAATCAGTTCAGAATTAAATTTTTAGGATTATTTGTGGGTTAACAGCTTTCTCTACAAAACAACATATTATTAGAGCTGCACTTGAGGCTGTGTGCTTCCAAACCAGGGATATTTTAGAAGCTATGAAAAGAGACTGTGGGATACCCCTTTACAAATTACATGTTGATGGAAAAATGACAACAAACAATCTTCTCATGCAATTACAGGTTAGTTTAGCATAACTTGAGACGTAATGAATGTAAAATAATTTATTTGAAAAAAACTATATTATTGTAGAGCAATTAAAGCATGATTTGACTTTCTCACTTTATTTTTGAGTAAAAAAAGCTTTAAACTGATATTTTAGATATTTTCCTGAGAGTTTAATATGTAAGTACATACAAATTTTGAGGTGTGCTTGTTACTAGTGATGGGAATAATCGGAATATTTTTATTATCGAGATATTAATAATATTGAGTATTTCATAATTGAATTAATAATTCGAGATATTTGATCGAATTAGCTATCGATGACGTCAGAATGGAAATTCGAGATATTTAATCAAATTATTATATTCACGACTGCAGATGAAATAAATCGGAATAAAATAGAATAGTGAATAGTTAATAGTTTATTGACATTTTAAGAAAGTACAATCGGCGGCGTGGTTTTTTAGAGTAACTGAATTATTCTTTCATTTATAATATTTATAAACATGAACACTCCCGGCAGCTCTTTGTGGAGAAGTGGTCTGTCATTATCATCTTTTACTGTCTACTCTCACCAATATTATTTATCAAAATTGTAAATGATAAAATCATTTAGTTACACTTTCAGAAGTTTATGCCGCCGATTTTACTTTCTCAGAACACATCGGCCGCCACAGCGACAGCGCGCCTATCTCAGTTGCACTGCATCGAAATCATCGAATGTCTCATGTTGTCATGTCCCGCCTCCGTCTGCGCATTTACCTACTCCTAGTACTACTACGTTCAGTCTTCAGTACGTTTACTATTTTAATTCGATTAATTCTAAAAGTTTTCCAGTATGAGCAATTCTCTCATATTACATCTCCTTTTGATACTGGTATATTTTTATTTGACATATCTCTTCATTCGATTCTCCAGCTGACCGCCGAGCACTACTATTTTAATACTACTAAATTATCTCGAGATATTTGTAAAATAATTAATCGAAATAACTTGATTAATCTTATACTCGAATTATTCGAATTATTTAATTCGATTCTTCCCTTCACTACTTGCTACTACCAAAAAATGTTCAAGTTTTATGTGATTTAAATTTTAATTTCAAAACACACAATTTACTTTTACTTAACTTTATATGTGAAGATTTTATAAACGGGCAAAAATTAAATATAAATAATATAATATAAATACTAGTTGCAGTGACCAGTGCCTATTTATAAGAAGTAATATATAGATGCAAGATGTAATAATTTCAATGAATCCAGTGCAAAGGTGCAAAAACAATTGCACTCTGTGCATATCCCATCTGCATTTTTCACTAACAAATTTCTCAATTCTATGTTTTGGGTTTATTAATTTTAAAGTATGTGTAACACAACACCATAAAGTAAATAATTTTTGTTGTGAAGCAACCGTTGAGAAAAATAGTTATATTTAAAAAAATTTTGATTGCACTGCACTGGGTGCAAAGAATATTTGCACTGGTGCATACCTCCTTGCCATCTCTGATTTGAAGTCGCAAATGAAGAACATTCATTTTTACACGTTTTTACCGTTTGTTTAATGAAAAATTACTACAATTTACATCTTTTATACTAAGGTATGCTTTACAGGGGCATATGGTTCTAAGTACAAACGCAAATGTTAATCAGTTTTCCTATATTCGTACAATTTTGGGTAAATTCAAACCATTCATCATGTCAGGTAAATGCTAGATTACTTCATTCTATATATTCCACATATGAAAATGGAAACTTAAGTTCTAGAGATTATAATCTAAAATTCGTTCTCGTGTAAGAATAGTAAATTGTTACTTAAAACCGTGTAGTTCTCATGTGATGTTATAATCATGCTTATTATGCTGTTAAACATAAAAACATAAAGCACACCACATAAATTAGACAACCCCCAAACTAAAGCCGAAACTGCTCCGACAGGCGTACACAGTTGAAAAAACGGGGACACACCCAACCAAACTCTTCAAGTTTGCCAGAATGTAAACCGAGATTTGAACCCGGGAGTCTATAGGCAGTAAACCAGTTACGTTTGTCACTTAACGCTCTGGCCTACTGCGCTACCGAGCTCTGACTATGATCTATATAACAAGCTATGCTTTATTTTTTATCTACTATCAATTACGAATCACCCTGTATATTTTCTAAAACACCCAGTATCAATAATTATTTTTATCCATATTTATAGGCAGACATAAGTGGTGTCCCTGTTATAAGACCACAATCACAAGACATTACTACATTAGGTTTGGCCATTGCAGCTGGAGCAGCTGTAGGGGTTGATGTTTGGGATATTCATGATGAGGAACGTGAATTAGTACCTACTGATACATTCCTGCCCACATCAACCGAAGATGGTATGTATTAAATTATTGTTTATCTTATTTTTGGCAGAAATTGATGAATTATTCATCACTTTCTTTAAATATTAATAATAGGTTTGTTCGTATATGTGATGGTAACATTAGCCATCATTTTATAAACTTGTGTATCAAAAGAAATCTAGGTATCTCATATCTAGACATTCTAAATGACACCAAATATATAGATATTTTCAGTGAATACTAAATAGTAAACTATGTAAACACATAAAATACATTCTTTATTAAACAAAAGACAAATATAAACTGCAGAGTAAAAGTCTTTAAAATTGTCTAATTGCAGTTCTTCATTGTCTAAAAGATTCAAATTATATTTTAATAGTAGCTTGTGTCTTTTTTCAACAGAGAGTACTTCTTTTTTTTATTTTTAATTTTATCATTTTAAATGTTTTACCATCCTTGTGACATTACTTACATATTGTTTACAATAAATACAAGTGGCATGTTTTTTTATTTGTAAATTCCTTTTTAAAATACTTTCATATCTTAGATTTTCTTAGTCATTTTTATGTTTGATTCTAAATATAAAACAATAAATGAAAATTGATGTTGATATATAAGTATTGTTAATGTTAAGCTATATTGAATTAAGAAATCACAATATAATTTCATAATTATAATAACAGTGCAAAATAAAAACAACATCTATTAATTAAATTTAAGGTTATGTTTAATAAGTATCAATTGCCACTGCCAATATATAAATTGGTGCAGGAAAATAAATTACCAGGGGTAGGTAATTTATGAATGTTACCTTACCAGTAAGATAAGAAACTTTCCATAAATTACTAAGGTAATATTACCAGCTCTCAACTTTACTTATCAGTATAATAAACAGTAATGCTAAAGTAAATGTGTTCGATCTAGAAAAGTAGAGTAACAGCAATAATTGTAACATAATTGGTGAATATTAATGTGAGTAAACCATTTTATTATTTTTATTATTATTATGTATATCACAGTGGACAGCAAAACCAATAAATGCACCTGTTATTTATTTCAATACATTTTAATGTGTATTATAGTAAATAAATTTTAGACATCACATATAAAGTAAAAATGTATCACAGATTTAAAAAATATTTGTCTAGTGTTTTTAAATTTATTAGCACTAATTTAAATATATGGTAGGTAGATTTACTTTTAATTATTGTATTTTAGAAAGAGACGCCAGATATACAAAATGGAAAATGGCTGTTCAAAGGTCGTTAGGATGGGCTCTACCAAAGAAGACGTCTATTATGACAGGTATGTGAATATTTAATATATTGATCTATCTAATCTATTAATATTTTATATGAAATTTTCAGTACAAGGAAACTTTATTTATAATAAAAGACAATGTATAAATGTTGGTGTCCAAAAGTTCTAACCCACTTAAAAGAACTGGAAAGTGATATTTGGCACACATATAGATATTACCTTTAAAAGCAAAGGGAGCAATTCGAAAACTGAGAAAATTTGTCTATGAGTAATTGGTAACTTCAAGTAGAGCTAGAAAGTTTTTTGACATACTCATTAGTCACAATTTGACTAATCAGTGTATTGTATTAATGACTTCTAGTTACTAAATTTAGAAGCATAGACCCCACTCTGAACCCGTGGCAGCCTACCCTAGTATCACTGATGGACATAGTTTCCCTCTACTTGTGCACATTTTTACTTTCTTATACCTAATATAAGGAAGTATAGTAATCGTGATTTTTTTCGGCCTCGAGATTTTGATTGATATATACGTTTTGAACCCTTCTCAATCCATTCTGACTATTTTGCGAATGGTATCTGTCGGTGCCTGTGCGTGTGTGTGCGTGTGTGTGTGTCCGCAATAACTCAAAAAATACTAATGGGAGACTTTCCAAATTTGGCAGTTAAGATTGTCAACAACATTTTAAGTGACACATTAAATTTGGTGAATATGGTACCACCAGAAGAGACATAATGAATGAAAGAAGAAAAAAGGTACAATTTCGGAAAAAAAATTAAAACATTTTATTGCATTTCTGGACGAATCTTGATGATTTATGATGAAAAAACAAAACTATGAAAAAAAATCTGTCCGCATGTCTGTAGTCTCGCGATAGCAGCCACAATTTTTGAGATAAAGCTTTTAAATTTGGTACACTTGTTCTAAAGGCCAAAGACAATGAAAAATTCGGTGATGAGCAAAATTGGCCAGCTGAAAGGGGGTTCACGGGACCCAAACTTTTTTTTATTTGACTACAAAATAATATATGCTTGATGAAATATTATAAATCATGCGAATAAAATATATTTTCCAAGTACTTAAATAAAGCTGATGTAAACTGAAATATTTTACACATTTTGGCTTCATAAAATGGGGTTAGGATAAATTTAACAGTTTGACGTTTGAAAGGTCTAATTTAGTTACAAAAAATGTCAATGTCAACAACAAAAAATTATTAAAATATATGACATGAATTATTATTGAAAGTATCGAATAATGCTGATAATTAATTATTTAAAAATTTTAATGAAACAAAATAATTAAATAGAATGATTTTTTTTAGATCAGAATGATAATACTGGTATAAGAAAGTTATGTGCTGGCCACATCAGATATTTCACTTTGTTCTAATGCTAATTACAGTTGTTTGTTTAAGTAACTGAAGCCTTGTCCTAAATTTTTCTCAGTCTGGGGGATTTCTAGCTTTTGTGTAATATAGTGTTAAATTTCTGGAAATATTGGTTAAGAAAATGACCTTGGACGTATTGGAAACTAGTGACATATATTTTCCAGGAAATTTCAGTATTATGAAAAATATACACCACTGTTGGAAACATTAGAATATTGTTTTCATTGATTGGTTCGTTTTCAAATGTTTAATAAGTATTTTAAAGTAGTTTCACTTGCTCTTTTAAATACTTGATTTCCGTCAAATTTGAGGTTATGTTATAGTCTAGGTTTTCTATGTTACATTGGTTTTTTTTTACCAAAAAATAAACTAGTTGCTCAATTCTCACAATGTATACATAACGGCCAATAGGTGTGTGTACTGTGTACACTGTTTAGTTTAATATGTTAATAAAATTTTGAAGGAAAATGCTGATTCTTTTCATTTCTTTCTATGATTGATAATTAGAAAGAAGGGCAAAATTAAACAGTAAATAAGGAATACATTATCACCACACGCTTTAAAATTGATAATGTAAGTTATTTAAACATCCACTACTATTTGTTGCCAACTGTTCCCCAAACTGGGGAATGCCCCGGTTTGGAACCTCGATGTCCCGCATCCTCCGGCGACTATGGGGGGATGGTAAATGTCCATTAAAAAAAAAAAAAAATCAAAATCATTTATGATTATAGTGTAAAATTCGTGAGATTTAAAAAAAGACATTTTTTGAGAATTTATTGGAAATTTTGAGAATTTATGAAATTTAAGAGAATTATGTAGCTGCTTTAAGAAATATTTCATGAAATTTTTGACTATTTCGAAAATTTATGAAATATTTCAGAAAATTTATAAAATGGTGAATTTATGAATATCGTCAAAAAATTAAAAATACATCGAGTGTATTTGTTTTATTTTAATCATCAGAAGCGGTGTATTTTACAAAATAAAACTATTTCTGTATATGCTAAAGTATAGATTAAAACAGTAAAATTAATAAATTAGCTACTTTGCTAGTCCTGGAGTCCTTTGCTAGTGATGTAAAATTACCAGAAAATAAAAAATGGTAATATTGTAAATAAAGGAAAGTCTGTGTCAACAAAAAAAATATATTTCTTTCATGCAAAAAGCAAAATAAGTATAACATTTGGATGAAATAAAATATTATTGTTATTATTATTTAGTAGATAAGATGACATCTCATCATCGCTTTCTTGGTCTGTTGTCAATGTCAAATCAGATAAAATAACATCTTCACCTTCTTGGCTAAGAGAGATATTGAACAATCCATATAAATACTATATTGTTTTGTTCATAAATTAAAGTTGTATGAAATTTAAAATTTGCATCCTTGAAACAATTTTCTTTTTTCTTAAGCATCGCAGGACCAAGGATAAGAAAAATGCTACCTTGCCTGTGTTTTGTTATTTCAGCTATAATTTTCCCCAGTGCTTAATGCTTAATGTCGTAGACGTAGAACCCGTAGAAGTAGAAACTGCTGCAATTACACACACAGGCAGCTTATTTTTCTTTTTGGTTAAGGCAGTATCAGTATCATTTTCCCTACTTCTGTTCTTATACTTTCTGGACATTTACTGCAGCTTTTTATGTTTTATATTTTTTACCATTCTGTAACTGTTAATGAAATAACTTTGCTTGCAAAATTTGCAGATTACATGTTTTGCTATGGTTTTATTGTCCTCATAAAACATCCATAGAAAGGACATTGTTGTATAAAAATTCAAGATATTCAGACCAAAACACTTATTCTGGCTGTACATCAAATAATCAAACCATTTTTAAACGTGCCAAAAAATCAGTTGAAAATAACGACGACTGTGTGCTCATTTCTAAAAATGGCAGTATTTAAAATTCTCTTAAATACCTTTGATGAGTAGTTGACCGGTCACGATGTTTCCGGATGTTTCCGTGACTGACCGGATCAGAATTTTCTAATTAAAATGGTGTGTAATACTTGTATAATTGAGGCTTATGTTGAAGGAAATTATGCAAATTAGGATTTTTTGCATTTTATATTTTCACGCCCATCGTCTAAACTAAGCTCACGTAAATATTTCTTCATCACAGATATTCTCGTTATGCTCTGGTTTTGTTACGAATTTATCAAACGTAACACTTTTTGGAGTTTTGCTCTCTTGGGAATGAATAATTGCTTCATATTTTTGGGACATTTTGCCAATTTTTTACTATGTGTTTTGTCAGGCAAGTAGCATGCAGTGACTGCTGGTGAAATTTAGGTTATGTCATATCGTAATATTGAAGCATGGAACCCAAACGTTACTTTAAGGCATAACCACAGAGTACTTAGCTATACAGAGGCGAAAGCTTTGGCAGTTCCTATAAGATTTTAATGGTCTAATTTATGTGCCCTTGTGTATCAGTTATGTCCACACTGAGAGAAATGTGTTGTTAAATGTTTACTTTAAATTTCAGTCTACAATGAAATAACAATGTGTTTCAAACTGAATAAAAACTAATATCATTTGAAACTTCCAGTTAATATTCTAAATTACTTACAATTACACAAAGGTAAAATATTTTTTGAAATTAGGTAATCGAAAGACTAATTTGGAAGCATAACTCAATTTTTCTGTTAGTAACTATGCAAATACTTAAAAAATGTATCATAGGAAGAGTGATAATTAGGGGGATGAGGCTGAGAAAAAAGCCAAAATAAAAAAGTTTTTATTTTGTAGAGATTCTGTTATTTATGAAAATTTTTTGGACATAAGTTTTTATTTTGTAATGAAATTTGGTTATTTATGAAAATGTTAATTTTTTGTCCAATATTTTCAACAAAACAATTTTTTCACACAACCTCCGGGGTGCAACCTCTCAAAATGAGTGGAAATAAAGCAAAGTTTACTTATTCATCCATTTAATGCAAATAATTTTAAAATCTTTATTTATAAATACAGGATTACAGTGTATTATATTCTTATACTACATAATATGTCTATATAAGATCGAAAACCACATGACCAATTAGTTCTCTTTAACAGCCTTGTCGAGTTGTACTATCAGCAAAAGATTGTTGAAAATGATTCATTAGACACATACGTATGAGCAAAAATCTTCATCAGGCGCTGCCGTAATATAAAGACACAAAATTATACCTGTCTCATGGAAAGGAGATTTAGGGGACGTAACAATTTCAGTTTTTTGTTCTGTAGCAATGGTGATATCTGAAATTAAGAAGTATAAATTAATTAGTAGAAATAAATTATAGAAGGCATTTGGGGTAAAATTCGCTAATGTACTGATAATTTTTTCATTTGCATTAAGAAGATATAGCCAAAAAAAATTTGGGTCGGATACCATTAGACAAAACTAATTAGGAATTAATTTAGTAGGTGTTGAAATCTATCGTACACCAAATTGTCATGTCATTTATATAATCAATTTATTTCAAATTTCAGCCTAAACAATATACATTTAAGCAAAACCGAAAAAAAAAATAGTCGATGACGTCATAACTTAAAAAATAAATGAAATAAGAAACTGAAAATAGACTGAAAATATTTGCTGAAATTAAAATCGCTATACCCCTGAATTACTGAATTTATGCGTTACTTAATTTCCACACTGTATAATACCACTTGACAATTCCAAATGATCAAATGCATTTGTATGCAGGCTTGTTTTCGGGGCTTCTGTTGTCCCTAAGAATAACTTTTTGTTTGTAAGTACTTTCTAATGATAAATTATCTAATTATATTTAATATAAAACTAAGTTTTTTACAGTAATATTGTAATCGGTTTTCTATTTTCTACAGTATTGGGCAAAAAATAGAATTTCATATTGCAGTTGTTCTGAGATGAGAAATTTGTCAGCACGGCTAGATAGCTGATTTTAATACCTCCCAGTTTGATATGAACAAATTTCTTTGCCAACAAGCTATACTGTGAACAACAAAAGTATATATAAATAAACTGTAAAACACCAACATAATTTACAAACTCACTAACACAGATGAAACTGTATAACATGAATAATTTTATAACTAGTTTACATAGGATAATAACCAGGCACAAATAAATAAAAACATTAACAATATTTTTGTTATTTTACTAAACCAATTATATTCATTTCTACTTGTAGAGCATAAAAAAAATGAGACCGTCCCGTTCAGCCCTGCACAAATTAACAAATCCAAGCCAGAGCAAAAAAAAATCCTGTTTTTTGTATATAGTGGAATGCATTTTTTGTAATAGCTAGTAATCCTCAAACACAATTGAATATCTAAGGGCATTACATGGGCAACCCATAAACTTGATTGCAACCCTGGTTATCTTAATGGTACATTATTATGAATAACAGAACTGGTCATTGTGCTCGTGTGAGGTTATTTAAAAACCATTATTATTGTTTAGTTACACAGTAATTCTTACTTTGTAGATATTACTTACCAGAAATAACCACAACTTTTCTGGGTGGTTTCTCACAACTAACAAACAGCAATATCTTACACTAATAAACACTTCAAATTTTCAGGCAAAATAGTGGTAACTCCGTGTTAAAATAAATGTTCCCGGATTCCACTACCTTGTGAGATTTTTTTTCAAAATGGTTCTCACATACTTTGTAATTTTTATGCAAAACATCCAAACTTTTGCCAAGCAAATCATCTCGGTAACAAATTCTCTGCCACGATTCAGCTCTGAAAATAGAAATAATTATTATTCCAATACACTATATGAGAAACATTTCAATCTCTTCAATTCTTATATGTACATCATAATGAAGTTTTTATTATATAAATGTGATGAATTTCAGAGCAAATGCATCAAATTGCAGTAAAACCCTTAGTTCACTCACTGTTTGATGACTTGTGAAAATTAACGTTTATCTGTCTATTATTAATATATTGTCAGGTCTGTACCATTATTAATTTTTTTACATACCTTAGAGGATCTTTTAGAAAGGAGAATAGGGTTATATTTCCACCAGTCTTCGACGAACATCCGCGAAAAACACAAACAGTTCCTCCTTTACGATACATTTTTATAATAACCCAAGTAGCACAAATTGATTTTTAAAAGCACTAAAAATATCTACACCTTTTTATAAAGCTTAGTGCTGTATAATTAAGAGTTGACAACAATATTTCAGTGTTAAAGAAATATCTATATTCCCCAAATAGGCACAGTTTATACAGGCTTGGTAGGCTTCGTAAATAGTACATAAAAGCTTAAGTAGCAATATAGCAACATCTCTGTTCCATTTTACCAGCTTTTATAAATCATGTTATAGAGCTATTAAGAAGTTAGTGTATGAGGACTGCAAGTAAGTGTTTATGTAGTAAAAGAATGCTTTAAATGTGAGGTACAGTTTGTAATTATAAAACAACCGTATTATAGTGTCTGTAGCAACTCCAAATGTAGTAACTTTGTAGTTGTTCTATTGCAGGGATATAACTGAAATAAAAAAGTATATAAATGCTTAAAAAGCGAGAACATTTTGTTGTAAAAGAAAATGACTGAGTTACGGTTTCCAATATATCTTTAAAAAATAGTTTTTACACTATTACGGCTAGTTGCCTGTTTTCATTTTATTTATACACACACACACACACACACACACACACACACACACACACACACCCCACGCACGCACGCACACACGCACGCACGCACGCACGCACGCACACACGCACACACACACACACACACACACACACTAGTGACAATATGTTTTCTGCTGGGCTAGCGATATAAAAATTGTTATGGCAAATTATTAGGAAACTGAATGAAGATTTTTGCCTACAAATTAGTAGCTGTCATCTGTAGAAAACTAAACTGGTCAGGCGAAGAAAACTTTTCTGTTGAAACATGCTATGTCACTTCGAAATAACAGATGGGCCTCCAAAATTTCTTAAATTTGATATAAAAAATTATTTAAAAAAAATATATTTTTTTAATTTTTTATAAATTTGTCATAAAATAATGCAGCCATGTATTCTGAACACCCCATAAGGGATTGTTGTAAATGTTTAGCAAAATTTTCCTTTTTAAGTGATAAAAGGTTAATAACACCTCGAACTGATAAGTTACATTTACTTTTAGAAAATATAATATGGCGCCTTGAAAGAATCCGAAAAAGGTCCCTACAGAAGCAGTTATAAATCCTTAAAGTAGCACTTTGGCTGTATATAAGTGCTACTTACTTTATAAGAGATGTTTTCTCAATGAAGCTCACTTATAAAACAATTATTATAAGCTAATAAAAGAGTACTTTGGCTGTGTAGAAGTGACATTAATAGCATTTTGAGAAGATGTGTAAGGTATTCTAATGAAACCTTCATAGAGCAATTTCGCATTCAGTGACATATCAATAAAATCCGTGGACAGGTGAATTTGATTGTTAAAAATCCACATTTTATCTAATAATTCAGTTCATGATGGCATAATTTTGTTCTAGAGGGATATATGATATTGGAACTTTTTTTTTATTTGTCTTGAATTTGCACGTGGTCCTCTTATTATGCTTAAAACTTTATAAATAATATATTATGGCAACTTATAGAACTAATTGGTTATATTGAAGCACTCACTAAATAGCTTATAAAGCAATCGGGTGAAATAAGATTGCTGGTAAAATGATCTCATAGTATAAATATGAAGCTACTTTATTAAAGCATCTTATACAGTTTTTTTAAAATGCTTAGTAAGATCTTTTATACATATACAAACCACGTAGATTTATAACAGGTGTATACATTGTATAACATGTATGCAACTGTTTTACAGCTTAGCTATTTCTCGATAGTGGCTATATTACATTGAGTTTTAAAGGCTTTTGAAGCAAAATTTTATAGCAATATAGTTATTTAAGCCAAATGCAACCTATGTTAACCCTAATATATATTATTTATACAGACTTTCTAAGTGTAGTAAAAGAAGTATTCTATAAATATTTATGCAACTGAAATTCCCTTTTCGAGCTTTGTAGCTGCGGTCTTCCACCTTTATAGAATTCTTTTACAAACTTACTCCATCTCATAATGTCTTAAAAGATCACTTAGATCACGCCTAAGAACGAAAGTGATGAGCTGCTTGACCACATTATTAGTCTCCGCAATGAAATTAGGGACTTTGCAACTACCATATAGCTTGCATCATCCATATAGCTTTAAATTGCTTCTTTGCTTTTCTCATTGCTTTCATTCTTTGGCGTTTCTACAATAAAAATGGTCTGTTCAATTATATTAGTATTACTGGCTTGAGAGTTTGATTCCTCGAGCATTTTTCTAAATAGTAATTTAACTTTCCTTCTGAAATTTACACTTTGCTTTGTTTTTTTCCAATACTTGTCCATATTGTAAAGTAACACTTAGCAACAAAGAGCATATGAAATCCTCACAGAGCTTCTATCCAACTATCTAAGTGATCTTTTAAGAGGTTATGAGATGGGGTAAGTTTAGCTGTAAAAGATTTTTATAAAGGTGGAAGACCGCAGCTACATAAATCCAAAAGAGAATTTCAGTTGTATAAATACTTTATAGAATATTTCTTGTACTACATGTAGAAAGCCTGTATAAATAATCTATATTAGGGTTGACGTAGGTGGCATTTGGCTTAAATAACTATATTGGATGGAGACTATATTGCTATAAAATTTTGCATTAAAGCCTTTAAAACTTAATGTCATATAACCACTATTAAGAAATAGTTAATATGTAAAACAGTTGCATAAATGTTATATAAGGTTAATACACCTGTTATAAATCCACGTGGTTTGTATCTGTATAAAAGATCTTACTAAGTCTCTTATGAAGTAAAAAAAACTGTATGATGCTTTAATAAAGTAGCTTTATATTTTTTATGCTGTGAGATAGTTTTACCAGCAATCTTATTTCACCCAATTGCTTTATAAGCAATTTAGTGCTGAATAAATCTTCAATATAACCAATTAGTTCTAGTCATAATATATTACTTATAAAGTTTTAAACGTAATAAGAGGACCACATGTTACTTGGGAAAGCAACACAACACAGATCATCTCTAATTAATTAAACACCATGCAAACTAAGAAAAAGCTCACAAATCTGCACATAAACAAACACAGTAAACGAATAAACGTAAACAGTGTGACAAAAGTGAGGTTGATTGATATACCAGTTAAAAAGTGGCGACTTCGCACATGCGCATGCAAATTTGGTTTTGGCGGGAAGGCTTTCTTTCGTCTCTGTGGCATAACTATCAAAACTAAATGAAAAACTTTTGCAGAAAAAAAAATTGCAATTGAAATTTGCAAAAAAAAGTTGAGAAAATTGTGTGCCTCGCATTTGTAAAATATTTGCAAAATTTTTTTTTCAGAAACGGGATGAAAATACATCAACAGTTTTCAAATTTCATTAAAAAAAATATAATTTTTTATGCCTGAAAGTATCGTTTGGGTTCCATGCTCCAATACTGTAAAACAGACGAGTGATGGCGAGCGGTCGTTACACCCTACTCAAAGATAATTGGTGCAGCAGATTGAAGTAGAATACCACTGGTGTGTAAATTATAATAAATTAATGTGAATGGAAACAAAATACTTACATAAAGAGATAATAGTTACTATCCAATCACTACATTGTTTTAATATGTTAACAGCGGTTAATATGACTAATTATTTGATATTTACATGTAAAAACAACAACATAAGACAATATAACAAATAACCATAAAAACAGAGTTAATATGTAATGCCTCTGAATAACACATTTGTTATTCTGCTCTAGTTGAGGATTGGCGTAACATTGAAATTTGATCAACGGAGCATACCCACCGCTCGTCTGTTTTGCAGATATAACATAACCTAAATTTCACCGGCACTGGTAGCATAGCTTTGATACTTCGCCTGGCATTGTGCATATTTTTTAACACCATTTTTTTTTTGTTTTTTTTTTTAAATCAATTTGAAAACTTTTGGCATTTTTTAGACAAAAAGAAAATGAAAAAGTCTACTGGTCTCTCTTATTACTGAGAATTTATTTCAATTTCGTTGTCCAAAAACAGATGATTGACACATCAGTTGTCAAGTGTCATGATTCAAATTTTAAGTGAAATGGCAGTACATTTAAAATTTTAGACAGATTGACCGTGTCTTTGACCACCTTGGACATGTTGCTATTTAACCAGTCAACTTAATCATGACTTGAACGGTGATGATCGTGACACTCTTGCCAACACTACATGTTTCTTATGATTTTTTTAAGATAAAATGTTGTTTAACACAGGTTCTGCTAAAATTTTGACTTACTGCAACAACCAAATTAACAAAAAGAATTACAGTTTATTATGGAGAATAATAAAACCATAGTAAGTTTAGATAATTATTATATGAAATACAAAAGTTCGGTAACTTTAAAATTGTATAGAAGTGCATCTAACTTCTGAACACTGCAAAATTATTATGGAACAATGTACAGTACCATATTTTGCTCAGAATATGAATTTGTTATTAGCTCATCATTGCTTTCTATATCAAATAACCACCAGTTCTATATTTTTACTATTTTTATTGAAATTTGTTTATCTTTTTTTAATTTACTACTTATAAGACTATGAGTGCTAAATTCGTTTAATGCCTGTGCGATATTCTGACATTTAATTAAGTGTCTCTAATAGGTGACATTTAACTAAATAAAAAAGTGATAAGAACCTTATACACGTTGTAACAGCTATTTTTGAATATACAATAATAGGCTCATAATGTGTGCACTTCCACTGTCCCCACTCTATGCCTCTCAGAATAGCTAGGCCGGGGATGCCTGTCGAGTCGATGATCCTCACACAATTGACTAAGGTGAACTGAGCCCCTCCACTGAATGTTGATGCTGTTTGTGCTAAGACTAAATGCGCTATCTCTGTCGCTCCTTGGGCCATATTCAAAAATAGCTGTTATGTGTATGTTACATTTTTTCTTTAGATTCACAAAATATCTTCACACATGCGTTGTGGTTTAATCATTTTATAAACTCTAAAGAAATTAGTAGATTGCATTAGCAAATAAATACTTAACAGGAAAGTTTGAGCAATCACAATTGAAGTACATACCTAGAGTTCTTGCTTAATTTAACTTGATTCAGTGAATAATAAAAATGTAACAAACCGGCAAAATATGAGCCAACTTAACCTATAGAAACGGTATTATTCTTCTTTTTTTTTTTTTAACGGAAGTTTCCAAATGAAAATTTCATTTAAAATTTTAACAACACTATCATAGTGTAATGTAACTAATTCATACAATATTTATTTTTCAGAGGAGCGTTTCAAATTACTAGCAAGTATACCTGGAAGCTTATATTTCATATCCAGCTTTGGACTGTTAGCTTTGTCTCAGTACCTTTCTCGTAAAGGAGTATAATTTTGGTAGGCAAATATTTAGTACTAATTAATTACCTGGATGTTATGATCGAGAAAAGTTTGTTATGCGTTAAAATTTATACATGGTAGAAACATGATGCTCAGTGTTTCCTTTTTTTTTTTCGAATTGATATCCTCAGCTTTTTTAAATATAATTTATTTGTTTGTTTACATTATTAAGAACTATTATTTGAACCCAATGTACTTATATATTTGTTGGATTTTTTTTATATTAAGTGTTACAATGATATTGTTTTGTTATTCCTTGTTTTGTGGATATTAAAATGATTTAAAAAATGTTTTATTTTGTTTCAATACCATATACAAGATTGTCATGCATTTGTTAGATTTTTTAGTTTTAGTTTATAGCATTAAATTTTTGAAAATGTTGGCCTTGGAAATTCGGAAAATGCAGTAACTTTATTCTATTGGTAATTGAACCACATGATATGTCTGCTGGCAATTCTGTAATCATGACAAACAGGAAACTGAATATTATAATTATATATATGGAATTGGATTATTGATGTCATGACACAACTGACAGGGGGAGACTGCAAAGTAGGAGCAAACAGTACAGTAAACATATTTTACCTTGTAGACTTCTTTACATAACATTTCCTCCTTGTTTTACTGCCTTTCTTTATCGCCTCCACCAATCAACATTTGCTGTTTTTCAATAACACATGTTTTGTCACAGCAACTTTACGCGTATGGCGTATTAGAGTCTAACGTCGCACTCTTCACATAATAACGCATCACTGTGAAGACGCGTTTCGCCTCGCCATTTTTTACGTCCACTAACGCACTACACTAAACAGAAAATATCGTATAAATGTCTTTATACTCACGGTACACACCGCAGATCTCTAGTTGAAAATTCTTGAACAACAAAATTGTTAAACATGTAAACAACATAATCTCCCACTAAGCTCCGATAGAACAAGATTAATAAGGCAGATAGTCAATATGGCTGCTAATCCCTTTCGCTTAACAGCTTGCTTATGGACCAAAACGAAATTCGCCCTTAACTACTTATAAATAGAATTCTTGGAGGTCGATGACTGATCAACAGCTGTTTTTACATGCAAAAAGATTTAGTAAACTTTTTAAAATCTTTTTGCATGTACACTGTCAGAAATTACAATGTATTTTATTACTATTCATCGCACATTTCTCGGATATAGTTTTAAAATCCTCTGGGATGACATCCGAAAAGTAAACATTTTTATGGTGCATTTTTTTCTTTAAAATAAAAAAATGGAGAAGTTTCACCTGTACAAGCATTTCAGCATTAACTTGGAAATATAGGTCTTCTATGATGTCCAATTTTTGCAAAAAAATTTTTTTTTTTGGGGGTTTTAAAAAAAAAAAAAAAATTTGGGTCCTTTTTTTTAAAAAAAAAAAAATTTTGGTTTAACAAAAAAAATTTTAAATTTTTAATTTTTTTGGAAACCCCTGGAAAAAAGTTTGCGGTTTTGAATTCTCAAAATGATTTTTAAGACATTTTGGAAAAATTGAAAATTCTTAAATTGACGAGTACTTTCACGGGGACACTATTGTTTTAATTCTACCTGAAACAACAATATAGTTCAAGGATAAGACTATATATTTGGATGATTAGGGATTTACAGTGACCTCAGGAATCATTGCACCACCAAGTAGAAAACATAAATTTCAGGAGTATTTAATAATTTCCTAAAAAGTGTAAAATATCCAATATGTGTTGACAGAAAATTTCCAAAGAATTTTTAGATTTGGCATTAATTGAAATTATATTTCATTTGAAGTTTTGATGAATTATTTTTGAATATGATCAATAGAATATAAAACAAGCTCTGGGCATAATAAAAACCATATTGTTTTTTAACCTATAGACAAAAACTAATCTTCCTATATGTATAAGAACCGCCAAGCGTAAATTGATAAATCAGACGATGTAATTCAAATAAAAGAAGTGTATGCAGTTTTACTATAATTTATTTTCAATTATACATAAAAGAAATATTCCATGGCAAAATATTTACATGAATAAAAAACATATAATAGAATTATATATGTACACAGACTTTGGTAGCACTTCCTGAGGAAATCATAATATTTATATGTACAAATATTTTATGATGTAGTATGAAAAACAGAGTTAGGAATTAGTAATAAATTGTATAACTGCGAAATAAGTGCAGTTTAATAATTTTATTAACATATGCCCATACATTGTACTATTCATTATCCATCAATAAATCAGACTTATTATGTTTTGTTTGGTTAAAACCTTGGTAAAACTAGACAATATAGTATTTAAACATTATAATGTATTTAGTTACAAACCTTTTATAACACCGAATTTTATAAACCAAAAAACATGTACATTATTTTATTTGTGAAACTAGTGCAAAATGCACGTTTATCATGTAGTGTGAAAATTGTAAGCACGCCAAGTGTAATTAATATGCTTTTTGCATGTATTTCACATACCATTTTTACTACGAACGTGCTTTAATGAAGGGAAAATATGGTAAATAAATTTGTAATAAATATTCTGTGTCATACTTACTTACATCTTAGGTTGCACGGTTAGGTACGTTGCATAGTAACCAAAATTTTCTTACGAAAATCAAACAAATAACTCAAAGATTTACTTTGGATACCAACAAAATTCATGTGTGGTGAAATCCTTGATTAGCCAAATTCGACACTTTTATTCATATCTTTTCTGTCATCGCTTTCCCACAATCACAGAAAAATTTTATATACTTTGTTGTTTGTATCTTTGCACGTACCTCACAATCACAAGCTGTATGATGTAAATAAATTGAAGGTCATCTTTTGAGTAGTGGTGTGTACTAGAGAACAATATTTTTTTATATAATCCAACACAGAGCATACCCTAAATTTCATCGGTCTCCACTGAATGTCAATGGTCAAAGGTAATTTTCAAGTTATGCGATTCATATAGCTATTAATATAATGTCAAAAATATAATTACAAAAATATTACAACACCACTGAATCAAGTGACAAGCTGGTCAATGAAGCTGAGACATAGGTTCCTAATCGTTTCTTCATTCCACCAATTATTAACCTATCGGTCAGATGTCTTAGCCTGCCTAGACATACGTATCTTTATATTTGCTTATCCTATAAATGCATTGCTGCGGACACAGGTCGTAACTAATTTGATACACACGCAAAGATAAAAACAACGAAGTGTAAGGAGAAAGAAGTGCTTCTCAATTATGTCATACAAAATTAATACAATGCAGTGTGTAATAATAAATAATATTTAATTTATTATCCAAAAGACCATTGGTGTAGGATTAGTCATAAAAGACATTGAGCACCTTATGACTGTCTAGTGTTCTAGTTATTGTTTAAAATGATAAAATTATATTAATCAATGTAGGCAATAAGTGCAGCGTGTTTCAAAAAACGTGCTATCTCTTAAGTGGAGATCCTCACCCAAAAATAAGAGATAGTTCCTATCAATGTGGGTCTGGAAACACTTAGTTATTAAGTTACAGGGTGTTGAAAGTTTTCTTATTTTTTTTTTCAGTTTTTTTTCAAAATATCTCCGAAATTACTAGCAATTTGAATGATATTTGGATTGTGAAAAGTGCTTAAAACACTACATATATTAGTATTAAAATGGTGTGGATAAAGCTATCCACACCTGATGAAGCCATCAGGGACACGGGTACGGACTTGTAATTTAATAATGTTGTTAAAAAATATGTACACCAGTGACTTCTTGATTGCACAGTTATCTAGACAGGTAAATGCCAAAAAAAGTTACCTCTTGATATTTTTTCGATTTTGGCTTCGTTTAGGAAATAATTGAAATTTTATTATATAGGATACTTGATATACTAAAAATAAGAAAACTTTAACACCCTGTCTCATAGTAACGAAACGTTTCGGGACATATGTTGATTGGAACTATTTGTCTTATTTTTGGGTGAGGAATCCGCACAAGGCACATGTTTTTTTAAACACCCTGTATACACATGCACAGAAAATCATAAAATATCAACAGATGATTTCTTAATATTCAAAAATTCATACAGAATAAAAACATTTAACATTTGTGTCTAAATACATTTACTTTTCTGCATTGTCTGCCTGCCCCTAGTAATTTGGTAGAACATATTTTTTCTACAGATTTGTTTTTTCTTTTTGTAAGTAGCTTTTATTATGTATAATTTTGTCTGTCGATTCAAGAAAATGTGTTACAGAACAGGATTCTGTAATTTCTACTTGAGTGCCATGATGAGCCTTATGTACAGTTCACAGAACAAAAAGTGTCCCCAACCACAGATATTTCAGCTAATCAAATTTAAACTTCGAACTTCCCCCAACCCCCACCAATCTATCGCTACACCGGCATTTCTGAAATTAAAATAATTGAACTATAAGTTATGTATGCTTCAAAATCCAGGAGTGAAGTGTGGTTGGTTACAGTTTTGTTCTGTGAACTACATTATAATGGCACCTCTATTAAACTCAGAACTAGGAACTTGGACTCGTACATGTCAACACTGACAGAAGACATCAGCTGTTTCATAAATCGTGGCAGCTACAATGTCAGACTGACAGTTGTGAAATAAGTGAAATGAAGGAAAAAACAAATGACACAATCAGAGCTGCAACATAACGGGAGATTTAAATCATATTTGTGATTTAAATCTTTTTTTGATTTTCAATCTTTTGAATTTAAATATTTTTTTTAGTAATGATTTTTGATTTAAATCTTTTTAGAAAGTATCTTTGATTTTCTTTAAAAGAAAAGAGATTTAAATATTTTCAAAAATAATTAAATCTTTTTTAACGATTTAAATCTTCTCTTAATATTTAAATAATTCAAAAGATTTTAAATTACGCAAAAAAATAGTCTAAATATTTTCTGGATAAACAACGAATTTAATTCCTAGCGGCTAGCACACGGGCCGACTTGTCTAAGCCTGCTCTTGTCTTTGGATTATTGCCCAGTAGCGAGTAGAATAGTGCACACTGCACACGCACAGTATACACAATATAATTTAGAAGTAAAGGGTGTCGTAGAGAGAATGTTTTCTTATGCTACCTTTATAAATTCGCCTCGTCGACATGCTTTAACAGATACAAATTTTGAAAACCTCGTTTTATTAAAAGCTAATCATAATCATGTTTGAAGTAATATTTTATTATTTTTATTTTAGTATGTATGCATGTATTTCACTTTTTCATTTTACTATACTATGTAGTTTTAAGTCTATTTCTGTTAAATATTCTTATTTTATTTTAAAATAAACATTCGCAATATAATTTTACAATTTTTGTTTTATTTTATACATTTATAATTTTAGTAGTGTCATTTTTGTACCTACCTATACTGTTCTTCAATAATTTAAAAGTACCTATTTAAATACTCGAAAAACAAAAAAATCTATTTTAAAACGATTTAAATCATTTTCAGTGATATAAATCTTTCTCAAATGATTTAGAATGTACTTAATTTATTTAGACTAGCAAAAATGGTAAGAAATATTTAATCTTTTGCAAAATGATTTTAAGTGTTATGAAAGACTTAAATATCAAAGAGATTTATAATTTAAATACTTTTTTACAGACAAAAGTATTTTTGATTTAAATCATTTGATAAAAAGTAAAGTATCTTTGATTTTTTATTTAAATCTTTTTTTAAATGATTCGTTGTAGCTCTGGACACAATTGCCGAAATACTTCCATAGTATAGCCAGGTGTAGGAAAATGCTAGTTCATGGCGATTCAATATATTGATATTACCTAGCTAACTATGAAAAAATATGACAAATACAGTTTGTTTCGAAACAGCTTGCTATGCTAAAATTGCAGATGGTTTATTTATTGATTTGTTGGCATTTTGAAATATTTGGGGCCAATCTAGTTAAATTCTGTTCAGTAACCATATTGTCTAACTTTTCCAGTATATTGTTAGTAGAAAAGAAATAAAGCGTATATTTTTTTTTGTAAAAGATTAAAGTATAAGAATAAGATATGTTAAATACTTCCTACAGCATACCAAAATATTGCATCTATAACTGTAAAATACATTCATAAATATTAATACTTAATAGTTCAATGCAAAAATAATTTTTACTCTCATTAAATCCTATAAAAATTATACACTATAAAACCATTTTTATACTCAAAACTAGTAACTTTTGTGTATGGTGAATATATAAAAATACTAGGAATTATGAATCAACATTCATCCCTATAAGTTAAATGTGAGATATTTTATAAAATTTATTAAAAAAACTAACCACTTTAAGAAGTTGACAAACTTGAAGAATGGATATAATTCTTAGTGGTTTTATAAATTCACCATCAGTATCAAGAATCATTTGACATTACATTGGCAATTTTTATGTATTAACATTGACAATTTAAAAATTGAATTATAACATGGTTTCAGTAATTTGATTTGAATAATTCCATAGCAAATTAAAATATTTTTCTCAATCTATAACAGATCTTTTGTATATCTAAATTCTGCATTCAAAAGAATTAGGATCTGAGTTTTTGATTAATAGTTTTTCATCTACCATATGCCCTATACCGTGTTTTCATGTTTCCATACTACATAAGGAAGCAGCCTCGTTTGAACTCATACATTCAGAGTAGAGCCACAACATAAAGATTCTAGAGGAGAGAATATGGACTGTATGTGCTGTAGCAAATGCTAGACATTTTGTATCTGGTGGTCTGCATGAGTGACCGACCGCTTCCTTATGTAGTGTTTTGAGATTAAAGCAAGGTATATGTCACAAACAAATGCAGTAATACAATCATTTTAGTCATGAAACATGGGTGTATAAAAAAATAAAAATAGCATATTTTACTCCTGATATGCTTGCAAATGAAGAAAGAATTTTATGATTTATAGGATAGGATTGCATGCTTTTGCTACTCTACAAATAAAATGTAAAAAGAGACGACAGGATGTTTACATTTCTTTCTATTACATACACAGCCTTTGCTTTTTTATCCTTTAAGCACCCATATAAACCTGGGTTCCTAATTTAAAATTATTCCAATTCTGTATGGGATAGACGATAGTTAATGTATAGTTTATTTCAAACTTACTTGCAACATAAAAAATGTCAGCTTCTTTGATGGCAGTAAAGGGATCAAAGAAGCCGACGTTTTCTATGTTGCAAATAAGTTTGAAATAAACTGTATGTGATACTATAAATTTGGCTTCATGAGCTTTGCTTTGCTGTAGTTTAAAGCAGTCTCCTCAAACTAGGGCGCATGAAAAAATCTGATGTACAACTTCATTACTTTTAAATAACCAGAGGGCGTAGATATACATGTGTTACTTGTGCATGGCGATATAGGACAAAGCTTATTATTGAAACAGGATAGCTCAACGGTATAAAAACGATATATCATCATTTTAATACCCTTTGAACTAACCTGTTTCAATAATACTGAGTTTGTAACAAAAATTGTTGAAATAAGAAAATTTAAGCAGTTTTTTTTTTGTGATAACTTAAATTTATATATAATTTTATTTTAGTTAGGTTGTTAATTTAATTATTTTTCAAAAAATTCTGCTTATATAATTTTTTTTATTTGATTATGATAACCATTATTGTAACTCATATATTTTTTAATAGTATGATTTTATTATTTTTATTAATTAAGTTATTTTACTAGTTATCTAAAATGAAATATTATAATTTTTTTTATGGCAGTCCAAATAAACAATAATGAAAAAAGTTTGCAAAATGAGGTATCACTGTGGACGATGGAAACAGTTTTTAACTTCTCGTTTACAGTAAGCAAGTTAATGTGATTTCCCTTAAAAATGAAAATCGAAATATTATTAACTTTCAGTTTTGCGACCTATGTAATTGCCATTGAGACAATATATTTAGTGTAACTAATAGTTGGGGAGCCAGGAGATTCTTTTATGTTTTTTCAGTGAACAATATTACAAAATATTGTCTATAATTATTTATTTATGGCATCTTATGTTTTTTCTCACCTTCTTTGGGTATTAAGCCACTGCCTAATAAATTATTTAAAAAAAAATTGATAAATAAGCCTCTGCGCTAAAAGGATCAGTCAGAACTTGGTTTAAAAAAAAATGCTTTTTCCTATCCAAAAAAACGCCTCACACCTAAAAAAATATATTAACCCAGTTTCTCCCAATGGTGCGTTATCGCACCACATATTTTATGATTTTTTTTTGTTAAATTCAGTAAATATTTTTGCATATCCATTTATAAATTTTATTATTATCAGTATTAGAGAACTTAGTACCGTACGAACTGTTGATTTTTATTTTAAAACAAAAATTTTATGACACCTCAAAAATCAAGAAAAACGCTGCATAATTTTGTGTCAAAGGTTGAGGTGATTCAAAAACAGTAAAATATTTTATTTTTGGAAAATATTGTCATTTTTGGTATGTCTATAACATGTAGATTACATGGTAGAAAAAAATACATTTAAAATATAATATAGATTATGAATTATTTTTATTAAATAATTACTGGTGCGTGAACGGACCACTGGTTTTATCTATGAAATAAAACCAAGCTATTGCCATTCTCGACAAGTCAGCCTATGTAGTGTAAACAGTCGCCGATTAGTGTGTTGTTTAGTATTTGTTTGTTTTTTGTGCAGTACACGTGATATTTAATTGAAATCAGTAAAATATGCCATTTTCGAGGTATTTGACTCGAAGGAAATTAGAAGCGGCTCTGGAGGAGATCGTTACGGATTTGGAGAATAATGATGAATTTCGTATTACTCGTATTTACGTATTTTTATATTTTATAGATACAACTCATTCTAGCCTTGGTGTTAGCGGTGACGTTGTCATGAGTCTACTTTCTGTTGTGGATAAGCCAGTGAATCACCAAATTTTTTTCGACAACTTTTTTTCGTCATTCAAACTCTTCGTACATTTAAAAAATAATCGTTATTTTGCCACCGGTACTATCCGCGAAAATAGGACAAATAAGTGTCCAATCGAAAATTGTAAATCATTTGGTAAAAAGACCACGAGTCCCATATTTCAGCATATGATTCTGAATCAAAAGTTTCTATTGTCCTTTGGCACGATAATTCGGTTGTAACGGTGGCAAGTAATGTTTATAGTGTAGCTCCTGTTCAAAATGTTAAACGCTATAATAGAAAAGAATGAAGAGATGTACAGATACCCCAACCTTATGTAATTGCCCAATACAATAAATATATGGGTGGGGTAGATTTACACTACAACGGAATTGCTAATTATAGATGCCAAGTATTTGGGAAAAAATGGTGGTGGCCTTTATTTTGTAATTCATTGGATAGCTTAGTCGTCAACGCATGGAAAATTTATAATGTCAATGAAAAAAAATTTCCCAAGTAGATTTTAAATCTTACATAGCCTTGCGACTTTTAAAAACTGATAAAACAATAATTGAAAGGAATCTTGCTCCTGCTATAGATGAACTGCGTTATGATAATACAGGTCACCTCATGATTTCTCATGCCAATAAAGCACGAAGGAGGTGTAGAATTTGCCATAGCCACACAATTTACATTTGTAATAAATGTAATGTACATTTACATACTTCATGCTTTGTACAGTATCAGCAAAAATGAAACCGGGTGTTACCAGTGGTGCGTTCACGCACCATGAAATATTATAATGTTTTTTTTATTAAGTAAAGTTCTATGTAGAAAATAATTTATGCTTAGTTATTTTATGTAAGATTGAAACTTTCTATGATATATTTTCGTTAAAATCATTAGTTATATCTTATGTGCCTCAAAATAATATTTCATTTATCCTCCCAGTGGTTCGTTTACGCATCAGTATTTTTTTTTATATACGTTAATTTTTTTATTTTTTTTGACACAAGGAATGTATTCTTAAGAGTAACAAAATAAATATTTACAAACAAAAATGTTCGTTTTTCGAATTTTTCGATGCTTGGTATATAATGGGTTAATCTAAAAAAAAATTTAAGATGATTAAGAGTTGACATTTTGGAATATTCTGTGATTCCGTCTCAAAACATGTTATGTTTGACATTGCTGTAAAAGACAATATTTTATCAAAGCAATTTTGCTCTAGTTTTAAGAACAGAAACAGAATATTCCGAAACGTCCACTCTTCATCATCTTAAAATATTTGACATTTAAGTTTTTTTTTTTGGATTAATATATTTTTTTAGGTACAAGATATTTTTGGATAGGAAAAAATATTAAAAGAAAAACGACCTAACTGATCCTTTTGGAGTAGAGGTTTATTTATCTTTTTTTTTTTAAACAATTATAGGACAGTGAGTAGTGGTGAGAGGTATGTGAAACTTCTCATATGGTCCAAATGCTACTTTCCGACCTACATCATAGATGTCTCTGTAGCAGATAACGACTTGCGAGGCAAGTACCGAGAGTGGTGACCTCTAGCCCAGGTAGACTAAACTACTGTTATTAAATATGATTTGAACGAAACAAGTACTCAGCGGGCAAATGTCCCGACCTGCATTGGATTATACCTTCAAATCATGATAGATCGGTAGCCAATATCATTTGTCAATTCCTAATCAGACATAGACCGGTTTCGAACTTATTAGTTCTCCTCAGTATGCCATAGGTTATGGAACAGACAAATGATAGTGGGCAACCTGCTAGTCATATACTGACTAAGGTAAATTGAGTAGTGGTGAGAGGTAGGTGAAACTTCTCATATGGTCCAAATGCTATTATCCGACCGACATCATAGATGTCTCTGTGGCGGATAGCGACTTTGTGAACCAAGTACCGAGAGCGCTGACCTCTAGCCCAGGTAGACTAAACTACTGTTATTAAATATGATTTGAATGAAACAACTACTCAGCGGGCAGTGGCTTAATACCCAAAGAAGGTGAGAAGAAATATAACAAAATGTCCAAGTAATAAAATGGCCACACTACCAATTCAGCGACCATATTTTCCACAAAAATTGTCCAAAATTCACAAATTATTGAAAATCACTAGTGTTGGCAGTCACTCAGTCATGGTCACCATGACTAGTCATTTACAGGTCAGGTCACGATTAAGTTGACTGGTCAAATAGCAAAGTGTCAGTCATGGACACTGTCAACTTGTCAAAAATTTTAAATGTCCTGCCTTTTCCTTTGAAATTTTAATCATGACAGTTGATGTATAAATGTCAAACATCTGTTTTTGGTCAAAGAAAATACAAAGAAATCTTCAGTAGTAAAAAGATAAGATAAACGATTAGTAGACTTTCTTGTTGCACGTGGGTTTTATTACGAATTTATCCAACGTAACACTTTCTGGAGTTGCGCTCTCTTTGGGAATGAATAATTGCTTCACATTTTTGGACATTTTTGAAAATTTTTTACTACGTGTTTTGTCAGGCGAGTAGCATGAGTAAGCGGTTGGTAAAATTTAGGTTATATCATATCTTAGTATTGGATAATGTGGGACTCAAACGATACTTTAAGACATAACTATGCCTTAAAGTATCATCTCCTGCGTCCCATACTTCAATTTCCATTTTCATTCCCATTTCACAATATTTGCACTCTATAAAGCATGATTTGAAATTTTAATAAAAATAACATTTTATTTACTTCATATTATGTAAATATAGGAAACTGGGTAGTTTATGTATCATCAAAGACCGCATCTCAGGTAGTCATTCCAGTAACGGACTTAACGTAGAACTAATAAAATGAGAGTAAATATTGTGAAATGCAATTGTACACGATTTTTTTAGGAATTAATTTAATAACCCACTATGCACGTTAAATAACAGACTTTTTGTAACAATGTTACATCTGTTTAATAGTTGTATCAACGTCGTCTTAACATACCATAAAGCTCTGTCAGAATGACCAAAATATTTTAAATTCGCTTTTTCTTCCACTTTAATTTTTGTCAATATCACAGTGGCGATCAACAGTATGTACGTTCGTCCATGGGCTGGTCTTGAAAAAAAAAATGGCGGAATTATGTAAATTAACCTCAACCTGTTTATGTATGAATCCTTCTATACTATGCACCATATACGACTGCTTAGTTGTAAAAAGTGGTTGATTATTTGAATAACCGGTTGCTTGATGCATTGATACCGAGAAGGGAATCCTACAGACAATCACGAGAGTAATAGAATGATTCTGAAGAATAAATAACACAAGAATAATTTATAGGTTATGTTCTTTGTTTTAGTTCTTCAGCTAGTAAGCTGGCAAACTGGCTCTTTTCGATTTGATTCATTTATTGATTGTTAAAAGAATTAGACTAATGAAGGTCACATTTACCTCAAATGAAGTGGAAGTTGTTTCAAGAATTACATTATATCAAGTACTGTTACTAACTGTAACTTTTACACGTTATCTTCACGGAAATAGTAGAATGTTACTTAAATCGAATATAATCCTTGTTCAAAGGATATTCTAATAAAGAAGTATAGATTAATAATTCTATTGATGTTACAATTCACATATTTTTAGATATTTTAGATACTTATAAAGAAAATATTTGTTGTATGAACTGTTTATAACATCTGTTAGTAGTGTTATACTAACCATAACCATTTACACATTATTTTAATGGAAATATAATGTAGTTTAAAAATAATGAAATTGTTGTTCAAATGACATTCTAATAAAGAAGTACAGAATAATCGTTCTACTGATGCAACAATTCATATATTTTTAGATGGACTTTTTTATGAACAAAATATACCTTGTATGAATGGTATTTGATGCTTCACGTTTAGTGGGAATCTTTTCTCATGTTATTTTAATGTCTGCAAAATACAACATATTTATGTACTCACGTAATTAACTGAATTTGTGAAGAAACAAAAAAAATATATTTTAAATATGGGTGTTGTCATGTCACAAATATGAGCTGTATTGTCATGTTTTAAATGTAGAAGATTAGTACTTAATTAGTTGAAAATTCTAAAATACATTTTCATTAATTAAACCCATATGATTTACCTAAAACTAAATAACAAAGCATTAAATTAAATGTAGGTTTTGTACAAACGTAAAAGTTCTGTTATATAAATTGAAGATAAGTAAGTACCTAATACTCTTATCAAATTAAATATGAGCAGAAACCATTTTGGTATTAGCCACACCTCATGAGCTTATGCTCTAGTACTGGGTGTGAGCTATGGACTTCAGTAGCATATCAATGGCATGTGCATACTTTGCAGTAAGTTTCCACAATCATTTGAATCATCGAGGTATCATCTACAATAAATAAACTGAAAGTAGAAATAGAAGGGGTACGAGACGTGTGCTCTCGTTACTTTGCAAACACAACAAAAGGCAATAGCGATGTATAAGTCTCTCATTGATGTGTGCGTCGCACATGATTTGATTCTGCTCCTGATATATGCTAAATGACTACCTGAAATGCGTTCTTTGGTTATCAAATTAAGTTTGAAAGGATGCTTACACAATACCCAAATAATTTACTTTTTCTAGAATTTTCCTGAATTTAATCAAGAAACCAAAACCACACGGAAATAATTTAATCACGAAACCAAAGCCACACGGGCATAAAAGTAAAAACGCGAGTTTAAATTTTGAAAACGACGGTAATTCTCAAACCTCAAATTCACGAATTCAACGTCAAATTCAAGGATTTTTGGCGTCATCATTTTTGGGTAATTCACTGAAAATGGAAATATACCGCAATGGCAATAACTCATCAAGCTAACAGTTAGGATCATGCATTTTTTTTTTTGTGGATTAGAGTTCAGTGAACATTTTTAGATCCCAAAAATTTAGTTGGCTTCACTACTACCAATATGGCGACCATCACTTTTAAATATATGTTCAAAATATATCTCGGATAATTCGAAAAACAAAAAAAATAAATAAGATTTTTGTAATGAAATTGTTTAAAATTTCTTTAATCTGGATTATGGTATGTCGCAACACAACCATTGTCTACAATTTTAATAAAATGCTTACAACTATACAGACTGAGCAAAATTCAATTTTGGTATTTTACATTTAACAATCAGCGTGAGGAAGACAATACAATTGTAAGTATAAAATAAGGATAGAAACGACCACGCCCTCCGTCAATCGAGAAGTGTGTGGGTCGTGCTCATATCCCACCCATGTAATTTGATTTCTTGACCGTTTCTGTCCTTATCTTATACTTGTAATTGTCGGCATTGTGGTGTCTTCCTCGTGCTCATTATCAAGGGTAATATATCAAAATGAAAATATGTTCAATATGTACGTGCTAATATTGGGTCAGCAAAAATGAATGATTGTGACATAGGCAATTGTCGCTTTTTTTGTTTTAAAAAACCCCAGCTCTTGGTTTCTGGTGGTGTGAAACAGGGATATTAGTAGCTGATAAGCGACCAGGGCAGTTCTGTTTTCTCTTATATTTTCACGTTTCACCACAGTATGTCTTGATGGGTGATCAGAACTCATTATTAATAAGAGCCTTTTTACAGACTGGAAATGGGATAAGAACTTTTATATTTCATATCGTATATTTTTAACGAAGTGATTTTATTGGGCCAATTACAGTTCAAGTGCCTTACGGATGAAACTGGGGGGAGGGGTGTAGTTTTGAAAATGTTTTGGTATTTTCGTATACATTATATGGATGCCATTATCCTATGCTGATAGTCACTTGGAGGTATATTAGGCCTGTTCTTCACGAAGTGCCCTTCATAAAACTGAAAAAATTTATATGATTTATTTTAAATCCTGGCAGGGTTAGAATCTTGAATTTGACACCAGCATTGAAGTATTTCCACTAACATTAAAACACTACAAAATTTTAATAATTATCTTCAGATTATATCAACTGTTTAGCGAAACACATATCAAGAGTAGTGTTTTAGTGTATGTGGAAACTACTTTTGTGCTAGATTTTTCAACAGCCAATATTAATTTAATTTGAATTAGAACTATAGTATTAATATCAGGAATTCAAACATATTGTGCAAATGTATTCTAATCACTGTCTAAATGATATGTGTTTAATTAATTATATTCCATTTCTATACTTTTCAACTTCTATTATCCCTGAAATTGAGACGAGAGTGAATCATTAATTTTAATAAGTTTTTGGCCTTTTCAAAAACTGCTTTGTTCTAATTTTAGGTTGTCTTCTTCCCTAAAATTCTGCTAGTTTTGGCACTGAAAATCAATATTTCTAGTCATAGTAATCAATATTTAACAGATTAACTAAAAATATTGTCTCTATTTTAATTTGCTATCGAATAACTGCATAAAGCAGAAAAAAACAATTTTTATGTTTGCTATCCTAATTTGGTGCCAAATTCATGCAAAATATCACAAGCCATATCAACATTATTCCTTGTAATTCCTAAAGCCTTAATTACAGAATCCCTAGAATAACCCTCACTAACTAATTTTTTTAATATAATCCATGTTTAAATTTTCATATGAAACATTTGTTTCTCTTTCGAGAGGATTCACCCTTTTCTTGTTCTTGGGTGGTATTTCTAAATCAATATTCTCATACTGTGGTAAGTTTGATTCAGCATTAGCCTGACTAATGTTTGGAGTAGTGTTGGATTTAACTGGCTTAGTAGTTTTTGGCGCACTCCTGTTTGATGGACAGCTGAGATGTCTATTTGGCGTTTTTGTATCCATAATGTTTTTATCATAATAATCACAATTTTGTATTACTACACCATAAATTGTTTCGGGTGAACTTAACTCTACAACTTCATTTTCTGAACTACTATTTCTATGAATTTCTATATTCAACATTGAATTGCTCTTAGGAATTTGAGGTACTTCAATAGTATTATGTGTTAGATTGGTAACTGATTGTGCCTCGCTTAATCCCAGGCTATGGTGAGTACCATTACGCAAGGCAATGCTTGAGGTGGTGGGAAGTATGGTTTGTTCGTGGGTCGGTGAACTTTTTCGTGGTGGTAGCGGTGGAGGAACAGTGCTTGGGACTACTACCGGAACGTTGCGTCTCATACATCTGGGACTGCTTCCTGGTGATATCATTGGGCTTGCAGAAGCCTAGCAACAAAAAAAAAAAAAAACTTAGCAATGTGTGGTAGTCTACCAATGCGAGCTAGATTTTTACTAATGCCAAAATTTTTTTTTGCTGAAAAATTTTAATTTTTTAAATTTTAATAAAATTATTTTTAGCCAAAAATGTGCTTTGTAATGAGAGTTAAGAAGAGTTAGGAATTTTACTGTAGCATTTGCCCAACAGCTGGAATGTATTTTTACAGGTTGTCATGAAAGAGCGATATATTGTAAATGATATAAGTTCCGGCTGAATCTGTTTTATCGCCCACTCTGTTCCTTCTTAATTTACTTCAATTAATTCAATGAATAGTTTTACACATGATAGTACTCTCTGTGCTTTCTATACTCTCTATTCCTTACTGAGATTTAGACTGCAACTGATATTAATATATCAAAATGTACACAGACCAACTCGATTAATTCAAACATATCCAAAATTGTACAACTGGTCATAATTGATATCAATTATTTATCTCGGACACTTTTTGCATGTGCTCCACAAAAATGAACAAAAATAAACCAAGCATTATCAGGTCAGGCATCGGGGTTAAGAGGTATAGTCCTCCTTGGCTCCTGCCATCCAAGGTCATCGTCAAAGCCAAGGATATTATTGGCGCGATCAGGTCAGGCGAAGCAATATCTAGATATGGCTTCACCTGTCCTGAGTACAGATATCGAGTAACTCCTAGGAGTTCCTCGATATCTGTACTTGGGCGCTGTCCCCAGGTGGCATATAGGGGAATGCCATCAGCGGTATTGGTGCCGCCTGGTAGATGTGAAATAAAACAACACCCGTGGACTAACAGGCTTGCATGCACAAAGGGAAATAACCTCTTCAACAAATAAAGTTTTCCGGTGCCCAATGACACTGGCTCAGGACCATAGCCAAAACAAAAACAATGAAAATGGCAATGAAAAAGGAAAAGTTTATGGTAAAGAAGGGATACCCCAGAGAGTGGGAGAGTAGGCTCCACCCGACCATTAGCCAACGTCTACTCAGTATCCACAGTTGGACATTAGGCTCTAAAAGACTAATAGTACTGACAACCTTAACGAGAGAAGGCAAGTTCTCGATCTCCAGGAGACTAGAGAACAAATGGAGATTGGGATCAATCCTACTCCATCAGAAATCTCTATTCCATCGGACCAGGAGCGGGAGCTGTTAAAATCCCCGTCTCTAAGGGATGGAATATTGAGAACTTCAGGGGACGAGGTATCCAAAAATTAGATGGACTCACCCTTAAATGAAAACAACTGGGGGGTGTTGCAAGGAGACACCTTGGTCGTTTACTTAAGAGCCGAATGATTATGTACAATTTAAACACTACCACAGGTAATACAACCCCCTGTATCCCTAAAGGTACTTTGTGTGATAGAGGGCTACACATTTAGAGATAATGGACACGCACCCAATGTTCGAATATGCTATATAGGATTAATTTCTGGTTTAGAAAAAATCCTAGCTCCTCGATCAGGGATCGAACCCGGTGAGAGGCAAGTGTTCTTACCACACGACCACAAAACCACAGTTTGTGGCTAACCTTAAGTTCTTTATATAATTTATAGCCTTTTCTTTTTATAACGTAACTATCCTACAGGTAGGTAATTAAGAAAATGTTTAGCTTTACCATTTTTTGATTTAAAATAGTTTTATATAATTAATGAAAGTACATCAATGAATGAATTTTTACATGGTTATATAAAATTTTATACAATGTAAACAAATTCACATGACAAAAACATGCATTTCTTATGAAAGCTGCTACAGACAGGACCGCACTGGAATCACTCGCCGATATCAGAACTCTATTAATAAGGTGTTCCCATTTTTCTTTTAATTTGGTATCCTTTAGAAAATTAAACATTTACATCCATTTTTATGAATAAGATCACACTCTGGAGCAAATCATAAGCCCATAGTTCAAAATAAACACAAAAACGTCTTTTTAAATCGATATACAACACTTGAACTAGAATATATGGAAGTTACGTTATAAAACGTGACGTTTGAAATATGTCATGTAAGTTGAAGAATGATAAAGTTAGCAGCAATATTATCCACACAGCTTGTAATTGTAATACACGCAAAAATCCAAATGTTAGAGTTGAATGATGCTTTTCAGGTATGCATGTACTTCTAGAAGTTAATATTGCTAAATGCTTAGAGACAGAGCAGATACCAAATTGTGGCAGAAACAGGATAGATTATATTCGTATATTCTATTATGCATATACAGGGTGTCCCAAAACGTGAGCAACACTCATAAATGACAAATATTAATTAAAAAAAAAAGTTATAGAAAGTAAAGGGTTTGTTTGACCATTTATTGGTTTCTATTTTTTTTCATCTTCAATTCAGGTATACAGGGTGTACAAAAATTGAGAAAAATATTTTCTCGTCTATACTAAATACGTAAAAGGAGGATAGTAATAAATGCATATGATCAGAGCATTCAATGAAACCTATTGGCGTTTGAATTTACAGGGGATGTAATTCAAAGTACGATTTATGAGGGCTTATCAAATCAACGTCACTGTTATATGCCGCGTAATAGTTCACTGACGTTTCTCGGTTTGGGTGTTTTACATTTCTCTCGATAATATTGTTGATTATTAATAATTGTTTATTGTGTTATTTTACAACTAATAGAGCACAAAGAAGCCAAAGGATACCACCATTTAGTGCAGTCACCGCTGAAAAAACGCATAAAACACATTCACATTTCGGTTCAAGAGTCAGTAAAAATTCTTTATTCAATATACTTATTATGCTGCTTAACACTGCAAATTTTTACACTTGATTGAAGTTATAACACATAATACATTATTATATTCAGTAAAAACAACTGGCTGGATTTATGTTTATAAAAACATCGACATAGTTGCAAAAAATGCCATACGCTGATTAACTAATTTTTTTTTTCAGAACACAAATTTTATTGTAATTTATTGTCTTTGTAATTTTATATAATATATATTGCATACAACATATTGTTCTCCATTATTTTTCTTCACATGTTATTAAAATATGGGAAAATTCAACCATATGTCCATCTGACTAAAAAAAATGTGTTTCTTAAAAGTAACAGTAATTGATAATACTTAAGAAATGGTCAAATTTTAAGTAATATTCTGATAACAACTGTTTTCCTATTTGGTCATTAATTTTCGGTGAATTTTTTTCTAGTGTTGCTAGTGGTTAATTTACTGGAAAAAATGATCAAGTATTTTACCGGATATTTACCCCATAAATTATTTTAATTCATCAGGGGTAAATTATCTCCTGTACTGCATCTATCAGTTGTCAAGTGATGTTATTTCATTCTTTAATCTTCCTTATTAACATTCATTACATTATTTATTAATCAAATTAGTCAAAATTCTAAAAAGAGTCATTTGGAATTATTTTAAAAAACAAATGGGGAAAATACAAAGGAGGCCAGTGCAAATTTTGTCATCAAAATTACATTATGAACTCAACTAGATTGGAGAAACATATTAATGTATCAAATTAAATATAAAACTATGTTCAATAAGAAAATATCAAGAATTGAAAAATGGTATCTTACGGGGTAAACAAATTTGTTTACTGGTAAATTATGTAAATATGAATTTACCAGTAAATTAACTACATTAATTTTTTCTCATATAAGTATAATCTATATAGATATGTCTGTAGATAGAGGACACCTCCTCAATACCAATTTCCCGCTATACAGAGACAGACATTTCGTCTGTGAGTGCTTGTGAGGGTTGATATTTTTGGTGGCATGAATAGTTCTTACAATAACGATTTTAATAACATGCCCACCCCATGTCATCACTATCCTCCTCTTATGGATACAGTATAGATAAACTGTACTTTCACACGTCCTATCAAATGACATGCCAAAAAATTATTATTCGTATGTTTATCGTTTTTAAAAATTTTGTCCCAAGAAGTATGCAAGAACCCTATAAAATAAAAACTACTTACTTAAAAAAATGTTAATTCGACCTATTCTTGACTAAAATTTCCTCAATTTTAAGATATACTGGGTGTGCAAAAAATGCAAAAATTAAGAAAAAAATTTATTTCATCAAGGTAAACTGTACTTTTCACATGCCCTACGAAAAATTGTTAAAGGAAAAAGTTCCTTAAAATTCAATTTTATAAATATTTACCATTTTATAAGGGTGTTGCGCACTTTTTGGGACACCCTGTATAACATACATCGATTTAAAATATTTTTTTATATTAACCTAAATTATAAAATATATAATTACTGTTGCTGTCACAGGCGTGAGTTGGAAGACATTTACTCTTATGCACCCTGGCAGTAGCCACAACTGCTTTATAGCTACAAATTATACTAATAAATAGTCTGGATTCTCAATTTACCAAAAATTCTCATTTTAATTTAAAAGTCAATCTGTTCATAATGTGTTGTCTTTACTTACCGAAATATCATTTCTTGGAGACAATGCAAGGGCATGGAGACTACTTCCTGCACAATTCCATAACTCTCCAGCATCCTGCAAAGACAAAAATAAAACTTTTTTTATTATAAAAGTAAAAAATCAACAAAATGATGATTTAATAAGTATTTAAACAAGGCCACAAACGCAAAGCATATTTTCATGCAAGTTTGCCATTTACACAAAAAAAAATACAGCTAATACTTACCTATCCCATAACATTTTAGTAACAAATAAAGCCATAACACGTAGCCAAACACAACACCGATAAAAGTACTCAAAAGTTTACAATATAAATAAAACAAAATTCATTTAAATAAAATATGTATTATAAATAAATCTGCTTAATATTGTCTTATACATGAAACGAAATAATACATTAAAAATAATAAAACTACAATATACATTACTTTTGTGACAAATAAATATATACAAAAATATATTTTTTCTTTACAAAAAAAATATCTTAAAATGAACGAATTTAATAATCTCTTTAACTGAGCATCTTTATATTTTGTAACTGCAACTAAAATTTATATTGAAGCTAAACTTATAAAGCTCTAAATAAAAAGTATAAATTTATATTTATATTTATAAGTAAAATTAAATTCAATTGTCTCTAATAATGATTTGCACGTAAAATGACATCAGTTTCAATTAAATACTGTAAAGCTAAATTCATAAAATTGCACAAAATAAAAATTAAATTTTGCATAATACTTGACATTTTGGATATTATTTCATATGAAATTTCCGCAGTCTTAAAATAATACTTTTTGTTTTTATTAAGTACAAATTTTGACTTACTTTACTAAAAAAAGTTTATATGAATAATGTATGTATAATACTAGAACTGATGATTTATATTTACAGGAAAAATAATCACAATGCCAAAATAAATATATAGATTGTTTCATATGTAAAAAACGATGGAAAATACTTAAAGCCAAAATATAATGCACAATCATTAGTAGCAACTTTGCATGTTGCACCGATTTTTTTCATATTACTTTTTTAGAATGTCAAAATGCAATATGTGCAAGGGTTGAATCGTGATATAGATAGTAAAAAGATATTTACAAAAATTTAAACTAGCAACCGGTACAATATTTGAGAAAATATTGTCATGTACCCCTTGGATCCTGGCTTTAGTGATAACAATTAAAAATGTAATCCAGTCTGCTGTGGGCAGTTTTTTGAGTGGAAAATATACATTTACTGGTCTAGCCCGGTAAAGTGACATAAGGGATAAGTAAAGTCTTTACCAATTCCTTATGTCACTTTTGGTTGACAAAACAGTATCTGATAATGCAACACACCCGGAAATTGTCTTTACTGGGTTCACTGGCTTTCAGGTTCATCCTGGAAACTCATCCAACTCACCCAGCAAAGAATCGCTTTCCAGTCTTGTTACGTAAATAACTATTTTAGGCACTCGTCCTGAAAATCACGTATTACAAGGACAATTTTTAGGTTGGAAAGTACAGGACTAGTGCTGTAAAGAAGTACTTTCCGGTTCTAAAAATTGTACAGTAATGCCTGATTATGTTTCTATAATCGGATAAAACTAAGCAAAAATATGCTAAAGAAACATGGGTGTTTAAAAAACGTTGTATGTAACTCATCTAGAACCGCCGAAGGTGAAGTCTGAAAGTTAATAGGCTTATTTTTTTGTGTTTTTTCCATATGCTCTTTAGTGCTAAAGTAAAGAAATAAACAAAATTCGAGTTTTTAAATTGATCAGTTGATTTATCGGATGTGTTGTTTTGTTATATCACTATCACCAGAGAAATATCTACATATAAAGCAGAGTACGCCAAAACTTATTATTTATGCTTACTGAGAACCTCAAACTTTGATCATCGTTGATTCACAAGTACTTTGCATTTATATTTGCCTTTATATTTGCCTTTATTTTGTTTTTATATTGATTTGAATAATAACATTATGTGCATCAAACAGTTAATTTTATTTTTCTGTGATTAATGTCAGGGCGAGCAGAATCCAATGAGCAATATGTTACTGCATAGGGTGGCAAAGCATAGTTTTTCAAATAAAAGCTTTCAAAGAATGCCGACAGGTTAGCAGAAGGGAAAATAGGGGCAATATAATTATCTTTATATGTAAAAATAGTCAGTATAAGTATAACTTCATTTAAAAAATCATTATGCTTCTATAAAGTATTCTTAATTAAGTAATTTTCTGCACGAACGGAAACAAAACAGCATTTTACTGCCTCACAACAGGGAGTAAATAAAGCGATTATTCTTTGGTATTTAGTCGCCATGGAAACCAATGCACAATGCACAATACAAACATAACGTAACGTCAATATTTTTATTATGTCAAACTTTTAATGGTAGAAAGAACAAAAAATTAAGAATCAAACATAATAAACCATAAAATATCTTATTTCAAATTATAATTAAGTTATTAATATTAAGTAAATAAATATTAATTTAGTTAGCAATATTTAGTAACCTAATTGTCAAACAGAAATAAAAAAATAATGTCAAACATACAATTAAATACAAGGATACCTAGATAAATTCTGAATAAAATACAAAGCTTCATAGCCTATTATTGTTCTTAAGTTTTTACATTTCATTTGTTGCAACAAAAATTGTGCTCGGTCGTGCAAAAAATGTTGCATGCACCTCGGGAGTAGTGTTTCAGTCCCTTGCATGCCGACAATAAAATACTCACATTACTCTCTTGGTGCATAAATGATTATTAACACAAAATAATCAAAAATAGAGGTTGAAATCTGAGGTGACTGCTACCCCGATATTGCTCTTCAAATTTTACAAACACTTCCGATAAGTGTGGATAGTGGTGAATGCAGTTTCTCCAAATTAAAATGAATAAAAACCTATATAAGGTCAACAGTGACTGAAGTGCATTTGGTGGACTTGGCGACTATTTCGATAGAACATAAATTTGGTGAAAGTTTGGATTATAAGGAACTTGTGCGTAAGTTTGCTGGCCTCAAAGTTAACTTTTATTACATTTTGAATTTGAAAGACGTACTACAACCACAAAATCCGAAATTTATTAGGTATGTACATACATGTGGCCCAATTAATGTATTATTGTTATTATTTATGGGGCCGCAAAGTTAAAAATTGGTACAGGATGGAAAATGGCTAGTGCCGTTCTTGATCCATGCAACAATAGTATTATTGTAAACTTGGCAAATAAGAACACAATCTATTAATTTGTTTTTCTTTGCACTTAATTGGTTATCAATAGAATCATGAAAGCAATTTAGTTTTGACAGTTTTAAACATATCTGTTTGCTAAATAAATTTTCCAGGTAATTCTAACTTATTTTTCTAGAAACTACATCCCGGCAATTTTTTTTATTGCTCTTTTCCATCAATAGATAGATAGATAGATAGAAAACATTTATTTGTTCCGGTTTAACAACCCTCATTGGGTATAGAACATGTCATGTAAGTGTACAAATAAGTTCACAAAGAAATTCATGAATTTATTTGATATCAAATTTGGTACATTACATTTATACAACTGCTTCATGAATTAATTCATGAAAAAATTGTTGGTGTAAAACAGTTATTAGTAAAAATATCACAGTAAGAAATAATTTGTGAATTTTTTTTAATTTGCTCTCTTCCCCCAAAATGTATTCTTGATTTTAAAAGTAAAAAATAATAATAATAATTATGTTAATTCCTTCATATAAAATCATAAAAATATCGTTTTATGATTTATATTTGTAACTATCTTTTTACTATACTATAAATCAACTAATTATAATCAAATGGCAAATAAAAAAAAAAAACATAAAGGATGTGCTACTTAACACAAACATAAGTGTTTGTTAATATCATGCGAGAAGAGAAGTTTACCATTAGATAAGATTTTTTGTAACAACTACGAAATTAGTGTTAATGTTAATTAATCAGTATTTTTAACATAAAATAATAGTCAAAAAAATCTATTTTGGTAAATTTTCCATAACAATCCCAGTGTATATTTAAAGCTCAAATGGGACAAGCACAAATAAAACAAAAACAAAAACAGGTAAATGTGAAGCACAGCCGGAGGCATGAAGAGTAATTTTTATTCAGCATAATCATTCGTGCTAGGATTTTCATTTGCTACCTCTAATTCAAAATCCTCGTCATCGATGTTGCCTAGGCTCGGAGAACTAGCTGAAGAAGTTTTAGGTCGTTGGTGTGATTTTTTCGGATCAAAAGGGTCTACTACTATCTGCTCAGTTCCTTTTATTTCTGCTCTGCAAAACGGACATCCCTGACTACCCTGTCCTTCAGATCCCTTTAATAAAACAAAAAATAAGAATTAGTATCAAATTGCATATTAAAAAAAGGGGTCTAATAATGTTGGCAGTCACTCAGTCATGGTTACCGTGACCAGTCATTTACCGGTCAGGTCACGATTAAGTTGATTGGTCAAATAGCAACATGTCCAAGGTGGTCACGGACATGATCAACTTGACTGGTCTACTTGTCCAAAATTTTAAATGTCGCTGTCATTTCTCTCGAAATTTTAATTATGACACTTGACAATTGATGTGCAACTGTCAATCACCTGTTTTTGGACAAAGAAATTGAAATAAATCCTCAGTAATAAGAGAGATCATTAGACTCTTTAATTTCTTTTTTTGTTTAAAAAATGCGAAAAGTTGACATTTGAGATTTGTGAAAAAAAAAATTGGTATTAAAAAATATGCACAATGCTAGGTTCTGTTGAATGTGGTGTCAAAGTCATATCAGTGGTGGCTTGTGAAATTTAGGTTATGTTATATCTTCGTATTAGAGCATGGAACCCAAGCAATACTTAAAGGTATTTTTTTTTATGAAATTTGAAATGTCGATATATTTTTCTCCCACTTCTGAAAAAAAAGTTTTGCAAATATTTTACAAATTGTTAAAAAAATAACTTAGTGAGGCACAAAAATTTTTCAACTTTTTTTCGCAAATTTCATTCTCAATTTTATTTCTGCAAAATTTCTTCATTTAGTTTTGAAATATGCCTTAAAGTAATGTTTGGGTACCATGCTTCCATACTAAGATATGACATAATCTAAATTTCACCAGCCACTACTTGCCTGACAACGCGCATTGCCAAAAATGTGAGCAATTGTTCATTCCCATAGAGTGCAACTCCAAAATGTGTTACGTTGAATAAATTCATAGCAAAATCAGCATGCAATGAGAACATCTGTGATGAAGAAATGTTTAGGTGAGCTCAGTTTAGACGATGGGCGTGAAAAAATAAAATGCCAAAAAATCTTAATTTGCATAATTTCCATCAACGTAAGCCTCATTTATACATAACATCGTGACTGGTCAGTTGACAAGGATGGATAGTTAACCATCACTAAATTATATTAAATGAATTAGAAACTTTTTATAGGACATTTTGAATATAGTAATTGCAGGGTGTCTCAATTAGTTCAAAACAAAGATATGCAATTGGGAGACAAACTTCCACTTAAAAAAAGAAGCATTTTTTTGTATATTCTTTAACGTAGAAATTTATTTTCATATCCTATATTCAAAACTCTTAAGATGAAGATAATGAATATAACCATCCTTTAGAAAATACCCTGTATATCACAATCTCATGGTAAAATATTTATAAAATGTGTACTTCATTTAGGTACTTATCTTAGAAGAATATACCAAATCTGCACATCATGGCGTTTCAATAAATAAATCATTTAGGGTCCATTCTTGAGCTGTAATTCCCTAAGGATTAAATATGCAGACACATATCTATATGAACTTTTTTTATGAAATTGTCAAGACTTACCTGGTTTTCTTTTTTCCCCAGGACAATGAATCACCCTACACCGTGTTTTTATGTCTCCACACTACATTAGGAAGCAGTGTCGTTCGAACTCGTACATACATTTAGGGTAGAGGGGAGATGATGGACTGGATGCACTGTGGCAAATTTTAGTTACATTTTGTATTTAGGGCAAATAGGGGACTGCTTCCTTATGTAGTGTTTTAAGATTAAAGCACACTATAGATGAAAGCCATAACTTTTATGTCATATAAAACCTTCAAATTTTGTCTATTTGATAACTGTGACAATAGGCTCATTCAGCATTTTTTTTTGCATATTCTGAGAGTTTGCATTGTTTAGCAAGTGTGCAAAACATTGCCACGTAAAAAAATTTCAGCAAGCTGAATAACGCTCCGTTGTTGAATGGTGAGGTCATCAGCTCCCATGTATCCTACAACTGCTAGCGAGTGCCGATATAAAGACAGAAAATGGTTGCATAGTGCTATTATTTGAACAGCATTATACAAAGATAAAAAAGGCAAATGGTTTTAGATGGTTCTTCAGGAAGTGCAAAAAAATCACATTCATCAGATAATGAGTTGAATTATCACAAAACCCTGAATGTGATTCAGACAATTTGGAAAATTGTTAGTTTATAAATATTGGAAAAAGAAGAAAAATAATTTTTGACTAAATGTGCCTAGTAATTCTAATTTATAACTTAAAAACTGTAACGACTAGAAATTCCTCAATTAAGAAAATGTGATTATAAAAAAACCTTTCAAATGATGAATTACAAGTACTCATGTAAGTTGCGAAATTTCAATTTGAAAGTTTCATTTTTCACATAAATTTCTTAAAGTTTCACAAGCACCTTGAAATAATCTGACGTCTAAGAAAGATGCATCTGAAATTTCACGCGATTTCAAAATTGTTGAGTTTCCATGAGTTTTTCATCTTAAATAAAGCATACAATTTGACGCGCATGCGCACGACAAATTCGCATCAAATATTTTATTGGAAAACAAATAGATAACCACAGTAGAAGTACACTGTTATGAGTAAAGCTGCAAATCGTTTCTGTGTATCATGGTCGTAGAGTACAGATTACTGTCGCCGGCATTTACCTTGACCGCGAAACTCTTTCGCCAGTCCAGCCTATTATTAGCTTTCGAGTTGTGTACACGTTAAGTCACTTGGGTGTATTGCATATTGTTTTTGTGTTTTTATTTTATTTGTTGTACTGTATTGTTGATATTAATTTAATAATAAAGCATGGCAGATGTACGCATGGGTAGAAAACGGTCATTTGCTGACAAAGTGAATAAATTCATAGGTGAATTCCCGGATTTATTCTATGATGGTGCTAAAATAATTTATAAAGTGTGAGAGAAAGATTTGATGTGCTGGGATAAGCGTGATTGAGGACTTCACATAAATAGTGTACACCATAAAATAAAAAAAAATGGCATGCCTTCGACGACACAGTTTATGTTTGATTTACTATTAATATTGATTGCCTGTGATGCTCCACTGCACATACTCGATAAACAACCATTTTGAGAGTTCTGGAATAAATACAATGCCCAGGTGAAGTTACCAAGTCGCACAACGTTATGTAACTATCTACCAACTGTACACGTAGACATGGTAAATAAGATGAAATGTGAATTAAAAAATACACAGCTGTGTTGTCTCATCAACAGATTGTAAAAAAAAATCTATTTTAAATGTTATAGTACGAGTACTGGACCCTATTAAACCGACAGTTCCACCGTTACCAGCTAGCAAAAGACTAAGTCAGTGTACTAGCGAAACAATTACCAGGGTGGTGCTGGAGACGTTAGAAAAATTTGAACTGTCAAAAAGTTAAGTGTTGATGTTTGTGACTGATGGCGCCCTGACAATGCGTTCGGTAGGCCGTTCTTTACAAGAACAAGGTTGTACGTTTATACATGTTACGTGTAAAGTGCATGCTTTACATCTTGTGGCAGAAACTATTCGAAAAAGTTTCAGAGGTGGATGCATTAATAGCAAGTACAAAAAAAAGCGTTTCTTAAATCTCCTAAACGTCTCCGTGCATTTCATAGCAAGTGTCCCGGTATTCCTGAACCACCAGAGCCCATTCTTACACGTTGGGGAACATGGTTGCAGGCAGCTTTTTATAATGCTGGATATTTCCAACAAATAAAAGCTGTGATACTACAATTCAATCCAGATGAGGCTGCAGCTATTAAGGAAAGCCAGACAAAATTCGAGGATATTTCCGTTGAAACAGTTTTAAAAAATATTGCGAAGAACTATAAACCATTACATGAAAGCATAAAAAAATTAGAAAACAGTGCGTTGTCGTTAGCGGAGTCAATGCAAATAGTGGACGAAGTAAATCTACTGCTGCTACACACTATAGGTGACGCAACAAATGAGCGCGTTAACGAAAAGTTCGCAAGTGTGTTAAATAAAGACACCGGTTTTACCAAATTAAGACAAATATGTGATGGTGCAGCCCCAGATCCGTTAAGTGCGCTCAAAGACTATTTTACGTATGCGTGTATTACATCAGTAGATGTCGAACGGTCGTTTTCAAAATATAAGAATATATTTTCACCAAAGCGAACATCACTCATGGAGACAACCATAGAAACATACCTGATGCTGCAAAATGGCTACACATATTCTCCAGTTTGTGATAAGCAAGCTAGTTCATCAAGCTAGCTAAGAGGGTAAGTTTTTCATACATTGTTATAAATTGTAACAGTTTATTGTTAAGACGAAAGACCATTTGGTTTTCTTCTTTTTTTTTTCACTACCCAATAATTTGAAAAGTGAAATGTAAACTAAACGTTCCTAGTACAAAGTGTTTCATCAGTAGAGTTGGCATATCAGTCCGGAAGTCATGGACAGTGCCAGGTAGAGAAACACCCAAATAAGTAAGCGAGACTTGTTTACTATTTTAGCAAAGACTAACATTTGATTTTAGTTTATTCCTCTCCGTAGTATTGTTGATAATTTTATTTGTTGTATTTTATTCTTGATATTAATTTAATAATAAAGCATGTCAGACCTGTCCAAGGGTAAAAAACGGCCTTACACTGATAAAGTGAATAAATTTATCAGTTAATTCCCAATTCCAATCTCAATTTAATCAGCTTTATTTCGTATTTTATATATATTTGTAATTAAGGCTACTTTTTATTTTATTTATTTCATAAATAAATATACAAAAACAAACAAACAATATAACATGAGGGATAAAATTAACAAAAAATGGTATCCAGCCAGGAAGACAATACCATCCTAGTACAGCTGGGCCCTCCTGGTTGTCGGTATTGTCATGTCATTTTTCACCTTTTATCATTTTGCATGGAGGCATTTTCTTGCACAGAAACAAAAAATGCATTATAATTCATAAAACATAAAAAAATTTTAATAATTAAAAAAGTCAGTTTACAGAGAACATGTGGGTGATTGTAGGTTCAGAGGAAAAATTCCAAAAAACCTGCTGAAAATAATTTTTTATTTTGAGAATAAAAATTGACTTTACGTCTGCAGTGGGGTTTGGAATGGGGAAGGCGTGTCTATGCATTGTAAGGCGTGAATTTCCGGATTTATTCTACAATGGTGCTATAATAATTTGTAAGGTGTGCGAGACAGATCTGATGTGCTGGGACAAACTTAATTGTAAACACCACGTAAATTCGGTGCAACATAAAACTAAAAAAAATGGCGTGTCTTCGACAACACAGTTTATGTTCGATTTACTCTTAATGCTGATTGCCTGTGATGTTCTGCTGCACATACTCGATAAACAACCATTTCACGAGTTCTGGAATAAATACAATCTCAAGGTGACTTTACCAAGTCGCACAACGTTACTATGTACCAACTGTAAGCGAAGACATTGTAAATAATATCAAATGTGTACTAAAAAATACACGGCTGTGGTTATGTGTTGTCGAGACGAGATTGTAAAAAAAAATTCTATTTTAAATTTTATAGTACGTGTACTGGACCCTCTCAAACCGACATTTCCACTGTTACTAGCTAGCAAAAGACTAACTGAGTGTATTGGCCAAACAATTACGCGGGTGGTGCTGGAGACGTCAGTGTTGATGTTTGTGCCAATGGTGCCGCGACAATGCGTTTGGTAGGCCATTCTCTTCAGGAACACGGTTGTAAGTTGGTACATATTATGTGTAAAGTGCGTGCTTTACACCTTGTGGCAGAAACTATTTGACAAGGTTTTCCAGAAGTAGATGCATTAATTGCAAGTACAAAAAAGGGTTTCTTAAACCTCCTAAACGTCTTCGCAAATTTCATAGTATACATGATGCTGCAAAGTTTTTACAGATCTTCTCTAGTTTGTGATAACCAAGCTAGTTAAGAGGGTAAGTTGTGCATACATTGTTGTAAATTGTAACAGTATATTGCTTTTATTACTACTTAATTTCATTTATTACAATTATTACGAAGCGTACGCCTATGTCCTGCGGCGCATTTTTGCCAACTCAATTCATCAGACTTTCATTCTGAAAGAATTATGAAAATTTTAAAATATTCAATAATTTTGCTTATTTTGTGTTATTTTCAGCTGTTTAAATTTAGATATTAAAATGTTTGAATATACTTATACGATTTACACATAAATGCGTAGTAAACATAACATTTTTTTTTAAAATTTAATAATGAAATAACGTGTAATGATATGACACATTTTCTAGAATATCTCCATAACCACTGATCTGTGATAGGTAACATATGGTATATTTGAAAAGACTTTCAAGCTCTATTGGAATATGAAAAAATATACATATAGGGTCTTCCATTTTAAAAAAATTGAGGTTATGTTTACCATCCATTTATTGAACAATTTTTAATAATTTTAACATTTAATCTTAAATAGCAGAAAATAACATTCTTAAATTGAACACGGTGTACATTATAACAATTATATTATAATAATAGGGTTGAAATTTAATTATTTTGGTTCATTATCGTTTTTGATTGATTCTCCAACAATGTATTTTAAAGTGTTTAGTTTTTCTTTACCTAACTTGTATGTTAGTGTGCCCACAATATATATGAAAACTAGGTAATTTTTTGATTTCATATTTGGTGTGATCCCGAAAATATTTTTTTCTAATTATTGTAATATGCATTCGATTCAATATTTTATTAAGTTAAAAGAAGAGTTGTTGATTAAACATTTCAGACTTTTCCCTCATCTATCGTGGAAGTTTCATTGAAATTTTTCATTATCTAGAAAGTTTCTGTTGAAATTTTCATTGTCATCATAAATTTCAGATGTTTTCGTTTATTTTTCATGAGTTTCATTGAAATTTTTTAGTTTCCCTAAAATTTCGACATTTTCTCAAGTTTCTGTTGAAATTTTCATCATGAAATTGTTAATTTTTTGAAATTTCAGATGTTTCAGAAATTTCATAAATTTCTGAAACTTTCACGAAAGTTTTAATGAAATTTCACCCAATTTTAAATTTCATGAAAACTTACATCAGTGTTCTTGGGAAAAAAACATTCAGCATTGCCGCTTTTGAAAAAAAAACTTGAGAAGTTGAACATCCTGTACTTGGATGTTATTATCAAGAAAATTAAGATTTTAAAATAATAAGAAAAATATGGTGGAAATTGTATTAAATATAATGAAATGAATTGAAATTTATTGCGTAATAGTGACAACAATTTAACAATTTAGTTTGTTACATGTTTAAAAATTCCCCGACAGGAACAGGAACACAATGAGAGGATAACAAATGAAAAGTGTGCACATAAATAATAATAATAAGAAATATGAAGACTAACGTAAAAAAACACTGCTAGGCCTACCTCCACTACACCTAGTGGTGGAGAATGAGGCACTAATGGCAGCATACAGGCTGAAAACAACTGGATATGGGACCATCTCAAGGAAAGGATACCATACTGAAGTATTCCAATATGTAGGAAAAAATCGGCTACTCGATATGCAGTCAGACAGAATCAGCACAACCTACAACTTCACAAAAACTTTCAGGGTAAAAACACCTGAAAGGGATGGAGAAGGAGGTAGGATGCAGAGACAACAAAATGACACCATCTGGTATACTGACGGATCAAAAACGTCAAGCAGTACCGGAGCAGGAGTTGCGGGAGAACAACCAGGGACAGACATCAGCCTGAACCTCGGAAGTATCGCAACAGTGTTCCAAGCCGAAATCACAGCAATAGACGTCTGTGCACAAGAAATGATACGGAGGGCATACAAAAATAAGAGAATCCGCATCATCACTGACAGCCAAGCAGCCCTCAGAGCTCTGGAAGCAGTAGAAATACGATCTAAAACAGTAAAAGACTGCCTGGAGTCCCTGGAGAAACTTACGGAACACAACAGTGTACAACTGGAGTGGACACCAGGGAAATACGGGAAACGAAAAAGCAGACATGCTAGCCAGAAAAGGCGCTAAATCAATTCTAACAGGTCCCAAACCGACCTGCGGGGTATCTTATAGCACCGCAAAAGGATCGGTAAAGGAACTATTAAGACAGAAACACTACTCGCACTGGATAGAGATACCGGGAATGAGGCAGTCACGCTTGTTCATCGGAGAAATATCTAGAGCAAGGACCAACGAAATGCTAAAGCTGAGCAGAAAACAGCTGAGGTGTGCAGTGGGAATATTAACAGGACACTGTACACTAAACAAACACCTAACCAATATAAGGGTGAAAGACAATCCAGATTGCAGGATGTGTGGTGAAGAGGAAGAAACTCCCCACCACATCTTATGTGAATGCCCAGCCCTAACGGCAATGAGACTAACACACTTCGAGGGACCACTTTTAACCCCGGAAGAGATAGCCAGAGCTCCCATAAACTGTATACTCGCCTTCTGGAATAGAACGGGTCTTATGGAGTAATGAGACTATGGGGTACAATAAGCTTAAGCTTCAGTACAGTGGGTAGTTTAAACCGCAACCCGTAAGGAAAAAAAAAAAACGTAAAAAAAAGAAAAACTAGAAATTACATTTTTACATATTACGTATTACACTATTAGACATACATTAATAAGCACATGGTTACACATACACATATATCTGTTCAATTGTCCCATTCACTTCCGCTAAAGAGTAGGGTTCTGCATTTATCAACATGTTTTTAATATATTTTTTTAAAGATATTTATAGAAGTCATTTAAAATTTGCTGGTAGAATGTTATAAAAAAGCAAACATCTGTAAAAATAACCATTTTCTAGATGTTGTGTATGTATCGGATAAAAAAAAGTATCTTTGTACCTTGTTTCATAACTATGATTTCTAATGTTATCTGTAAATGCACTCCTATGCTTGTAAATAAAACAGAGACACTCATACACAAAAAGAGCTGGAACTGTTAACAGATTTAATGCCTTAAAGTGGCCACGGCATGATTCATGTAGCTTTAAATCAGATAAGATTCGTAGTGCTCTTTTTTTGTACAAGGAATACCTCATCAATATGATCCACCCCAAAATATTATCCCATATGACAATGTGCAATAAAATTGTCCATAATACGCTGTCAGAAGAGTCTTACAATTCGCTACCTTCTGTTCTTTCAATGAGTAACAAACTTACTAAGTTTGCTACAGAGTGCATATACCTGTTCCTTCCAATTCATATGCTTATCAATGACAACTCCTAAAAATGTTGTGTGATCTGTGTAGTTAATTTTTGCATTATTGATGTCTATTTCTTTAGGATACTCAGTTTAATTTCTACTATGTTTGAATAAAATACACTTTGTTTTGTCATTATTTAATATTAACGAATTCTATTGAAACCATTCTGATATTTTTTGCATCAGATGTTGCTTTAGCCTTGATGCCCTCACAGTTTTTATCAAAGCTTAGTATGTTAGTGTCATCAGCATAAGTGGTTATAAAAACAGTCGTTATTTAAATACTGTTGCAAATCATTTATGTATAATAAAAAAAGAATTTGATGTAATACACACTTTCTGCTGTCGCTCATAAAGATAGCAACTGAACCAGTTGTAGGTAGGATCTCGTATCCCTAATTTATCCACTTATTTAGTAGTGTTTCATGATTAACACAATCAAATGTGTACGGGTAATACTTGGGTTAATGTAGGTACGCTCCTGACCAGTGATGTTCGGGACTTGAACGGGGTCACTGGCAAAGCGTGGAATAATAAGTAGTTAGGGTAACTGCAAAGGGTACTGGCTCAGGGACCAGTGGACTATGGAAGAACCAATCTTGGAGGCAGCCTCACCTCCTAATTAGGCTTGGAAAGATTGGTTAGTGAGTACAACAAAGTATTCGTTGAAACTGATTTATTTAAGAAAATAAAATTCTATTTATACTAATTATGTGTAACAATAAATGAAAACATTAAAAACAAACACTTAAAAACAAATATATCTAATACATGAAACGACTAACATTGGCCTAGAAAATATGTCGATGTAGAGTGCAGTATTTGCACTTATTTGCATAGCTTGCTGACCGTGTTTATGATTAATGAAATATGTATAACAATAACAGATATGTAGGAAAGTAGAATATTAAAACAATAAACATCAAATTAAAATTATTTGAAATAATAATTAAAAAAATGTATGTTTAATGGATTAAACAAATGCCTTGGATAAATCGAGGAATATTCCAAGAGCGATATGTCTATTGTCTAGATAATCCAGTATCCTCCTAATAAAATCAAAAATTGCTGTTGTTGTGGATTTATTCCTTTGATATCCATGTTGGTTCTTGCTAATATTATTATGTATTTCTAAAAATGGAGTTAATCTTCTACCCATAACAATTTCTTGCAATTTAGAAAAGGAGGATAACATAGTTATGGGCCTGTAATTATCAAAGTAGGATCACCTTTTTTTGTATATTGGTTTAACAGCAGCTAACTTTAACATTGATGGAACGATCCCATTTTGCAGGGATTCATTTACTATGTAGGTCAGTCAGTGGTTCGAGTATAAAGCAGCTAATTTTTTTCAACATAATATTGCTTATATTATCTTCACCACTTGAATATTTACTTTTTAAACTGTTAATGATTTTTAAAATTTCATTGTGTGTTACTTCAGATAAGAAGATCGAATTAGCATTACAAGTGACATCACAATAATCTCAAAAAAATTCGGCTGTGGTGGTTCAGGAATATTGGGACACTTGCTATGAAATGCACGGAGACGTTTAGGAGATTTAAGAAACACTTTTTTTGTACTTGCTATTAATGCATCCACCTTTGCAAAACCTTTTCGAATAGTTTCTGCCACAAGTTGTAAAGCATGCACTTTACACGTAACATGTATAAACGTACAACCTTGTTCTTGCAAAGAACGGCCTACCGAACGCATTGTCATGGCGCCATCAGTCACAAACATCAACACTTGACTTTTTGACAGTTCAAATTTTTCTAACATCTCCAGCACCACCCTGGTAATTGTTTCGCTAGTACACTGACTTAGTCTTTTGCTAGCTAGTAACAGTGGAACTGTCGATTTAAGAGGGTCCAGTACTCCTACTATAACATTTAATATAGATTTTTTTTACAATCTGTTGTCTCATTAACAGATAACCACAGCCGAGTATTTTTTAATTCACATTTCATCTTATTTACCATGTATACGTCTACAGTTGGTAGATAAGTTACATAACTTTGTGTGACTTGGTAACTTTACCTGAGCATTGTATTCATTCCAGAACTCTCGAAATGGTTGTTTATCGAGTATGTGCAGCGGAACATCACAGCATTAATAGTAAATCAAACATAAACTGTGTTGTCGAAGGCACGCCATTTTTTTATTTCTATGGTGTACACTATTTACGTGAAGTCCACAATCACGCTTATCCCAGCACATCAAATCTTTCTCGCACACTTTACAAATTATTTTAGCACCATCATAGAATAAATCCGAGAATTCACCTATGAATTTATTCACTTTGTCAGTAAATGGTCGTTTTCTACCTCTGCGTATGTCTACCATGCTTTATTATAAAATTAATATCAATAATACAGTACAACAAATAAAACAAAAACACAAAAACAATATGCAATATGCCCAAGTGACTTAACGTGTACACAACTCAAAAGCTAATGATAGACTGAACTGGAGAAAGAGTTTCGCGGTCAAGGTGAATGCCGGCGACAGTAAGTACATCTGTACTCTACGACCATGATACACAGAAACGATTTGCAGCTTTAGTTATTAATATTACCTCCTTGTAAATATTTCCTTTGAAAATATTGCAAATTTGAGAGAAAGAATTCAAGCAATAATAATTAAATACAGCCTTTTATAATTTTTTACATACAAATTACTTACAGCTTGCCACGCAGTTAGACAAGGCGTACAGAGTAAATGTCCACATGGCTCGATGCGTACATCCTTATCATTTTCGGCACAAATTTTACAAAGTTGGAATGTACTACCCATTTCACAGTATAATTCATACTGTTCTTGTGTAACAGCAATGTGATCTTCTTGACTTGGTTGAACAGCCCATGATAAATCAGGATTGACAGTTCTGCCATCAGGATACAAATAGCTGAAAAAAAAAAATAACATGTTAACATCACTAGTCTAGGAAGATTAGGTAGTTGCAGTTTTCAGCCTAGGTAAACATGACCACAATCTACACTATACTACATATTGGCAGGAAAAGTGGTTTTTTAATAACCTATGACTCTTATGGCTAGAACGATTTCTTGTATTTGTGAGGTAAAATTCTGTTTGTGTTTTTTTTTTGTGATTTTTGAATAAAATATATCTAAGGTAGGAATATTACATTGTTAAGTATTATTACTACACAAAGAACATACTTTTATTAAAATTTGCAAAATTATTTTGGAAAAAACAAAGGGATAAACTGAAGATTACTGTCATGGTTTATGAAAGTTACAAAACTTATTTTTTTATTCGATTGTATCAAAAAGTGACGTTTCTTGGTTCAAATATCTCGAAGAAAATATCACCTTTTTATAATACGTATGACTTTTTGTTGTGATTGCTAGGCAACTACTTTTTCAGGCTGTAAAATACTTTTCGTCCTAGGACGAAAAGTACTTTTCAGACGGTCAACAAGTATGTACAAAATAATGGAATAATAACATTGATAAAATAGGGTTTTTTGAAGAGCGACCATTTGTCAATCTTCAGTCGTGCAGTTATTTAACATAGGCTTGCGGTGCATTATAAATATACAAAATGTATTTACATAATACCGCGCGCCTATGCCAGAATTTTTTATATGCTTATATGAGATGAATATACTATAGAAAATAATATCAGAGCAATAAATCTATCTTAATCTTATCTTACATCTAACTTAATCTTAATATTAACTCTGTCTTTATCCTAGAAAGTGAAACGTGTATTTAAAAAGAATTAGGGCCATTACATAATGGGTTGCAATAAAACTTAAAACTTAAGATTTAAAAACATGTCTTGTCATAAATGCAGGGGAATTGTCTTATTATTTTTTAGGATTAAGTCAAGACTAAGGGTTAAGGGTAAGATTAAAATACATAAGACTATCTAAATTCGCCTTTACGTTAATATTGAGGAATATTACCTTTTACTTTTTATATATTTATTTCTTTATTATCTTTAGTAGCTTCATAAAACAAGTGTGATCTATGAAAATGTGTATTGCCGGAAACAGCAAAAACCAGTTATTTTATTCTTTATTTAATTTTTTCAATACAATGTGAATGTAGGGCCATTTACCGAGCTGATTTACATACTTAATATCTGACTTACTTTAAAAAACATAATGTATTTGGTTTTTTCGGAAAGCTTCCGTCATGACAAAGTGAATTAAGGCAAAATATTATTTTTTTGAATTTTACCGTAAATTTCCGAAATTTTGAAAAGTATTTTACTGGTAATTTTGAATTTTTCGGAATTTACCCATTTCTAATGGATACCATAAACAAATGAAACAATCTGTCATGATATTCTTATTAGATTGTGTGAAAATGATGTGAAGTCGATTACAATCAGATTTTTCAATTAAAATAAATATAATAAATAAATTTCATTAGTTTATTCTTACAATCGAATAAAAAATATAGTGATGTGAGTGAAGATAAATATCAAAATGATATATATCAAACTTTGATATATATCAGCTATGATATAAATGTTATTAGCTGATATATCATTTCTGTCCATTTAATCACATGAGCAAATTTAACTTAAAATTTTAGTAAAAGTTTGAAATGTCAACAGATTTTCATATCTCACTGTAAGAAAATATCTGATATGGCCAGCACATAACTTTCTTATCTCAGTATATATCATCCTGATCTAAAAAAATCATTCTATTTAATTCTTCACTTACCTCAATTAAATTTTAATAGCGTACCTTGAAATGTTTCATTAAAATTTTTAAATTAAATATCCGCGTCATTAGATACTATCAATAATAATTCATGTCATATATTTTAAAAATTTATTTTTATTGACATTGACATTTTTGTAACTAAATTAGACATTTCAAATGTCAAACTACCAAATTTATCCTAACCCATTTTATGAGGTCAAACGTGTAAAAAATGTCAGTTTACATCAGCTTTATTGTACTTGGAAAATATATTATTTTCGCTTGATATAATAGACATGATTCATAATCTTTCATCAAGAATATATTTTTTTTGTAGTCAAATACAAAAAAAGTTAGGATCCCGAGGATCTCCTTTCAGCTAGCCAATTGTGCTCATCACCGAATTTATCATTGTCTTTGGCCTTTAGAACATGCGTACCAAATTTGAAAATCTCAAAAACTGTAGCTGCTATCGCGATACTACAGACATGAGGGCAGATTTTTTTTTCATAAAGGTATGTTTTTACGTTCTTATACCTAATATAAGTAAGTATAGTAATCGTGATTTTTTTCGACCTTGAGATTTTGATTTGATTTATACGCTTTGAACCCTCCTGAATCTATTCTATTTTCCGAATGATGTCTGTCGGTGCATGCGTGCATGTGTGTGTGTATCTGCGATAACTCAAAAAATACTAATGGGAGACTTCCCGAATTTGGCAGCTAAGATTGTCAACAAACTTTTAGGTGACACATTAAATTTGGTGAATGTGTACCACCAGAAAAGACAATGAATGAAAGAAGAAAATATCTGATGTGGCTAGCACATAACTTTCTTATACCAGTATATATCATCCTGATCTAAAAAAATCATTCTATTTAATTATTTATTTACCTCTATTAAATTTTAATAGAGTACCATGAAAACTTTCATTAAAATTTTTAAATAAATAATTATCAGCGTCATTCGATACTGTCTAATAACTCATTTCATATATTTTAATAATTTCTTCTTATTGACATTGACATTTTTGTAACTAATAGATATAGACATTTCAAATGTCAAACTGTTAAATTTATCCTAACCCCATTTTATGAGGTGAAATATGTAAAAAATTTCAGTTTACGTCAGCTTTATTTAAGTACTTGGAAAATATATTTTATTGGCTTGATATAGTAGACATGGTTTATAATCTTTCATCAAGAATATATTTTTTGTAAAAGCAAATAGAAACAACTTTGGATCCCGTAGACCTTCCTTTAACTGGCCAATTTTGCTCATCGCCGAATTTTTCGTTGTCTTTGGACTTTAGAACGTGCACCAAATTTGAAAGCTTTATCTCAACAACTGTGACTGCTATCGCGATACTACAGACATGCGGACAGATTCTTTTTCATAAAGTTATGTTTTTTCATTATAATTCGTCGAGATTCGTCCAGAAATGTAATACAAATTAATTTTTTTTCCCGAAATTGTACCTTTTTTCTTCTTTCATTCATTATGTCTCTTCTGGTGGTACCACATTCACCAAATTTAATGTGTCACCTAAAATGTTGTTGAAAATTTTAATTGCCAAATTTGGGAAATCTCCCATTAGTATTTTTTGAGTTATCGCGGATACACACATACACACACACACACCTCCACACACACGCACCGACAGACATCATTCGGAAAATAGTCGGAATGGTTTCAGGAGGTTCAAAACGTATATCAATCAAAATCTCGAGGTGGAAAAAAATCCGATTACTATACTTCCCTATATTAGGTATAAGAAAGTAAAAACTAAAACTTATTTAATCAAATGAAATAATAAATATTAAATAGTATTGAAATGCTACGAAAACCGAATTTGTTATGGAAATACTATAAGAGATAATCAAATGGAAAATACATGCCTACAAGGAGATTGTGTGTATTGTAAAAAAATATATATTTATAGCTAATCCTAAAAGAATGGAAAATCTTATCTACTTGTTCAAGAGCACCAGTTGAGATAAAAAATCTATTCTATAGAAAGCAAAAATAAAAGTTGTCAAAATAAAGAAAATTAAGATGAAGAAATTGCTATGGATGAAAGTACGAGTGAGGACAGTGACATAATTGATGATGATGAGACATGATGACAGAAAATTACGAAGATGTTTTTCGTACTCATACGGTTGCCGACCTGGGCTTCGCCTCGTCCGGTAATTTTTTTGTAATTGTATGAAAAAAGTGCATTTCTCGTCCTTGTGTCATAAATAACTATTTTTGTAATTATGTTATTACCTTTTATGTTACAATTTTTTTTCTTCTAAATTATGCAGCACTTCCAAGTTATATCACTTTGTTTATGATCATAATATGGCCTTACCATATAACTTACAATTATAAGTATATTTAGGCTATGTTTAAATGTTTGATTTTTTCTGTATACCAATCGTAAATATTGGTATTATGTCTATAGAAACTGTACACTGACCATATTACATATAATTTAGGGGATTTATGGTTTAGAAAAACGCTTATTTTGTTTTGTGTCCAGTGGAGTAACTTTTTTTCTGAAAGAGGGATATATAATTAAATTAACTATTTTAATATTAATAGTTCACTATTTCCATGAATGCGCTTATAAAACTAATTAGATAGCAATTTTGGCTATTCTTTGACATACATAAAAAAATGGATGTCAATTTGAATAAATTAGACAGTTTGCCTCAGGAGGAACTGTATGATTGGTTAAAAGGGATACAACTTTAAGTTTAGTAGTGTATTAAAATTTATTCTGTGTAACAATAAAAACTATATTTATTTTTTGTTTATTTTCATATCTGTCATTGATATAAAGATCTACGAACACAAGGTGAATTTCAAGTGCACAGATTGATATAGCAACTACCAATTTCCAAAAGAATGACGTCAGTATATTTTTGTAAAGGCATTTTTCTTACGAAATAAATCATAAGAAATCCATTCTTGCCAAAAAAAGAAAAAACGAATTATAAAAAGAAATGAGTTTTGCACGTTAAAGAAGTTAACTGAAAATATCGAAAGAGCAAGTCTGATTTCGAATAAGAAAAATTCAAATCTGGGCGAGTACCAAATGCCATTTTTTTAGGTTTGATATGCATATATATATTGGAAATGCTTTTTTACTCTACAGCATCATAACAGGTAATGCATTTAAGATATTTTATATTTATAAATTAAATTATATAATCTTAATTTACAGGGCTTCTACTTACAATCCTTCTCGGTATCCATCAAGTAAGGCTTGTATCAGACTTTTATTCTGAGGTATAGTTTGCAATATTTCACCATCCGTTGTAACATATCCAATGGCCCATTGCCCCAACCTAGTACAGGACAGTCGGAACACATAACTCCCCGCTTTATTTATGTATCTTTGCAATCTTGCTTTGACTTCATCGTACGTAAGGAATGCTACATAACCTGGATGTGTTACTGCTAAAATTTGCCAATTTCTGAGCAAAGTAGCCCAAGGCTGAAATAACCTGAAAACACAACACAGTAAATAAAACAAAACCATTTTATAACTACGTTATGAATATACTCCAGTGATATGCCACGATGGGTAAGGAAGAAATTTTTATACTGGGTCATTAAACTTCAGACCGATATTTTTTTTCTGTTATATACAAATTAAAATGGACAAAAAGATATTGCCACTGATCGATCCCCTAAACTTTTAAGCGTCGTGTTTAATGATTTTTTAGAGAATCCGAAACGGTCACCACCAAACTTAAATTAAATTAAAAATAAATGAGTAGAAATTGACACACAGTCATCAGGGAACATACTGAAAATTAAAGCTTTGTACCATATTCCATCGTAGGTATTTCCACAATGACGCGACGTCGCTAATGTATTGTAACCACTAGTTGTATACTAATGTGTTGACGATAATGGAACGGGTTGGAAAAAAATCGACACAACGCAACGGTTCTAATGTGAACTCGTATAGTACGGTTTATCGAAATAATATAACCATCTAAATTAATAAAAGAAAAAAATCATAAATTCTTTTCTTAAGACTGCCAAATAAAAAATATATTATAAACTTCAATTGCTTGTTGACGACAAATGGCAATCGAATTGCGGCATTACAATAATGGTGCTTTGGGCTATTTATCTATTATTTTTGTTGGTATTATATAAAAAGGAATGCCAAAAAGGAGCTTTCATAGTGGTATTGCTTTATATTTTTAGTGGCAAATATTGCTATGGCATATTAATAAATTAGACTATACATTTTTTGCGGACTCCAGTGATTAAATTACATTCGATCGCACTTTAAAGGTTCATATGAGAGCTCTGGATAGATGGTGAGATAGTGTTTTCGTAAAATCTGTCGAGCAAAGAAAAAATTGTCTGGTATTTATCAAAGTGAAAGAGAATTTATTTAAATACAGGGCGGTATTCTTAATTAAATTATTTCATCTTTATTATTATATTATTATTTCATATGAATGCAGGCTATTGAATCAGCATTCCTTTACTCTACAGAATTTACGAAAACACTATAGCAGCATTACAGAATCTTAGGCAGAAAGTTTTTTTTGTACTAGCTCTCATTATCCCGCTTCTCGCTCATTTATATATGGTGGCAGTAAACAGTAAAACGGTCACGTGAGACATAGGCCTATTTGTTACTCATCATAAATATCCACCACTTTATATGGTCGATAGATAACAGGTAAAAGGGTCCTCATTTTTTATTATGTTATCATTTTGTCCCCTGGCCATGAAAGGGAACTATACTATGCGTTATTGCTATTGAAAAAACTCCAATTAAGGAATGTATTTTATTAGAAAAATTTAATAAACAAAAAAATCGTCCTGATAACTCTTTTTTTTGTTTTTTGGGACACGGATATTTTTTTTTATTACAATATTACAACAGGGTGATTCTGTTCCGAGTGAATAAACTTTATCAAAAGATAAGTGGAGTTTGTCTAAAAAACTATGTCCATAGGCGTTGCATACGGGAGTTACAGCATCTTAAAATTAATTTTTTTTTCCTAATAAAACGCCTCTGAACATTTCAAAGGCATAAAAAAATTTGATGGTGTGTACGATCAATGTTTACGATCATACATTTGTAGCAAAGTAGCTGTTCGCTATCTCATATACAATGGGTTGTTTCACCAAGTAAGAAGTGTTATTATTTTTTTCATTTACACTTTTTAGGAAACAGAACTCTAGAACGTTATTCTATAAAAAAAATACAATTGTTATAAGTCAATCGGATCTATAATTTATGGACACTTGGCCTTATTTTAAAAGCCCTTAAAATAGATAGTTGACATTTTTAGAAACCTCAAACTGACTTTATAAAATGATAAAAAATTAAAATACAATTTGTATGCTTTTAAATTTCAAACAATATGAATTTATTAAAAATACTATCAACTGAAAATTGAAATTAATTTTTAAATTCTTATTTTAATTGCTTTTGTTGTTTTAATTTCGTCGATATTAATAATTAAAGAAAGGTAATAAATATTCTATATACAAATTTCTCGTAAACTATTGATCCTATACTGTTTTAAGTACACCTTTTTGTGTATCTTTTAAAGTAGAATATTTGCAAAAAGAATGTAAATTTTAAAAAATGGGCGTAAAAAACCCCTCTGTACTTTCTGAAACAACCCATGCGATAGGAAACAGTCACTTAGCCACAAAACACATCTCTATTAATTGTACATACCACCATTTTATTATTGTACTTCTCTAATTATAAGTGAAAAACTGTAATTTAATTGGATGTAACTTCCATATGCAACGCCTATGGACACTAGTTTATTAGACAAACCACTTATCTTTCGATCTATCAATTAGTGAGGTTTAATACACTCGAACCAAATCACCCTGTATATTACTTGATATCATAATTGAAGAGGCATTTCTTACGAATTAACAAAAAAAACTTCCATACTTTACGATGATAAACAAATTTTCCACTGTTTTTGTAGCCTGATAGAAAAATTCCAGGAAATTAACAAAAATATACAAAAATTTCCTTCCACATTCCACACAAAAAGGAAAAATTCCCACGACTTAGGATCAGTCATAACTAGTTCCCTTCTGGCGCTGCGCTGCATTTATACCGCAAATGTAAGATAAAAATACGGAACCAACGTTGTTACACCATTAGAAATTGATCGGCCTTGTATTATATTTTGTTGTTAGCGATTATACGTACAGGGTGATTCCTATAACGTTCTCACCCCAATTTTTTGGTGTGTCTTTGGAAATAAATTAAAAATGTTCAAGTTATAGAATTTCTTCCAAGAATTTCGAAAATTTCAACAAAAAACAACTGATAGTCAAATAAAAGTGGGAAAAAAACAAAGCAATGTTTAAAGATTTAAATTGTCTTTCCAAAAATTTAACATAACATATATATTTACCTACATATTTAGTAAAATACTGATGATAATAATTGAAATAATTTACAAGAATAAATTAAAGGAAATAACACCAAATCAAGCAAGTAGTAACAAATCTCTTAACGAAGAAATAATATTTATATTTACATTATGTTTTAAAGATTTGAAGTGATTGTTCAACTGGTGAGTACTTTCGTTTTATTTATTTTTGGTTTTACTGAATAAAGTAGTTAGAATTAAAAATAACATAATGTGCATATTATCTTTTTTATAATCCAAGTTTCAACGTTTTGGCAAATAGCCGGGAAAATAATAGTATCAAAAGATATATTATACTTATCCGTGATAAGTTTTGTAAAAGTTAGAAAATAATAATTAGCAAACATTTCTATCGTTATTATGTTTCATTTTATTCCAAATAAATTATTTAAATATTTTTATTTGTTTTCATAGATGACTAAAAAAATATGTTGTTATTTTAAATTTAAACTCCAATATGCAATTAAATATAAATAAAATAATGATAATATATTACATATTGCTGTATTCAGAAACAAATTTTCTTTAAACTGAGCTTAATATACAGGATGTATCACTTAAAATAAAAAAGTTGAAGTAACTTTCGGTTAAAAATGAAGCGGAAAATATGTATGTGATATGCATTTACAATTATAATAATCTTTCTTATTTCTTCTTTACTCGTTCACTTTAAACTTAAGACTGAGTCTCGGCCCCTCGTGCGTCTTATTTATATATCCATTCATGCGGTCTAGAATATCCAGACGTTCTCGTACAATTCTAGTCTCATCTATTCAGTCTCCACAGTCCAGTGGTGTAACTCTGCCCCCTCCTTAAACCTGAACGTCCCGGTCAGGCAAGTCGGTGTTCCCTGCATACTTAACTAGTCTCTGTATATGCACCACCTTCATTTTGAAGTTTGCTGAATTCGGTATACAACGTCGTTTAGTCTGGCGACAATGTATGGTCCTTCCCAAGGCGGGTGAAGCTTCCAGGGACCTGCCTTTCTTTCGTTGTGGGTTATATAGCCAAACCAGATCTCCAGAATTCGCCTTAACATCATAACGAGCCTTCATGCGATCACTTGCTATGGTAATTCGGTCTCGTACCAGCTTATGAATGTTCCTTAGCCGTTCAGCAACTTCATCGGCGTAGTCATTTATGGAAAGTCGCTCCTCATCTGGTGTACCAAACACCAAGTCACATGGCAGTCTAATCTCACGTCCAAACATCACGCAAGCCCGCGTCTGTTTTGTTGTTTCATGAATGGAGGCCCCGTATGCCATAAGGAAAAGAGGTAAGTGACGGTCCCAATCTTTCTGATGTTTCTCAATCACTTTGGATAGGTGCTCCTCCATGGTTTTATATCTCTCCACCATTTCGTCTGATTGTGGATGTAGGGCTGTTGTCCTCTAATGAATTCCCAGTAAGCGACACATCTTCTGAAACACCCCTGATTCAAAGTTTCTTCCTTGGTCCGAATGCAATTATAGGGGCACGCCAAATCGACATACTAGATTATTTACCAGAGCTTGAGCGACAGTGGCTGCTTTTTGGTTTGGTATGGCATAAGCTTCAGGCCACTTACTAAAATAGGCCATGGCAACCAAGATGTATTTATTCCCATCATCTGTCACGGGGAATGGACCAGCTACGTCGATCGCAATTCGCTCAAAAAGAGCCTCGACGTTATATTGTTTCATTTGTCCCTTACTTCTTGTCCGTGGCCCCTTACTTGCCGCACAAACTTCACATTTGCGGCACCACGCCTCCACATCATGGCGGCTGTTCAGCCACTATAATCGTTCGCATACTTTTGTCAGAGTTTTGTTTTTGTTTTGTTTTGGGGATTACCAATCTCAAAGTAATTTCCTTCCCATCTGGAATTTCCCAAGCTCTTTTCATCTGTCCATCCTCTACTTTAAGGGAGTGTCATTGTGTCCACAATGCCTTCAGCCCCACTGACTTGTCTGAAAAGTCCTTCCAATCGGGTCGATTTCTCTTTCCTTTCCATTCCATTCCAGAATAGATCCAGTTTCCTTATCGTTTAACTGCTCTTCTCTTAATGTCTCTTTTGTCCAATCATCTGGAACCTCAATTTTAACCGTGTTCACGATAAGCATCCCTTGCTGTTTTTCCATCCTATGACAGTGCTTGCAGTCTTCCTGACATGGTCTTCTGGAGAGGGCATCTGGAGTTCCCCGGACGATGTTCGATTTTAAAATCGTACTGCTGCAGTTTTTCTATCCAGCAAGCTAGTTGGTCTTCTGGGGTATTCTACTGCAATAACCACTTCAATGCAGAATGGTCGGTCCGAATTTTAAAATGTTGTCCATAAAGGTGCTTGTGAAAATGATCTATGGATTTGACAATGGCCAATAATTTCTTCCGTGTCACACAATAGTTACGTTCTGGCTTGGAAAATATCTTGCTGAAATATTCAATTACTTTTTCCTGAATTTGGGAATGAACACATCCAACTCCAGAATTATTGGCATCCGTGTCTAATACGTAGACACCTTTCCGTTCTGGGTACAAAAGAACTGGACTTGAACATAGTCCTGATTTTAGTGTTCTGATGATGTTTCGCACTCTTGTGTCCATTGGTACTAAACCTTCTCTTCTGTAAGCCGGTGTAGTGGTTTCACAATATCAGCAAATCGTTCCACAAATCGTCTGTAGTAAGTGCATAGATACCAAGGAAGCTTCGTACTTCGTGAACATTTGACAGCACCGGCCAATCTCGTACTGCGGAAATCTTGTCTGGGTCCTTCTTATCCCCTTCGAAGACACGACATGTCCAAGGAATTTGACCTCTTTCTGGAACATTAGGCACTTTTTGGGATTCAATTTCAGGTGTGCATTTCTGATTCTTCCAAACACTTCTTGAAGGTTCTTCAAATGCTCATTAAAATCACGTCCCATAACCATCACATCATCAAGATAAACAAGGCATGTCTTCCAGGTTAGTCTGCATAGTATCAGTCTCATTAGTTCAAAAGTCGCTGGCGCATTGCATAGGCCGAAAGGCATCACAGTGAATTGATAAAGGCTACTTTCTGTCGAAAAGGCTGTCTTGTCTTTGTCATCTGGATGAAGTCCCACTTGCCAATATCCGCTTCGAAGATCTAGAGTGGAAAACCATTGTGAACCTGCCAGCGTACTTAGTGTGTCATTAATTCAGGGTAACGGATTATCTATCTTTTCTTGTGACGTCATTCAACTTCCTGTAGTCGACACAGAATCTTAAAGTTCTATCCTTCTTGGTTGATTCCTCAATAACTCCGTCTTTAAGCTTCTTTTGTACTATTGCAGAAGCCTCTTCTTGTTTTGCTAATGGAGCCTCCTAAGGGGTTGACGAATAGGAGCTGATTCACCAGTATTTATCCGATGTTGGACTATCTTGGTCTTCGTAAGAGCTCTGTGTCCTATGCAAATACTGTACTTTCTTTCTTCAAAATTTTTAAAGCTTCTCTATGTTCATCTGGAGTTAAATGTTCTAACTGGGCATTTAACAGCTTTATAACTTCTTGGTCCATATCTGTAGACAAAGCTTCAACGATTTGTTCTTCACATCTCGCAATCCATGTGACTGGTTCGTAGGTGCCAATTGCTTCGCCTTCTTTGAACCTTACTGAGTGGGAATTTAGGTTAACCACTCTAATCGGTATTTTGTCTGTAGGCTGTATTGAAGTCCTTGCCAGAATCACATTGTCTGTCATTTAGACATCCTTCTCAATGAGGCCAAAGCGATATGCCACAGAATTTTCTTCCAGGACTGCCTCAATTACTTTCTCTGTGTGTGCAGGAATTTTTATTGTCGTCAAAGTTAGTAGCCTAATATTATGGAATTTTTCATCTGTCGTTGAAAGAATCATTTCTTCATTTCCAATCCTGAGAATTCGTTCTCCCACGTCAAATACAAATCCATACTTTTCCATAACGTCTAATCCCAAAATGGAGTCATCCGTAATGTCAGCCACGATAACTTGGTGTTTAAAACATAAACGGCCAATCTGCAGCTCCATGTCGACTTCCCCATGAACGTCTGCCCTATCTCCCGTAGCTGTCCAAATGCCTAATCCATTTTGTCCATTATTTACTTTGAGACCCGGTATGAATCTCGCTCGTACTATAGATGACGTAGCTCCTGTATCGACTGTGAAGACACATTTCTTTTTTTTTTTATACAACCTTCCAACAGCAGACTACTTTGACTCTTAGAAGCTGGGAAACTTTTTATTTCTCGGGGGTCACCACATTTCTTGGCCAGCGCAGCCCCTAAAGTGCCAGCCATCTTTAGTTTTTCTGTGACTCTTCAACCACAGCAGTGTTTACCCTTTCTGGGATGCGCTGACAACAGTTCCTCTTAATATGATCCATTTTGCCACACCTATAACAGCGGATACCTCCATTCGGTCTTCCATTGCTTTGTTGTTGGACTCGTCTCGGCTGGAAGTTCGTGTTTGTCTATAGTTGGGTCATCATATGTAGATCAGATAATAAATTTTGATTTGTGTTATTTAGCTTGTCTTCCACACTTACGGCTCGTTTCCTCTGATTTGATTGTGTGGTGTCCTTATAGGCAACCTCAATTTAAGTGCATGTATTAGAGTCTCACTAATTCGCTTGTGCCTGGCTAATTTAAGAATTCGTCAAACCTCCTGGTCCCTTACTCCATCAATAAATGCTCCAACTGCCAATTGTTGCTGAAACTCTATTGGTGCATCAGGATAGCCTAAATGGAATAATCTCTTCACGGCAGCCTCGAACTCCTGTAGGCTTTCTCCACCCCGTTGTCTGCGTGATTTCAGCTGACCCTGATATACTTGGGCGAGATGTTGTTCGCCATATCTTAATTCTAATGCTGCCTCCAGAATGCTACTGTTTTGTTGCTGTGGTGCAGGAATTGTCTGGAGCAGGTCTAATGCTTGGCCTCTCAGTGTTAATACCAGTGCTGTTGCCTTTTCTTCATCGTTCCAGTTGTTTTAATGCGCAGCTGCCTCGACCTGTCTCTTATACGTTGACCATGAACTTTGACCGTCGAGGGAAGGTGGTTGTAACCTAGTACCAGACGACAGAACCAACTGGTCACCCTTTTCTCTTAACTGTTATTTGAGTCGGGCTACTTCTCCTCTGACTTCACTGATTTCTCCTCTAACTTCACTAACTTCTTCTTTAACTTCATTAACTTGTACTTCCACTTCACAGACTCTCCCTGCGACTTCAGTGTCTTTTTCGATAACATATCCTTTAAATTTTTTAGTGAGGGAGAAAATAGCTGCCTACTGTTCATCTAGGCTTATTTTGAAATCTTCTCTTTCCTCGATTCGCCACTTTTCTTGATCTTCAAACATTTTTTCTTAATTTTTCCTGACGTTTTCTTTCTTGTTCTTCTTTTTCTTTCTGCCGTCTTATTTCCAGGCCTTCCATCATTTTTATTAAGTATATTTTTTCTTCATGGTGTTTTCTATCTTGTTCCTCGTTTTCTTCCTGTCGCCTTCGCTTTCTTATTTTCTTCCTGTCGTCTTCTCTTGTTCTTCTCTTTCTTCTTGTCGTTTTCTTTCTTGAGCCCCATAATTTTTCTTTGTTCGTCTTTCTCTTCTTGTCGTATTCTCTCTTGTTCTTCTTTTTCTTTTTTTCGTATTCTTTCTTGATCGTTCATCCGTTCTAACAACGCTGCTAGCACGTCCTATATTTGTTTCTCCACCATACTTCTTGTTGTTGGCATTCACTCACGACACGTAAATCAGTCCAAAAATAAAGTTTTATTTTAATAATGGAATGTTCCAGAAAAATTTCGAAACGGCTCTAGAAAGTCTTATTTAGAGTCTATAATACTACTTTCGTGTTGACAAAATTCACTTATCTCCACTAATTGTGCAATGAACTAGAACTTTCATGAAATGTCACTATTAAGTCTAATATTTCTCATGTGGTCGTATCCTGTGATTTTTTTCAATTCGTGGGCTGCCATCAAGCACGGAGAAATGTTCAATATGAGGCAAAATCTCATATATTTTAGAGATTTTGTGATATTTTTCATAAGTAGCAATTTAACCTTTAAATATTACGAACCGGGAGTTTAAAAATAACAACACTGCATGTTATTTGTTATTCTTTGTAAAGTAAATTCGGTAAAATATAGTATCTTCTAACCCGACCGTCGATTTAATGTTGCTTCGCTAAAAACAGCTTTGTTCGATTGACAGTCGACAGAAAAAATATGAAATCAGTTGTATGTGCTGTCTGCAAATGAAAGTGGGTTTTGTCGTCTTTTTGAGTGAAATGTGTTTGACCATTACTACCTAAAAACAAGGCCTCAGTGCTATGGTGTGACGTCACCACTGCTAGTCTCAGCCGAGACAGCGTAACTTGCCGTGGGTACTATAAAAACGAATAATAAACAGCGCTAAATTATTTGTAGCATTTAGTAATGGCTTTCGTGTAAAAACGGGGTTGCCAGTCGTGAACTGAGCCCTTAAATCGTACCCCATTAGTTTTTTGTTTGCGCGTGTTAAACTATTGTAAAAATGAATATAAGAATATTTTTTTGATTTAAATGTCAAAGAAATAAATTTGAAAATCGATACCATACAATAAAACACATTTTAATGAGAAATTTTAAACACAGAGGCAATAAGTCAATAAATAAGGGTTTTTTATACTAGGGTTAACAAACAAGAATTGTAGTTGAAAAACATTTAAAACTGAAGATTCATGCAAGTCTAACTGGTCATTAAGTAAATAATTGCCCTAAATATTGTCAGATTTAAAAAGTCTGTTGATTAATAAATTTAACTTAAATGTTTCATGTACATGTAGTATTTGAAGATTACTTAAATTTGGAAAATCGTGACCTGACTAAAATATGGTTTGAAAAAAATAGAACTGTTTTTTGAAGTCAACAAAGTAAAATCTGTTTTATTATATCGTACTGATGAATTATCAGTTATCACCAAGTAATAGCTTATACAATTTAATTTTTTAGAAAATATATACCTACGTGCACTTATTTCTATTTATATTTACCTACCAGGGTATCGAATTGCAAATATACTACAAAAATTTTACTACTACCAAATATTGAACTGCAAAAACTTAGTGTATCGGGCTATTTTTGAATAATTTTGGCTGTTGATGTATTCAATGTCTGTTTTTTAGTTTTACCTAAACATGGTCAGTAGTTTTGTCACAACAATTTTTAAAGTAGTTCTGGTGCAAGTTAATATGGTAATTTGCAATATGTTCCGAATTTCGCAATTACTAAAATCCATTTTTACCGAGATTTATACTGAAGTAATTTAACACAAAATGAGTGACAAAATCTCTTTTATGAATATTCAAAAATTCAGTCTCATAGCCGTGCAGTAACTTATTAAATATAATGTAAATAGATGAGACCATTTCTACTACTTTTTGCGAAGAAATAACAAACCTCCTCAACTTAAATTTATAATGAGGCTATAATTATTATAAATTATGACAACGGCATAAGACTATATGTTAATTTAAATATTGTGGCTTTATCATCATCATGACTATTATATGTATGTACATACCTTCCGAAATTGGCAATGTTTAGAATATTGAGAATATTCTTCGTAATTTTTATAGCTGATAGAATTTTGCAGACATAAATATTTTTTTTCACTTTCCTGATGGGCTTGAACAAATTCAGATTCTCGAATATTGGAGTTTAGCGGGTGTGACGTAAGCAAGTGTGTTCGGATCAGTACTGAGACCTTGTATTTAGGTGGTAATGATTTGACATTTTAAGCATTTGCGATGGACCCATGTTAATATGAAACTTTCACTTTATTTGCATGAGTTCTTGAAAGGAAGCAGTTTATTTTAGAATCGCCCTGTATATCGATAGGTATATTAATATTAATAATACAAATGACCATAATACATAACATATTAGTGTAAAGAATTTACAAAAAATCAAAATCAAAAAAAGAAAATATCATAAGTTTTTAATCTGTCTCATATATTATTTAGAGGAGTCTCCTATTAGGTATATTAAAGGTTAAATTTGGTAACTCCGCCGAAAATAATAGTAATACGGATATTGAAAACTTTAAGACTACGACAATCTAGTATTTTTTTAGTATAATAGTACACAATTTATAATAAACAAAAATCATTATTATATTATGCAACACAATTCTTGGGGTATTTGAAAATCAAATTATGAATTATCCAATCAATTATTCAAGTTTTTATACGTAGACATCATTTCAATTAACACAGTTGTGTGTCTAGAGCAGCTTCCTCATTATTATCGTGTATCTGTGGCCGAAGTGAATGAACTGAAAACAGTTAACATCCTGCACTATCGAAATATAATTTATCTACATGCGTTAATGCCGTTAATATCTATGCGAAAATTACGAACAAGTACGGCTGGTACTTTCCTCGATTGCGATATGTTTAATTTATTCGCACAATAAATATCAGGTAAATTATATATTTATTTTTCCATATAAACTGGTTTTATTTTTAATATTTTAATATAATTTTACATATTCAATAAACGAGGCATAAGTATACTTACTGGTCTGAATAAAAAAAATGCAACATTACGATTTCGTTTTGCAATTTTATTGAAATCTTCACCAAAGTTGTCCTTCAGTATGACAATAAAGGGATTGAAATTTCAACACTGAGACGATGAATGTAAAAGTTATTAAGCAATTAGTGGGACCACCGCGATTTCGAATGAACTGAATCATTCTGTTAGCTAGCTGTCAATGAGATGATCAATGTCAGCTTGTGGTATCTCATCCCAAGCCTTTTGGATACCAAACCGAAGATAGTTTAAATTATCCAGCGAATTAGGTAAATGTCCCACTCTTCTACCAATCATATCCTAGATATATTAGATCCGATGACCGTACTGGCCATGGAATCAGCACCTAATCAGCTTCTTGTCAGAAGTTTGTTGTAACCCGTACCGTATAAGGACGGGTATTATCCTGCTGGAAAATTGGATTAATCAACCCTTGTAGGTAAGGCAATGCAATGAATTCTAGCACACTATGTGATCAACAGCATTTAAGTTACCTCGAATGAAGACTAACGGTGCTAGTGCCATAGCATATCCCGCCCCAAACCATCGACATCTTGGGTAAGGACGTTCAATAGCGAATTCCAAATTTTTGCGTTCACGTCGGTGCCGGAGTTTCACCCTTCTGCGACCATCGTGGGCCCACAAACAAAATCAATATTCACCACTGAACACTATTTGATTCCTTTTCCAATTCACTTTCTCATTACACCATGCCAACCTGAGGACGCGATGACGTGGACTAAGATAGGCACAAAATGGTTGATAAGAATTAAGTTCAAAACTTCGGCGGTATACTGAAGTCACTGACACCCTCCAAACAAAAATTGTTATCCACTGGTTTCCCACAGCTCGTGTGAAAAATTTGTCTCGTAGGGCCAAAGTTCGTAGGTGGTGGTCCTCCCAATGCGTAGTTGTTCTATGTCGTCTGGATCTGCGTTGCCGTTCATGTCGACCATCTTTGACTAATACTTTAATACCGTTCCTACATTACAGCCTACATAACTGGCAGTATCCCATAAACGAATCCCGACTTCCCTCATACCGATTATTCGGTCTCATTCAAATTCACTTAACTGACGAAAATTGGTTCTTCTATGAATTCTAGACATTTCTAAAGATGTTTAATGTCTAATCGATAGCATTAACCTGACCCAAATGTGTCAATTTTCAATAAAAAGGCACTGAAATAATCAGTACTTTGAAATAAAAAATCACAAAAAAGGCTAGAAAACGTAATTTTTTTTGTTCCAATTTTGATCGATTCTTAGTTAAAATGAAATTTTCTCTAGATATTTTAACAAAATGTCAATCAATTCTTGGTGTTGCGCTTTTGGTTCAAACCAGTACATGGGCGACGCCAAAGGGGGGAAGGATAGGGTAGTTGCCCCCCCCCCCCGGAAAATGACGAAATATATCAAGTTATCAAGGTGAATTTCTCGAAATACTCTAAGTGATTTGCTTTCAGTTAAACCAATACATATTTTTATATCTTTTCCCAAGTTTGTATAGCAAAAACGGTAAATATGATAACATTTGGCAACCATGTTTTTTATACTCTCGTAGTCGACTTAGACAGATAGACTGCGTGGTCTAATGGGCCTGTCGAAACAGATATTGAACGACAGCGACATGTTTCATCTTTTTTTTTTCATTCATATTTTTTGTAGCGAAGGTCTGTTATTTATATGAATTTTAGAATGAGATTATTTGATATTTTGTGTTACCAAAGCTATCGCTTTTGTTTTAGACATTTTTTTTATTTTCTTACGACTTGGTGTAAATGGTGAGCATGGTCTTTTAAATTTTTTAGCTTATTTTCATTTTTATACACTGTCACAATGTAGCGTAAATAAAAAGTGATATGACCGGTTTTAGTGTTATTAACAAGGATCAATATTTAAATTTTTTATTTTTAATGTTTTTTCTATAAAAAAAATTCATAAAATCATGTATATTATTTTTGTCACCAATGCAAAATTTTATAACGGCGCCCATGTGTGTAGATTACATTGAACTTCTGCTACAATAATTAATGGAAAATATACGATTCGTACAAATTTGAATATTTCGCAAGATGGAGCTCCGTCTACGGACACTGAATATACAATTTTTTTGATAATCAATTCCAGGATTGGTAGTGACGATTACTTTGGAAAATCTGTAAAGATAGTTCATACAAAACAAAATCCGTTGCACGTCATCGATGACGTAATGAGACAATAAGACTTTTCGGGTGACAAGAGCGGTTAATACTGTTTGGTATTGAACGGTAATAATCACGACATGACGGTAATAACTAAGGTTGTACACCCGAAAGAGAAGATAACAGAAAACAGAACCCCTTTCACTTTACTATTCGAATTTTGAATCTGAATGATGTGAAATGACTGATGAATCTTCACAAGCAATTATCTACGAATGTTCTATGCTTTAATGTTTGTGAGAATGTTTAAAATAATAGAATATTAATACTTAAAATATGGAGAGCGATAAAATGCAGATGTGTCTAATGGTAGCAACTTTCACACTGATTGAAGAAGTAACCGTTTTCTGGCCATCTTTGAATCCAAGACATACAATAACAGTTTAGAATTCATGTAATACAATGGATGTCGCATTATTAAGAAGGCTGAGGGTGAAACACATAAGGTTGTCGAACTGAATTTTAATAGCATTTTTGTATCAATTGTATCATCACTTATCAGTCATCACAGAATATAAAAATTGTTTTAGCACTAGTCTCTGTGTAGCTATAGTACGTGTTTAACCTAAAAGTCATGTCTGTTTATATTTTTCAGACATTTAACGCAGGCATCCATAACCGCTGGTATTAACCCAAGTGGAAACTTAAGTTAAAACCAACTAATACTAGGTAGTATCCAGTAGGAACACATTGTTGTTTAAACGTTTATATAACGTTAATAAACGTTACGCAAACGTTAATTAACGTTATATAAACGTTTAAACAACAATGTGTTCCCATTGGGACTGGGTGGTACCTCGTATTGCACACGAATTACATTGGTTTTAACAAATTATAAATTGGTCCTATTTGATTATAACCAATTTGTCACCCGAAAAGCCTTTAGGTCAGTTATACCAATACAATTATAAACTCATACCGCTGGAATTTAAATTTAGCAGTTACAACGCAGCTGGCAACTTTGTCTGCGAATTTGCTAGATTTTCATACTTTTTTATCACTTGACATGACATTTATTTGACGTTCCACATTTATTAGTTGTTTCTCCACGACTCTTTAGTTTTTTGTAGTTTTGTGCCCTTTTGAAGCTTTCAAATCATCTAATATCGATCAAAAAACTGTTCTTTTAAGAACTTAGGTCAATATTATACTTGGACTTTTGTTTACAAAGATGTCGAAGCAGTTTAATAGCCGTTGCAAGGAGCTTGTGGCCTCTTTAATAAAGTATTTTGAGCAATAACGTAACAATAATGGTCCACTACTACCCCTAACTGCTGCTACAGAAGTATGTTAATTATTAAAAATGTTTCTTCAATACATACACTGGAAAATTTTTTTCTTCATTATACAGAAAATTTTTAGAATTTTATTCTAACTTGGTTTGTGGATTTTGTTTTGTATCAGCTTATATAATATGATAATATTTATAGGAATATGTACCAAATGGTACATATTCTTATAAATATTATCATATTATATAACTAGTTTTTGTACACACTGATTTTTGACGGTTTTTATTTTTGATTCTATTCGATACTGTATGCAAATAACCTTCTTAACTACACTGTGCACCGAAAGTTAAGAATATTTCATATTTTCTGGAACTGGACTAAAAAAAATCGTTATTACGGGGGGGGGGGAATTAACGTCTTTCCTTTTTGCATAATTTGGTTATGAAACCACGAGGAAAAACAATTTTAGTTCAAGAAATGCTTAGCTGTGGGAACCAACAATGTCCTATACCTGTCATCAATACCTCATATTCCGGCCCCTTACTACTTCAAATATACATCTGGGCATGCTTCTGATGATGTGGTCGATCACATCTTGTGGAATTTGTGCCCACAGAATGGAAAGAATATCTGACAGTTGACAGAGATTAATGTTCTTTGGGGCCGGTTGATGGTTTTAAAGTGCCCTACCCAATAATTCCCACACGTTCAATGGTATTCAAGTTCGGAGAACCCAGTGGAAGAGGATCGTGATCAATTCCGGGAGTTTTAAAGACGTTGAATACTTGCTGAATACGATGGGGGCGAGCATTATCATCAATAAAAATAAAATTTTCGTTTGAAAAGTCATCACAATGTTGGACAATATCATTGGCAAACATTTGTCCAGTCATGGTCTTGCAGATGTACAAATCGGGGCATCCTCCAACACATATTCCTCCCTATACCATAACATTGCCTGCTCTAAAAACTACTGTGGGTTGGATAAATCTTTGGTCGTATTCTCTCATGGTATCGATATCCTCCAAACTCGTAGACGTCTGTTATCGCTGTGCAAGCTGAAACGAGACTCATCCACTGAATAAATCTGAACCCTCATCCATGTCCCAATTTTGATAATCCTTTACCCACCTTAAATGGGCTGCATGGTCAGCTGGAATTAACCGAGGGGTTCGATATGAAAGATGACCTGATAGGACCAAACTTCCTGAATCTATTTCGTACTGATTGGACACTTACTGTAACCCCATGTATTGCACGTAAGGTGCTTATTTGAGAATCGTAAATAGTACGATTCCTTTTTATTGTTTAAGTTAAAGATAACAATATTGTCGCGGTGTTGTAGATCGGGGTAGACCACTTCTGTTTCCAAAAATCGATTCCAAAGCCTACTAATAATGCTTTGTGCTTTGCGGCTTCTCCTAATTATGTAGCAACATTGCCTTGACGCAGGCCAGCTTGAAGCATACCAATGGCGCTATTAGCATCAGATTGTGATAAATGACGCCTTGCTACTATATTTGTTCAAAAACCACAGAATACGTTTCAAACGCACATAAGGTGTTAGACATTATGAAAATAAATTATTAAATTATGTGAATACAATAATTAATCGAATAAGAAATCAGAAATTATCGGTTTGTATTGACCAAAACACAGGAAAAAATTTGGTTGCAGGAACGCATTCAAGTGTGATTTTTAACTTTCTGTGCACAGTGTACATTCTATTAAATTTATGCACTCAAGTACAAAGGTCTAATAGTCTAACGTAACAACTTTGTATTTTAAATAAATACACTACATTAAACAAAAATATACTTTAAATTTTAAATAAAAAAAAAAAATGAAATTTGTTTATGACGTAACTAAGTTAGAAACTGATTTTTATTTCTTTTCAACATAGCTATCAATGGATATATTACGTTTATTAAGTTGCTTCTTAGTTTTCCCATTTTTTTCTCTCAATCTCGATATTTCATTTTTTTTAACGCTCAATAATATTTCTCTTTGAATGTTAATTTGAACTTGCGGTAGTATGTTGAATTTATAAGTGTAAACCATAGAACTAGAGGGAACTATGGTATTATAGGTAGTAGAAAATGAGGTTGTCTGATATGGCACAGTTTTTTCTGGGTACAATATGAATCAAACAGCAAAAGTTTACCCGCAGGGTAACCTCAACGTCATCATAAGTTCCGTTCAACACGAAAAACAATTACCACTTACCCCAACTATTCGAGCCCCAATGTAATTTTTACCAAAAATTTTCCGTATTAGTGTCTTTGCGCTATAGTATAAACATTTAAATTATTATATGTATAGGTCAGATACCAAACATAATTGATAATATTTATAGGCAATAAGAAATGGGTGTTTACTTTTGTTCTTTAATTTACTGTTATGTAACTGACTAATAAAATGACAAAACAATCATAACTTGTATTTAACATACTGGTATTGCTAAATTGCTTTAATAGACCAACAAATACATATATTTATTATGTGATTTTTTAGATGAACATTAAAAAATTATTGATCTGTACATTATATTTTGTTTTAAGAATCTTACTGGTTGGTTAATCAATATGTGGAAACTGAGGTGTAAACAGTTTCCAGTTATACATCTCACCTGGTTTCTGGAACATTCTAACAAAAAAAATTTTGTTTTATAAAATCGAATCGATAATGGACACTGGTTGTCAATTCTCACTGAAAAGTTTTCAAAAAAACAGTCGATTAGGTTTTTGTTTCTTTGTTGTGTATGTAACATCATAAAAAAATGCAAATTAATTAATACAATAACTACTGTTAAAATTTAACCTGTGTATAAATCAGTATTAAAATAATTCTTTTTAAAAATACTTATTTTTATTCGATTGTATTGAAAAGTGACGTTTTTTGGTTCTAATATTTGGACGAAAAGATCACCTCATAATAGATATTACTTTTTGTTGCGGTTGCTAAGCGACTACAATTCATGGCCGAAAAGTACTTTTCGTCCTAGGAAGAAAAGTGCTTTTCGGACGGTAAACAGTTTTAAACTAAATAGTGATTAATACATAAACAAATGAAACAAACTGTAATTCAGGGGGCGCGCGGTGAGTTTTGATACAGGGGAAGCAGTTTGTTATATAGGGTGATGGGTAGTGCGAAGCCTCGAGTGAAGCGAGGCAAAATTTTTTTTAAGAAAAGAGGCATGCCTTCCGTATACTCATTTTAAAGCAAATGTCGAAAGCCACAAAGTTATGATATCTAGAAGAAAAGTATACTTGTAGGACCGCCACTCCTCAATAAACATAAAACATAAAAAACACCACAAAAATTAGACAACCCCCGATTCCAAAGCCGAAGCTGCACGGGCGAGGGTTACACTTATGAAAAAAACGTAGACAAACAACCATACCCACCGACATTGTCAGTGCCGGTGGTGGGGATCGAACCCACAGCGAAATAGAGAGTTTGTTCAGTCACACTTGCCATCGTGCACTCTCTAGCCAACTATAAATCGAGTCGGCTAGTTAAGTAGTTAATATGCACATACCTACCTATTTATAATGTAGTTTAATCCGCCTCTCCTTTTTTTGCGAAATCGGAAATAACTTTGTCGTAAAAGTTTGAATTTTGAGACATCTCCTTCACAAAGTCACTTTCTATTGTCAACAGGGACAATTTTGAAAGCCGCTCTTCACTGGTTGAATTTCCTGAAAAAGTCTTTATTCTTTTTAAGGTCAAAAAACTGCGTTCAACCGAAGCACTAGTTGCAGGTATCGTCAACACTAACTCACACAATTTCAACACTTTAGAGTAGGCCTGATCCAAACTATTTTCTTTTATAAAGATAATCAGTTCGTTGGCGTTATGTTTCTGACTAATATCTTCTGTAGCATAAATAACTGAAAGTCCGATCGCAACCCAACTATATCAAAAAAATTTCCGTAGTTATCACTTAATGACTGAAGTGCGTTTTGTGGAAACTGTTTATTTTTAAATTCATTAAAATTACACAATTCTAAAAATTGTATATCACTAACAATTTTAAATCTATTATTTAGTTGCCCAGTGATATGGTCCAAAATTTCGATAAAAAAGTCTTCGATATGAAGTTCTACGATCCACTATAAATTCAGTTCGTATTCTTTTTCTTTGCAGCTCTAAATTGTCATTACTAGTTTTCTCCCAGAACTTTTCAAACTCATTTCTTTTGCTACAAATTAAATTTTTTGAATTCTTCAATTTTCTTTTACACAAAATCCAACGTCATTTGATTTAGTTTGCAAAATATTGAATAAATTGTCAGTAAATGGGAATATTTCGGAGAAAATTTTTAGCAAAAAATTAAAATCAAAGTCTTTTTTCAATGAATCTAAGTAACCTCTGGATCCATTCAAAATCTCAGTGTCCCAATCATCTTTGCTTTGTAAAATATTTTCAAATAAATCAATTAGAGGCTGTCGATATTCAGATACAGTTTGTACTAGCCTCCCATTGTAATTCCATCGTGTTGGAGCAACTCTGGGTAGTCTCTTCTGTACTTCCAAATCTAAAGCTCGTGTCCGTTTTGATGAGTTTGAAAAAAAAGGCAGCCATTCCACTAATACTTGAAAAAAATACTTTGCACTCTTAAGGCACGCTGCAGATTGAGCAAGAACTAAATTTAATCAATGCGCAAAAAAATGTACAAATATTGCATTCTGAAAAGTCTCTTTTACTTTGGCCTGCAGGCCCCCCAATTCACCAGCCATTACAGCGGCCCTATCATAACTTTGGGCGATAAGTTTAGCACCACACTGTAGATCATCGACTATCTGACAAACTATAGCATATAAAGCTGCGGCCGTTCTTTGCGTTGTTACGTCTAAAAATCCTAAAAAGCGCTCTTGGACTTTCCCATTTGGATTTATGTAGCGTACTACGATTGACAACTGACTAATACTCGTAATATCGGTTGTTTCATCTCACATAATTGCAACAAAAGGAGCTTTTTTTATTTCTTGCTTGATCTTTTCTTACAACAATATTGCTTATCGACTTAATCAAATCATTTTGAATATGATTTGATGTACCGCGAAAATACCGTGGAGTGTTCCAGATGGTTACTTAAAATTGTATCGTATTTTGCTAATAAATCACCTAAATTGATGAAATTGCCCCTATTAGCAACCCTCCGAGATTCAGTATGATCTCTAAAACTAAGTTCATGTTCGCCGAGAAAACAAACAATGTCAATAAGTATTTTTAACACTTCTCGATTTTTTTTTACAAGTTCATTATGCTTACGGTGACTTTCTTTCAACTGCTGATCTAATGAATGCTCAATTCGTGATTTTCCAAATGTTTTTTCTTTTTAGCACCGCTCGCAAATGAGTTTCACACTTACCATGCCTCTTTGTCACTTTGTGAATGTTCTTTAAATTTGAAAAGCCATTTTTATTCCAAACACCTTTTTCATTTGTGAAAGGTACACATGGCCAACAAAATAATTTACACAAATTTTCACAACCCGTTAACCACTGATTAGTACTATACATTTCAATATTAAAGTACCTATAGCATGATTTAACTTTCGTTTTTAAAAGTTTTAAATCAGGTGTTGATCTGCCGTTTCTAATAATATCCAGTTTATCTTGAAACGAATATGTTGAAAATCCCTTTTTCAACAAATTACACACCACACAAACGCAAATAATATTTTCCACAGTGCTAGGATCAGCTTCCATATTGAATAAGCAATTCTAAAACTGCTTATACGCGCACTAATGTTCAACGTTTTAAAAATCACTTGTCGCCGCACCACAGGTTTAGAAACAGCAAAAAATTTTTTACAAATATAGCACAAAAGCTGAGGATAATACTAGGAAGATTAATATTAAGTATAATATTAAAATCGATATTAAAATCGAGATTAAAATCTATAAAACAAGACGCATTACTATGCTATACAGCTCAGATATCAAGATTATGAAGTGGGGATGGGATGCATTTGAAGAAGTTGCTTATATCGAAGTCGCGCGAGTTCGTGTTCGCTCGATTAATCGAGTGCGTCATCGTTACGGTTTTAGGGTGCAACATTATCTCAGCTGTTGAAATGCAGGGCCGTGTCTATTGAAATTGGGTAAAAGTAAATTTTAATGATTAATATATGTGATGAATAATAATAATTAGGTTCTAATTATGTGTTTTTTTTTAATAATCCCAAGGGAAGCACTGCTTCTGATGATACTCTTATTAGATTGTGTCAAAGTAACGATCAGATTTTCATATTAAAATAAATATAATAAATTAATTTTATCATTTCCTTCTTACAATTGAATAAAAAAATGGACACACGGACGAAAATGTTTTTCGTATTCATACGGTTGCCGAACTCGGCTTAGCCTCGTCTGGCAATTTTCCGCAATCGTACGAAAAATTGCATTTTTCGTCCTTGTGTCGTAAACAACTATTATGACAAAGGACGAAAAATACAGTTTTTTGTAGGATAGAGGAAAATTGCCGAGCGAGGTCAAGCCGTTCGGCAAACGTATGAGTACGAAAGACATTTTCATCCGTGTGTCATACTGTTTTTTATTCGATTGTAAGAAGAAAATAAAATTTTTTTATTTATTATAATTATTTTAATTGAAAAATCTGATCGTAATCGGCGGCGTCACATCATTCTGACATAATCTAATAAGAATATCATGATGGTTTGTTTCATCTGTTAATGGTATCCACTATTTTATTCATAATTGTTTACCGTCCGAAAAGCACTTTTGGGTCGGAAAAAGTAGTCGCCTAGCAACCACAACAAAAATAATACCTGTAAGAAAATGATGATTTTTTCGTCCAGATAATCGAACCAAAAATCATCACTTTTCAATTCAATCGAATAAAAACTATTTTAGAGATGGGCAACCTGGAAACTTTCCAATTGGAAATGTTCCCAAAATGGAAACTCTCCAGGAAGAAAACATTGGCTCCTGGAAAAGTTTCCATCAACTGGAAACTTTCTTTGAATCTTTTCCTGAAACTTTCCCAGGGCAACTTTGTTTTGAATTTTCCTCCTAAATAACTTTAATTTTCAGTTAAATCGGTGGAAATGTGTTTTATGTTCTGTGAGTCTTGTATATTGTACATAATCAAACTTTTCCTTGAATTCGAAGTTAGTTTATTCATTCTTTTAAATTTTTTTATCAAATAAATATAAGAATAATGCCAAGATTGATATCAAAATTTGGAGTTATTTCCATGAAAAAATTATACCTAATTAAAAAAAAACCGTTAAGTGTTTGTGAAATTCAATTTGCGTTTATTCAAAATTTGACAAATTTGGAGATAAACGCTATTGTAGATAAAGAAAACTGTAATGATTTTGAAGATGTAGTGGAGGAAGTGGAGGAAATTAGTAATGATAGTGAGTCGAAAGAAGAGTGGAATACGGATGATTTAGTAAAAGATGAATCGAACGATGAAGCACCTCAAGAAAATGAAGTGTCGTCCGACAGTGAAAGTAGTGTAAATGATATGAAACAAGAAAATCATGAAGTAAAAAAAGGATAAGGACCAGAGAGAGGGTTTTGATAAAAATGAACGAGATGTAGTAGACACTGTCGAGAGTAATCATCTGGAGATTAAAGAACATTTACTACTCAAAAATAATATTGCTAGAAAAGAAGTTAGCAAAAATTTTTATTGGAGATATCAAACAATAAATAAATTGAAATTAAATAACTACAATGAGAATACCCGTTTTCCGTTCTTATTTTAGTTTTGTTTCGACGATTTGTTTTATGTCTGACATTTTGTGCAATAATATAATATTTATTCTAGTGAATTTTAATTTGTTCATATCTAGCAAGATTGAATCACCAAACATAATTTTAATTCCGAACATTTTTGTTCATGATACCTACATACAGGTATATATTTTATTATTTTTAATATTTACAGGATGATGTGAAGTTATCGGTTCAAGTTATTTGTTAGTTGAACTTGGTTCTGTTTTTTTTTAAAGTTCATTATGTTTTGCATTAAAAATAGAATATAATTTTCGCTTTTATTTTTCTTTATTAATATAATTACCTTTCTTTTGTATATTCTTATTTTTTCTTAGTTATGAAAACTTAAAAATTTAAACAATTGCAATACCACTAAATTTTCGTTTCTCATTTCTCTTTAATTTGTAAACATTACGATCTTTTACCTTTGAATGGAAATATGAATATTAGTTTGTCAATTACAATTACATCAAATTAACAATTAATATTAACATACCTATTTGGTATCAAATTAAACATTGTTTCAAGACCATTGTCATCTCAAATATATAAACTTGCACGTCATTGGACGTGTTTAGCAAATATAACGGTTGATAATGTTGACGGGCAACAGCATTTTTTTAAATGTTCTGTCTATTTGAGTTTTGGTTCAGGTTCGCACGTTTAAGTTTTGGAAACAATCGCACATATATCTTTTTCTTAATCATTTAATTCAGTTTATTTCCACTACCAAGGCCAAACACCAACGTCAAGAGATAATCTCATCAGTACCACACTCCTAATCTAAATTTGTGCACCTCTTGGTTCGGCCTAGCTTTGAACCAGGGTCGTCTGAGTAGACGGATACACTGTCCGACACACCACCGAATCGATATCGCATATAATGATTAATGAAATATAAAATATAGAATAGAGTCGAGATGAAATTAGCATCGATAGCTAACGAAACGATGAATGTCAATGTTTACAATAACATGAAAACAATTTGTTGCACGAACGCTAGTTCATAGTGAGACTCATGACTATGACATTTATTTCCTTGTCAACTTGGCATTTAATTTATTAATATAGTGAGTAAAATTGTAGTTCTGTATTTATTACAATTAATAACATATTTTTGCTTTTTTTTTTTCGGATACAGTTTTTTTCGAAATTCCCCGAGTGGGGTAATGCTCCTCCCCAAACTGCGCCTATTATCACAAGCAAAAGTTCTTCGTACTGGAGATTAAAATAAATAAAATAGGCACATACCTTGTGAAAACATCAAATTCAAAATTTGATATGTAATCATTACAGGTGAGGTCTATAGTTGATTTGAGCGCCATCGCTTCTAATCCTGAACTAATAGGATGAACGTTGTTCAGTTCTTGCCTAAATATTTTCCATGGAACCAGTGTACTAAAATAGGAGAAATAAAGAATATTAACACGAATATTTAACGAGTTTAACACTACTTAAATAGAAATTTGTACTAATATTATTTTTAAGCAATTCCATTTCATTGATATGAGGAGCAAAAGGGGGTAAATCCGAAATACAGTATTTTCTACTCATAAAGTATTTCAACAATAAAAGTTAATTTACAAAATAGTAATAAATACTAGAAATAATATCCAAATAGTTATCAAAGTCGAAATATCTCAATTTATTTAATTGAAGATTAAATAAATTTGCCTACAAACACTTCTTAATACATAACATAAAAATTGCCCATAAACTATACAATACCACAAAAAAATTGTTCACAAAACTTAAACCTACGCTACTAACCGAAGACGAAACTAATACTATATACAAGATGACTGCAACGATTGTAATAGCACTTATATAGGCCAATCAAAGCAATATCTACATAAAAGAGTATACAAGCACAAATATAGCATAAAAACTCAAAACCAAAACACGACAGCACTCGCCAAACACGCCATAGAACAAAACCTCCGATTTAACTTTAACAATATACAAATATTAGAAAAGGAACCTAACTATAACCGAAGAAACATACATGAAATGCTGCAAATAAAATGACATACCAACGCAATAAATAATTGCACTGATATAGAAAATTTAAGCGAAACCTACTTTAACTCAATTAAATGATTGGGGTACATTACAACATGAATTCAATTATTACGTCTTACCGATACAAAATAATAATTCTTGAAATAAAATATCTCACTATTTAAGCAAAACACCCACAGTAAATTATTTGTATACATTTCCAACGTTATCTTTGTAACATAAACAAAACTTTAAGAGCCAACACATCATGTTAAAATATTTCAGTTGCGGTAAAACAGACACCAAACATGTAACAAAGTTTAAAACAAATACCTAATAATTAATGGTGTAAGTAAATAATGTAATGTAAAATAACCATAACTATGTTTTTAAAACATATTAATTGTAGTTCTCTGATGATGGTGTAATAAACCAAAACGTTAGAAAAAAAATTAAAATTGGTTTATATCTGACCAAAAAAGATATTATTTAATGATTTATAAATTCGTATCATACTAAGATTAGTGATTAAGCTTTAATTGTAATTGCCAACTTGCAAAGGATTTTTACCACATAAATGGAAATCCCTTTTGAGGTACCTTCGCAGAGCCGTTATATACACAACGACAGCAGGAGAAATTTCAGAATCATTAGTCTCTACATGAAGGCAGAGTACTTTTGAGTTGAAGTCAAGTACTCTCAATGTTAGAATACTTTAGTATTATATTACTTCCTCACCCCTCAAAGTGAGAAAGTTATGTATTCGTGAAAAAAATTTTGACAATTCTTATTGCATATCTGGACGAATCTCGACGAATTATGACGATACACAAAATTTCAGACAAAAAAAATTTTGTCTGTGTGTCTGTCTGGTTCGTGATAGCAGCGACAGTTTTTGAGATCAAGCTTTCAAATTTGGTACATACATTCTAGAGGTCAAGGAAGGGATTGACTTCGTTGATGCGCAAAATTGGTCCCAATGTCTAAAAAAAATATTAAATTCTTTCCACCAATGCGACTTTTCTGAAACGTCAAAAATTACTTTTATTATAAACTCCACCACACGTCGAGTTTTACTACGGTGAGGAAGTTCTGATCTCCAAGTAATAATTGGTAGCGGTTTTTTTTATTATACCTTTGTGAGTAGATATTACTTGTCGGGAGTTTTTTCAATTTATATTATAATGCGATTGACATTGGTAGATGGAGTTGACTTGAACTAATTAGTACTATGTACTTTCATGTAGAGACTACTGATCTGAAATATCTCTTGCTATCGTTTATATATCTACTTCGCACAGATGAAGGCAAACCAGAAACCGGTCTGCGAATGGTGTGCACGACGGCCTCAAGGGGATTTCCATTTAAGTGGTAAAAATCGTATACTAGTGGGCAGAGGAAAAAGAACGAGGACAGCCAAGAATCTGCGGAGGAAGGCACGATGCGAACAGAGAGAGAACCGGAGAGCGCCGCAGAGCCGGAGAGGGCCGAAACCAAGTGCCAGAAGAAACCGCCAGCCAGAGCCATGGAGAGACGGAGGAGACGCCAGCGTCAACGTCGGCGTCAAAACCATCGAAGATACCACCAGTCATCCTTCGCAGCAAGGGTAAATGGAGCCACGTTAGCTTGCGGCTAAACGAAGCCAGAATTAACTACGCCAAGGCCAAGCTAATCGTAGACGGGATAGCCATAGAGCCTTGCACAGCTGACGACTACAGGAAGCTGCCCAGGCTGCTAGCCTTGGAAAAGCACGAGTACCATACGTACTCGCTTCCCGAAGAGCGGCAGCTCAGAGTAGTCCTACGTGGGATCTCCCATGGGCGTGGAAAACGCCAACATCCAAAGGGATCTGGAGGAGCAAGGATTCGCTCCGTCATCACTCCAAAGGATGACCAGCAGGCAGACCAAAGCCCAGATGCCTTTGGTACTAGTGCAAGTACCAAAAGAACAGGAGGAAGTTCTGAAGGTATCAAGATGCTGTTCACTGGTGGTACGAGTGGAGAGGCAAAAGGTCCAGCAGGTGGCAACGCAGTGTCACCGATGCCAGAAGTTTGGACACGTACAAGGAAAGTGCACCACGCAAGCCAAGTGCGTGAAGTGCGGAGGACCCCACCACTCTGGGGACTGCATCAAGAAGAGGGATACGCCGGCGAAGTGCGCAAACTGCGGAGGAGCTCACCCTGCCAGCTACTGAGGATGCCCGAAGTTCCCCAGGCAGCCGGCCGCCCCCTCCCAGAAGCAAGCGCCAAGGACGCAGCCGCCAGAGGTTAGGCCAGCATCCAAAAGCACAACTCCAGAGAGGAGCTTCGCAGACGCCGCGAAGCAAAGGAGTGCCGCCGCAACGCAGGTACAGAAAACGGTCCCCACTGCACTGAACGCCAGCAACCTCGCAGCAGCGCTGGCACAGATGCAGTATATTACAAATCTATAAACCATTAAGATGTGTGTGTATTGGCAAATAATAATAACAATGTTTATTTTTTTCAAAAATAAGTTACAATACATGTAATACACTATAATAAAAACATATTACTCTATAGAAATAAATTAAACAAATCACTGAAGTATACATATACATTTAGAATGTCTACACTTGTGTGGAGAAACGTAGCGCAAAAATTGCTCATGGTCCTTTTCTCCTCTCGCAATATACCTATCGAGAAATGATTTCATGCCCTTCGCTTTAACTGTGAGAGATTCACCTTCACAAAGAGGCGTTTTACATATAAAACAGTCACTCACTTTCACAAACTAGACACTTCAAAACATTTCGGAATACCAAACACGACTAACTGCGCAATGAAACTAGGGAGAGCTGCCGTTTCGACACCTGTTTCAAAGCCCTTTATTAATCTAAGTTGACATTGGAGCGCATTACAAGGCACATTGCCAACAAAAAGTTTTCATCTTCAGTGCATTTTCCAAGTATAGTCTTCAACAAATTGTACTAGATTTCAAGAAGAAATTGTAGTAAAATTAAACTACAAATTATTAGGTTATTTGCAACAATTTGCAGAAGAAACAGTGACTGGCTCAATTTCGATGTTCAAATTTGTACTACAAAGTGGGGTTATAGTTATGAAGTATTGTAGAAGATGCTACTAAAACTGTAATACTATTTACTATTTTATGCTTAGAGTATGTTCAGGCTTTTGTTGACTAGTTAGGTCAGAGATTTTAGTTCACAAATTTTCTAGCAGTTTGCTGAATAAATTGCAACTCTACGCTAATTAATTAATAAATGTTGTTAACGGTATAAAATATTTCACTCATCTTAATTCAGAACGCTACCCACGTGCAATTTTATTGCCCAGGTCACGTCTTGAACATAATGGATATACCTGTCTGTGAATTTTTCTAGAGTTTAATGTAATTCATTATAAATGCTATTATTCAGCTTTCGATGTATCAAGTGCACATACTTACTTAGTGGTAGGCGGTTATTGAGAAAAATGTAATTTCTTATAAATTGTAAAAACAAATTTTGTATTTTGCTAATTAGGCCAGATGTTAAGTTCTGAAAAAGTATTAACTCAAAAAAAATATTCGAGACGTAATGAAAATTGGGACAGGTCGAGTTCAGGATCCAGTAAATGTATTAATTTTATGGCCTCGTATTCCCGGCACTCTCACCATTTTCAAAAATGGGCTCATTACACAGGTTCCAATATATTATGGTAAACATATAAGATTTTCAAAACTAACCTATCGGACTGTGAAAAATTAATAATAAAATTTATTGGTATATTTTTCGTGAGGTCATCTACCCCGCAAGCGTATTAGTTTCAAACTTTACATCTTAATAACTAAACCTCAAAACTTTCGTTTTATTCTTATGATTTTATTTATTCACATTGAAAGAGCTAGAAATTGGAAAAAAATGAAGCAAGGATATATTAAAGCTAGTTCTGAAAACCTACAACAGGTAGACTTTTGTTTGGTGGATAAATTTTATCTACTGAACTTAAATTTTGTAAATGCTGAAGTAAAAAAAATACAAAGACAACAATGTAATGACTATCTACTATCTTGACACATTGTTCAAAGTAAAATTGTAGTTTTTTTGCTTATTTAAATTAATTTTTTTTTTTTAAATAAGGTATTAAAAACAAAACTGGTAATTTTTTTAGATAAATAAGTCACAAAATATATTTTTTTCAGTTATACTTGTTTATGTAGTTCGTATTTCTTTTATAAGATAACCTAAAAATGAAAATCACAGTATGTGTTCTTTACACCCAAAAGTTTTTCTATTTTATAAAAATAATTTGAGCATATCATCTTGCTAAAATGTAACTTTTTGCTTATTTAGGGCTCACCACCTCTTAAATCGTTAAAATTTGTTGGAAAGAAGAGAAATCTTGAACTCAGAGTCAAATTCTAGTGTTTCGTTTTCCCTGACAAGTTTACCTAGCTTATATTAATTAAAAACACGTATCAAAGGAAGAACAGACGTAAAAAAGGGTTTCTACATCTGTTTTTCCTTTCATGCGGGTTTTTAGTTTAATACGGGACATGTTCGTGAAATTTGACTTTCCTTGTGGGGAAGAGGGATGAGAATGCTTTCGAACGGTATATACTTAAAACGTTGGCTGTTACTAACATGGATTTATTTTTACAACCTAATAAATATGCAAAAAAATACCACATAGACAGTGGAACCATGACTTCTTCAAAATGACACCTCAACCAAAATAGATGAAATATTTCCAAGCCGTGGACGACTCTGAGGAACAACCACAGACAAATGACCAGATAGATTCTGGTCTAGTAAATGCTGATGAAAACCTCAAACCTCCTATCGGATAAACCACAAAAAAAAAACCTCGTGTTCTACCGCTAACGGATGTGAAAGCTAGTAACATATGTAACAAAAGTTTTGGCAAATTTTTCAAACCTCAGACCTCCTATCGGGGAAACCACAAAAAAAAAAAAAAAAAAAAAAACTCGTGTTCTACCGCTAACGGATGTGAAAGCTAGTAACATATGTAACAAAAGTTTTGGCAAATTTTTCAAACGTTAATATTAAAAGAGGTATTACATATCCTCAAAATTCTATTATTTAGGAAAATTAGTTCATATAATAGCAATAACATAAACATTTAAACTACCGATAACGGCCCATGTTTCGATGACACGCAATTTTCGGTGACTTGTTAAAATAATTTTAAATGCATGGAACAATTGGAACAAACATTTTTTTTTGTGGATGCTACCGGCACTGCGCTTTCGCCATATTTTACATATATGATATTAAAATCCGGTAGACTACATTCATAGGATTTAAATGTAAGAATTTTATTTTCTCTACATTTATGGTCATGTCAATAGATTTACTTAAAAAACTCAATGACAATTTGAAAGCTTTGTTGAACTTAGGGAAATTCATGATTTATCTTTAAAATCCACGAGGATACAATTCAATTATACACTATTTCAAAACCAAAAAGAAATTTCATTACATTTTAATTTACAAAAAAATATCTTCTGAAATATTGTTTACTCATAATGCAGTGAAATTTAAAAATGGCTAATTATTTCTTAAATTTAGCGTTAAATAAAATAACATACATACTGTCCGTGGCCCAAGATTTATTGATAGATATTTATAGATATTTAATTTGTTGCATAAATTCTAGCACATTCTTTATATGACTAAAAATTAAAGACGCCTTCCTTATTGATGTATTCTTATTTCATATTTAAATTTCTCCATATATAATCTATAATTAACAAACAGGTTTTCGATTCACGGTAAAATGATAATCACCTATATCTTTATTTTATTTATAGATTTAAATAAAAGTTGTGTAAATATGCATATTATGCAAGTGCAACATACTGTTACAATCAAGACCACATCTGTGGTTACAATATTAATTAATAATGTCTATAAGAGTGGCTATGCCTTAATATACAATTCAATTGTCATGAGAAAAAAGACAGTAACTGATCGCGAACATTTCAATTATATTACCACAATACTTTTTTTCACGTTATGATTGTCAGGGCCTGCTTCAGAGGCGGACAACCTGGACCCCTGTCCGGGGCAGCGAACCTGAGGGTGGCATTTTCGCCCCCCTGAATGTGAACCAAATATTGATAAATTAGTTATTCTCAATTAATATAAATTTTACACTACTTGTTGATTTTTTTCCCTAATTAAAACTAAGTACTATGCTATTTACATTTGATCTTTGTGGTTTGTTATGTTTTAAAGCTAGAAAAATATTAAAACACCTTTTTAAAAAAAGCATATTTATTTTTGAAATAAAACAAGACGTACAGTTAAAAGACGTGCATGACCCTGCATGAACTTGTAGGTATATAGTTACTTGTTTAAAATAGGAACTGCAAAACAACATGCATGGACATGTTTTCGCGCCTTCCTATATAACGAGTCATCTAAGCGGAATTGTGTTATTATTGCAAATGCGTCGGTGCCGGTGAAAACATATCCTTAAAGTAAGTTTATAAATATTAAATACCTATATTGTGGTAAACAATTATTTTCAAAAATATTTTCCACAATACGTACTTATACATTTTTAAATAGAGTCTGTATATTTGTTGTGACGAATTTTTATTATTTTGGGGTTTTCGCCGCGAAAAAAAAGAAACAAAAAATCCATCTTAAAATTCATTTTAGATAGGTATCTATTTTAAATATTTAGTTTTAGTTGTGGTGGTTCGCAATTTGTCCATTTTGTTGGGTAAAAAATATTAACTATTTTTTCCAAAAGGGGGTTGAAAATTAGCCCGAAACGTTAAAAAAATTCGTTTTTATACTTAAAAATTGTTTAAGTAGGTAATTAAAACTAGGCATTATATTTTTCAAAACTGTGAGACAGACGAAGTCACTGACTAATTGGATTTGAAGATTTTTTTGTTTTTATTTGGCTTATTTTAACTAGTGTATTTTGCATTGTTTAATTTGTTGTTTTAGAAAGTCTCACGCGCAATGAAAATTGTCCGGCCATCAGTACAAAAATCGAAGGCTAGAGAAGGACATCGAAAAGCAAAAACAAGCTGGTGTTCTGCACAATTAACTACAGGGTAGGTCCGGTAGTACCATTAGTACCAAAACAAATATCTCCAAAAATTCAGATAAAAGGAAAACACGGAATCATCAGAGAGTGTTGGTAACCAAGACCAATCAATACACGCTATTTCTAAAAACTTTGTCACCAAATGAAAGCAGCCCACCAACTGACACCGCCTTGGCACTTACAAAAGGCACCCTGGCTAGCACTAGTAGCACTCTACCTCTACAAACTGACCACACCCTACCACCCACGGAATGCACTGTACAAACTTTAGGTACAGATCCACCATTGTGGCCCAGAATTTTAGGAGATGTCGAAAGAAGTTTTTTAGTGCGACAAGGTCCACCTAAACCACTGTTTAATTGCAAATTTCCTTATGATGGCACTAGTAGAAAATTTAGCGCAAATTACTATTCTCGAATTTTAAGAAATGGAGAGCAAATTATAAGAGAATTGCTAGTGTACTTCACTTCAAAAAACTGCATATATTGCTTTTGTTGCAAAATTTACGGCCGTGTGTCAAGTTCCCTTTCAAAAGAAGGTTTTAAAAGCTGGAGGCACATCGTTGAAACTTAAAGGATCACAAAATTTCTAAAAATCATATTCAGGCTCAAAAATCCTGGCTAGAACTCAGTCAAAGGTTAAAGTGTTGTACAACAATATATGCAGCTGGCAAAGAGTTATTAAAGCTGAAACAAATCACTGGTACGAGGCGCTTCTAAGGATTGTAGCCATTACTAAAATGCTCGGTAAAAGTTATTTAGCTTTTCAAGGTACAAGCGACAAGCTGTGTGAGCATAAGAACGGCAACTTTTTAAAAATAGTTGAATTGCTATCTGAATTTGACCCCGTCATAGAGGAACACGTGCGTAGAGTGCTTAAAAAAGATGAAACCAAGGCTTACTATCTTAGAAAAAACATTCAAAACCAGATAATAGACTTACTTCACGAAAGTGTAAAATTGCATATTATGGCTGAAATAAAAAAAAGCGAAATACTATTCCATAATATTAGACTGCACTCGTGACGTTAGTAAGGTGGAGCAAATGACTCTGATAATTAGATATGTTTCCATCAAGAAGTCTGATTCTGATTCAAACGATGTCGAAATAAAAATCTACGAAAACTTTTTAGGTTTCTTACCTGTGAAAAGATCTATAGGAAGACAAGTATATGTAATTATAATTATTGAAGAGCTTCATGAAATGGGACTTGATGTGCATGATATAAGAGGATAGGGATATGATAACGGGACTAACATGAGGGGCAACAATGCAGGAGTGCAATCTAGAATTAGGAATTTAAATTCACGAGCATTCTACGTTCCGTGTAGTAGCCACTCGCTCAATCTAATGGTAAATGATATGGCAAAAGCATCCTTGGAAGCTGCCAATTTTTTTAATATGGTCAAAATAATATATTTAGTTTTTTTCTTCTACTTTTCGATGACCAATATTTTTAAAACATATCCAAGGATTAACATTAAAACCTTTGAGTCTGATACGTATTTAAGGAGGGTTTTTAATATTTTTAGGGTATTTGTTATTTGTTAGAGTTATTTGGGCCACCTTCTATATAAGGTGTTGATTTTGGACCCGTTGGAATAAACTTTTACCGGCTCTCGTTTATATTTCTTGTAGCGGCGATTTTTTAGTTATTGGGAAAAACTTATCGATACGGAGGAGATAACGTTCGATCGCCAGTTGGCTTGAGATCGGGAAAGAAGCATGTGATTAGTGTTTATTATTAAAAAATATATATATTTATATCGTTTATACGGATTTTACACTATCACATATATAGGGCGAGTCATACTTGGGGTTCGTATATGGTTTTATGGATGACTGCCTTGATAAGTCCTATTATAGGGATAAATTCTTTTGGGAAGGAACAGAAAAAACGTCTCTTGGGTTAGCATGGGGGTAATTCGCACCAGAGGTGAGTGGGTATCTGTGTTATACTTCCTTCAAATTTACGGTGGCCTATCGATAATAGTTTTCTCCAATTTTTAGGCGTTCTATGATAGGGTGTCATTTTGAAATCTCAACTCAACTAAGACGTGTAAGAGTTGTCGTGGATGTAAATGGGGTAAGGTAATGGAGTATGGTATCTGTGGAGATTGTTTGAGAGGGTTCTGTTACAACCACTTGTTTTCGAGTCACCCCGACTCCCGTACTAACCGCAAAGGATCAGTGATAAGTACTACATAGTGGATAATATCTAGTGTAAAGGAAAAAAAACCAGACTATATTAGGTCACATTTACTCCGGTTTGTGACAAATTCATATTTATTTTCCAACCGTAAATGGCAAACTAGTAAGAGTTTCAGTGGAAAAGAGTACCCAGTGATCTGTCACTCCATGAAATAGGTACCTGTTACTATCTAGTTTCAATATCTGTTACTCCTGCACGTTTTATAGATATTTATGTGTTTTGTATATTTTTACAGGTGAATTTTGTTTGTTTCGCCTACTTTATATATTAAACCCTCCTTTTAATGACTTTGCCGTTTCATTTATCTAGAGTTTTGTACCAATTTTAGTGATTTTGTAGAACCTTTAGGGAGTGTCGTTAGTTAAAAATCACTTGGCGCCCTAAATAAATTAAATCTTAATTCAGAAAAATGAACCACCCCGACTCCACTGAGTTTTGTCGGAGCATACCCTTTTCTCTGTTACTGGAGCAAAACTTGCGTAACACGTGACACTCGATGGGAAAGCAGGATAGAAACTTTAACGCCCTTAAGATTTCAACTTGGTGAAATATAAGTTGCTTTGCTAAGTATTTATGAAACCAAGACATCGATATCTTGATAAGAGACTAAACTTCAGGTTTGCTAAGTTGCATTAAACAATTTAAATTTTTATGTTCAATAGTCATATGGTATAAAATTTTAAACTGTATTCCATAAGAAAGCTTATACAAACAAAAAATTTTGAATTGAAAAAAGCACTTGATCTTCTAGAGAACTGCAAATTTTTTTTTAAATCTTCGATCAGATAAGTTTTTCAATGAAATTATTGTTGACGCAAGAGAATTGGCTGATGAAATTAACATTGAAGCCAATTTTGAATCAACAACGCCGCGACACCGCGTAAGAAGAAAAAAGGTCAACTTTTCATATGAGGCAAGGGACAAACCAATCGAAGATCCCAAAGAAAAATACAAAATAGAATTTTTCTTCTATACTATTGATCAAGCATTAAACGCACTAGATAGATAGATAGATAGATATATATGATTTGAAAACCATGTCTAAAGAGACACTGATAAAGATTTGCAAAGATTTTGAAAATATTTTGTCTGATGGTGAATCAGCTGACATTACCGGTCTAGAATTAGTAGAGGAAATTTCTGCAGTTTGTGCACTTTTGGGCTAAAAAGAAAGTCCCAGTGATGTTCTTAAAATAATAATAATGCTAAATTTTGCCTCAAATCTTAGTATTGCCTTAAGAATATTACTGACTATTCCAATATTAGTAGCAAGTGGAGAAAGAAGTTTTTCCAAATTAAATTAATCAAAACCTTTTTACGCTCAACTACTACGCAAAATCGACTAAACGGTTTGGCCAGTTTAGCAATTGAACATGAAATTGCTGATCAAATAAACTTAAAAGAGGTAATAAAAAAATTTGCAGATTTAAAAGTAGAAAAAAATAATCTTCTGATTATAACTCAAACAAACAATGTATTACTGTGGTTCTATGTATCTACCTTTTGTTTTCTATTTAGGTTTTAGGTATAAGTGAGAAAAAAATCTAAATCGTAATAGTGGTAAAATTGCACCCTGTATGTTTAAAACTACGTAAATATTTTTAAAATATAACAACTAGATATCTATAGGCACTGCAACTCTATTTTATTTTAGTTTATATTGTTTTGTAGTAAATGTTGTTTTAATACTTGTTTCTTTTTAAATAAACGTTTTTATTGCAAATTAAAACCATATTTTATTAAGTCGTCGCCCCGGTACGCCAGAGCGGTCCCTGTGATTGTAGACTGATCATGAGAATATTCTTCACTTCTTCTCACACTTTGATACCGCAGTCTGAAGATTGGAGTCACAGATATATGTATTCAAGACATTCAATGCATCTATTTAATTTTATGAATTATTTTGTTAGAAATGGTCTATATTAACCCTGGCACCCCTCAAGGATCAAACTTATCATCTACATCTCCGTAATAATGAATCACATAACTTTTTACTATAATGGACATCGTTTTGAACGTATTATAATTTATTCAGTCACACAAATTCGTAGTAGAACGTAAATATATAAAATTCGCGGTAAATCCAATACCAAGTCACTTATTTTTATCGACACTTGAGTCCATATAGTAGAGACTGGATTTATGTTTCACCGACGCGACGAAGCCTCGGAAAATTTTAAACATATACATATTTCTGGAAATGCTTTTCATTTTGCTGCTGTAGCGCGGGCAAAGTATTCTAGGAGATGTTTTCTTTTTACATAAAAAAAAAAAAAAAAAAATGTATTTTGATGACATACTTGCATGTCTATAAAATGATAAAAATATATATGAATAATAATTAGTGTTAGTTAGAATAACTGTGAATTAATCATCTTGTCGAATTTTTTTCTGCCAGCTTTTTTTCGGTAAATACATTTAATTTATAACAAAAAAGGCATCGGTTTTCCATAAACTTCTATTTACACGTTGCATTATTTGATTTGTGTTAGGTCTGCATTTGTAAGAATTATTTGTGACTACAGATTTATTGTTATTACAAACACCCCTGTTTTCATAATCAACGTGAAATTTAAAGTTCTTTTAAATTTTGACGTTTGCATTTAAAATACAATGTATTTAAAGTGACTTTAGTTAATGTAAGATTTAAAATTTATTATGAAAATGGACCTTAGTCAAACTTTGTACAAAATTTAAAAATATTCATTACTGTAAAATTAAAGGTCGAAATATTGTAAAATCAAAAATAAACCAAACACAAAGCAAAACCACAATTATAAACTTAAGGTGTACAAAAAAAAACGTTAATTTATAAAAATTGTTCAAAATGACATCCTCCAACTTCAATGCACATTTCAGCACGTCGACGTAATGACCCATTCAAAAATTCCTGGTGTAGTTCAAATAATTTAATAATGTTCCATATTATACTGCAACTGTGCAGGATTCACCTCAATTTCGTAAACCATAAGCTTTAGACGAATCTACAAAAAACATCTGATGGGTTCAAATCTGGAGACTGTGCAAGCTATCAAACTGGACCGCTCCGCAGTGGTCCAAAATCCGAAAAACGCGTTCGAAAACCAAATTCTTGACTTTCTTACAGAACACTCAAATTGTGGTATATGAATGATGAATTTTGAAGTATTATATTAACTTTAGACATGTTCGTTTCAAATCCTACATTACCTGCAAAATTATAAGAAACCCTCAAAGTAGTCTAAAATTGAAATTTTCTTTAATAAAATAGTAAATAAAAATGCCTTTATTTAACCTGATTCGCTTATTTATTTTTTTTTCTTTAGTAATCCGAGCAGATATTAAGTACAGTAAGTTACTAACCCCAGGTTAATTGAGGGTTCTTTGAAGTACCTAGAAATAAAGTCCCAATTGCGGTCATTAAACTGTTATTTTACCTGTACTGCGGATGGATGTCAGTAACCTTCTTTTTGCTTCTATTATTGGCATAACGTAGTTTATACAAAAATGTTATAGTAGGTTGTGCAAGTTGGGGCAGGGTCATTTCCTTGAAAAGTGGGGATCCTAATAATGCCCAGTTTTGCCTGCGCGTCTCTGCATCGACGTAAATGATCGCCGGTATCGTATTTGTGGTTAGTGTAACAGGTTGTTAGCTCATAAGTTATCACACAGCTTTTTCTCTGGATTTTATTGTGAACTGTATAGTGTCACTATTTATACTTTTACTAGTTGTTTAAAGTGTACTTACATGCCGTAACCATGGCGAAAACTCTGCAGAAGTACAGTGACCGGTTGGAGCATGAAATCGGTTCCTCTGAAACAATGCACAGTTACCTAATATCTTCATTTCCACAAAAGGCGCAAGTTCACGTGGGCGGCCATCGAACAAATTTGAAGATTGCCCTGACGTTATACAACGAAGAAAAATAGATGATTTGCGCAAGATTAAAATCAGTGGAGAATTAGTGTACGCGGCTGCAATGAAACCTCGTGAAGGAGATACTGCTAGTGCAAAATTGATTGTAGAAAGCACTACTACCACTTCAACAAGGTCTAGACAGATTTTGCAGACGTGGTGTTCTGCAAAAATAGATGATTTGCGCAAGACTAAAACCAGTGGAGAATTAGTGTACGCGGCTGGAATGAAACCTCGCGAAGGAGATACTGCTGGAGCAAAATTGATTGTGGAAAGCACTACTACCACTTCAACAAGGTCTAGACAGATTTTGCAGACGTGGTGTTCTGCAAAAATAGATGATTTGCGCAAGACTAAGACCAGTGGAGAATTAGTGTACGCGGCTGGAATGAAACCTCGTGAAGGAGATACTGCTAGTGCAAAATTGATTGTGGAAAGCACTATTACCACTTCAACAAGGTCTAGACAGATTTTGCAGACGTGGTGTTCTGCAAAAATAGATGATTTGCGCAAGACTAAGACCAGTGGAGAAATAGTGTACGCGGCTGGAATGAAACCTCGTGAAGGAGATACTGCTAGAGCAAAATTGATTGTGGAAAGCACTACTACCACTTCAACAAGGTCTAGACAGATTATGCAGACGTGGTGTTCTGTAAAACAAGTTACACCATTATCTCTAGAAGAGGTCGATGCATTTATCGAAACATATTCGACGCTTAGACGCAAAGTCTGTTGAATAAGACGTGCGAAAGTATTTTAAAGATGATTGAAATGCCAGAAACAAATAAAACTCTACAAAAAATGTTCAAGTGGGGTTTTAAATTTATAAACAAATCGCATATGCCTTCTTTAGAACCACTTCGGCTGGTGCAGGAAGTCACTGAAAACATATTGTGGAAAAATCATCATCTACTCGCTTTTGCAGGTCTAATAGATTACAATGGCTTCATGAGACAGATGCGATTCCTAAGCATGAATGAGCTTACATAAATAATCGGATCTCCAATTTGGAACCATTCATTTACGAACGTGGCTCAATTAATTTTTTTAGCTCTTACAACAGTGGATGGAAAGGTTTGTAACGCATTAGTCGATTAGTGTTACATATGCAATATCACTAATTAAATGAAATAAAAACTTTCAGGAGAATAACCAGAAATGTACAAATCTGGATTGCCATATATATGATTTTTTTAATACATATTACAAATGTCTCACAAATTATAACTGAAAACATGGAAGGTGTCTAAAATACATAAAACCGAATCAGTAATCAGGAAGCAATTAATACGAAATGCATTCCGTCAACGAATGGGTCTTATCGCAGATGTGTCCAGTCAAGGTTTTGTACAAGTAATGACGGTAACACAAATCTGCAAATCCAGCCTTGGCTGCCGAAATAATAGGTGTTGATAAAGAACTAATCAGAAGATTTGGGTTAATTCCAAAAACCATTAATTCGGGATATGAAATAAAATATGTTGAATTTGACAAGTACTGCTAACAGCAGAGCGTACATACACCTGTACAATTGGTACTGCATGTCTACCTCTATACATAAAATACTAATACATGGGGTTAGTTCGTTAATAATGCCATACTTCCAATTGGGGAATTATCCGAAGCGGTGCAAGAGACAAAAAAAAAAAAAAAAAATTCGTCAAAAAAATTATGACGATTTATTTAAAAAACTATTGCTTAGTTCTGACCCATATTTTAGTTCTTTCCAAGGAAGTGATTAAAAAAAAGAACATCTGAAGGATCCTGAAGTATTAGACTTGCTGATAATCCCTGAAAGACCAGCGAAAGAAGAAAAAGAAGGTAATGAAGAATCTGATGCTGATGAAGAAGTTTGGTCAGATGACTCTGACATTGTTTTCTAATATGTTGTCACATTTTTTTTCATTTAGCACACCACTCTAGCTATTCATGTGTTTTATGTATTCCAACATAACCTGCTTTGATAATTCACCAATCATCCCTTTTGAAGGGGTAGTTTTTTTAATGGACCACTGGACAGTTTACCTCAAATTTTGAATATTATGATTTAACATAAATTAAGCATTGCGTATTTGCAAAAATTACTTTTTTTCACACAACCCTTGTTTTAAGGGTGAAATATTTCCTGAATTTTAAAATTAACACCAAAATCTAATTGTACAACCCAAAAGACGTAGGCGTACCAATTTTTACTCTCCAGGTAGTTTTTCATTATGACGTTATGATTTTCGATAACTTTTTTCGAAGTTTGGATCACTGCGAGCCCCTTTCAATCCGTCTTAAAGGATAACTAATATCTAAGTGAGTTCTGCTCAGAATGCTTGCATGAACAAATGCTCCCTCGTGCATGAACCATATTTGAATTCGTATTCCAGCGGAAATATGTTACGTACTGGTAAAAAATCATCTTCTAAAAATTAACTTTAAATATGGCCCGTTAAAAGTCCAGGTGGAACATATGGGCAATACCACACCAAATATTAAAAAAAAAATTATGCTGATTAGCAGCTACTCATAAAACGTATACTGCCCAGTAATCCATATTATGGGAATTCATTGTGCAATCACGTAAAAAACAAGCTTCATCATTGAATAGCATGTTATTCCTTTATTAATTTATTTAGAAATACACCATCCAACAGCACATGTACCTATTACACGATGGGGAAAAAAGTAGATAATACAATGCACAAAAAAAAGAGACATGAAAATTAAAATTAACTATAACACATGAAATACGGAATATTGAGTAAAACAAAAAGAACTGTCAATAAAAATAAAGTTAGAAAGTATAATGTGGTGCCAAACAGTAAACATTGTGCATAAATAAAATCATGTGCAAAAAATGACAATGTTTAGTTGCAAAACATTTACAATTTTAAATTTTTTATTGTTTTTAAATTTGTATAAAATATATCAAATCTGTCCTGCAGGTAGTTACAGGTATTACAAATAAAATGAAGGGGAGAAAATTGTAAGATTTTTCCTAGCTGTGGCAAGATAGAAGGATAGAAGTTTCTCTAGTAGAGGTGGATAAATTACCACATTATGTATTAATTTAAATAAAAATAGCAATGCTTGTTTATTTCTACGCGTTTCAAGGCTTTCTACAGTTTGCTGTACTTGTGAGAAGTACTTGTCGTGGGATCCTTACTTCAGGGTAAACTCCATCTATTACATACGACATAAATGTTAAAAAACGCCTTAAAATATTTTCTAGAGAGTCTACATAGACTAAATCGCCGGGATTCTAGATTAGAAATGCATATGCCAATTTTGACCTCACGAAGGTTGTAGCGAAACAACAACAAAAAAAAGATTTTGTTGTGAGAACTCTCGGGATAGCTGGCAGTCCTTCGAATTTCTTACGAAAGGAAATCACAATTGAATTTACGGGCAAGTCCACTCTTTTCAACACTAAACAGTCACTAATTATTTACCAAACAAAAGGAGTAGAGAACAAAATTGCACGAGTCAAAACTACTAGCGATATTTAAACTACACAAATTACTTTTAAACGAAATAGGTGAAACGTGAATATTCACGGCATCAATAATTATATAGGATCTTCCATTAAGAGGTTTCATTTTAAATTTATAAAAAACAAGTCTTAATTTTATTAGTGATATTTTTATTCCAATACAAAGTGCAGATTATGCAATTAAAGGGGAAGACATATCTTCCAAATGGTCGGCTCTGTTTCAGTTGCAAATGGTAATTATTTTTAGGAAATTTTCCACAACTTTTTGCATAATTGCGGATTTATTTCACCAATTACAGTTCGGATATACCGGGCACCAGTTGGGTTCTTAACATAATCTGCCTCGTATGTTCAAATTTAGCCACTAAATTCACAATTGGTGTACGAGAAGGCACATTTCTGCGATAAAAACTGGTACGGATTTTGCAAACTGTCTCCGGGAAATTTTTACTATACTAGTAGTGAGTTTTTACTACTTCTAAGCGTTGCACAAAGGAATATCGATCCATCTTTATTAATCGCATAATTTACACCTGCCAGATGCCAGAAACGACAGCTTCATCTGTCACAAGCAAAAGATGGCGCGAGATTTAAAATAAAACCTCTTAATGGAAGACCCGATATAATAATAAAAATGTCTACTTCACTTTCCTATGTCTATCCTGCGCAAAGACAGGCAGGAAGTCGCAAAAACTTCTAAAGGTTTTATACAAAAATAAAGTATAACAATGCGCGGAACAATAAAATAATACAGTATATTTATTATACACAATTAGAGGCATTTAGCATGTGGACCAAACAAAGGTGTTAAAAAAGCAGTAGAAATACGGAAATATCTGTTAAGACCTTCAGTATTTCTTATAACAAAACCCAAGTTTCTATGCGAAGACTGTACGATTTGCTCGATATGGTTCTTAAATGTTAATTTGTCATCGAATGTGACACCGAGATCTTTGATAAACTTGGGACGGGTCGGCGCAATATTATCCAATTTATATTCATAGAGGATTGGATCTTTTTTTCTGTTATACGACATAACATTACATTTTTTTACATTAAGTGGGAGGTTATTTTCATCACATCATTTTTTAATTATAAAAAGGTTATTTTGTAACTTTTCACAATCAGCTACTGATTTTATGGAGGTAAAAACCCTTGCATCATCAGCATACAGATGCCAACATCCAAGTCACTCACTATATCTTTAATGATTAAAACGAACAAAAGGCGGTCCAGGATGGAGTCTTGAGGTACCTCCGAGATAGTTTGAATTTTGTCAGACTTGAAACCACAGTATTCTACATATTCCGTGGTCAAGTCTGTTGAAAGCTTTTGAAAAATCGGTGTATGTTGACATTCAAGTTTTCCGCTATGAATTGCGTTACATGAAATGGATCGGTTATCGTGAATTTACTGTGTACAAAACCAATCGTAATCTGCCCCTCAATGTGAGCATACTGTGTCTCATGTAAGGCAAACTCGAAAGCTTTAACAAAGTTGCAGATTATTATATTGGGACGGTAGTTTTCGATATTACCCCTCTGACCTTTTTTGTAAATCGGGAAGTTTTCCCTGTTTCTGGAAATTAGCCAAACTTTAACGATAAATTAAATATTTTGGTAAAAGGCGCAACAAAAATATAAGCACAATCTCTAATGACGAAAGAAGGTATCCCATCGGTCCCCTTGGTAAGTTTGGGTTTTAGGTTTTTTAATGCTAATAGTACTGTATTAATATCTAGACTGCCACAATGTATGAAGTTATTTGTTGTGCACAGGTTTTTATTATTAAAATACATACTTGTTTCGGACGGTGGCGAAAAAAGATTCTTTGAACAATTCGGAAAACTCATTCGATATGTCCTGAGGGTTGTCGTACGTCGCGTCCCTTAGATAACCTTTGTTTGGGATGGCAGTAATTGCTTTTTTAGATTTAACATCTGTTTTAATATCATTTTGGATACTATTTATATGATTTTTATATGCGGGGTCTATATCTTTTTCTTTTTAATCTTCGACCGGAGATGTTTAAATTCATTGGACGCAAGTGTATCATCGGTTTGCTTATATATTTTCCAGAATTTTGATTTTTTTTTCTATATTTTTTTATAATAGTACGGTCATACCACGGTGGATACTTTCTCTTACACGGAATATATTCAGGCACACATATATAAAAGATTTCATTTAATACCTCATAGAAGCGACCGCAGGCTGTGTTTACATATTTAGCCGTTAATCGATGAATAACCAAATTAGTTAATTTAGTACCACTTCATACACTAAAAATCGGAAAAACTCTGCATTGCAGGAATTTCGAAACAGGAGAAGGGAATTAGTTTGTTGGAAACTTATGTAGATCATGAGAATAACAGGTTTTTTAAATAATAGTTATTGGTGTAGAAGTTCTGAAAAGGGGGGATGAGACCGTCTTCCACTTGCCAGTCGTAAGATTTTGTACATTCTTATCGCTTGTTTTATGCCCCTTAATTAATAGGCATTATCCCCCAAACTTGGAAAAACTAAGATTCGTTTATAAGTTATAATGAAAATTTAAAAAAATATTTATATTCAAAACCCTTATCTGGAACAAGCGTCTACAGACATTGTTTACTAGGAACTTTTCTTTTTAATGGAAATGTGTTCTATCTCCTGTTAGTTCTACAAAAAACTCACTCACCTGATATATCATATTATATAATTTATGGAGTATTCACTGGTAAAATTACTGTGTACGTGGGAATTCAGCTGGGTTCATTGTCTGAACCTTTTGAAAATGGTATGGTTCCAACTGCTACTCATGAACTGTTGCTACATGTCCAAACTACCATATGATTTACTCTAAGCTGCTGTGCATTTTTTCAGGTACTGGTAGTCGGATCTCTTCCTACTGCATCAAGAATTTCTTCGACACTTACGTCTCGATTGTTTACACGTCTACGTTGCGACGTTTAGGCCTAAAGTTTCTCTTAAACGCTTATTCAGTAGTGCATTAAAGTTTTCCGATCTGGAATTCATCTGACAGGGAAATGTTTCTAATAACGTCTCTAAGCAACAGCTGCATTACATTGACTTGTATGGTCTTCCATACATTAGGTAAATATCTGTATATTCGAGATTTGTAAAGTTAAACCATCGTTATAAGAATTTAAATAATACTATGAAGAAGCCTACTAGATTAGAATTTGAGTAAACCACAATAAATTTCTAATTTAATTCTTGACTTACCTCAATTAAATTTTAAAATCGTACGTTGAAAATTTTTATTAAAATTTTTAAATAATTAATTATCAGCATCCTTCGGTACACCGTAATATTTCGTGTAATATTTTTAATAATTTCTTTTTTTAGACATATTGACATTTGAAATGCCAAACTACCAAATTTCTCCTAACCCCATTTTTTGAAGTCAAACGTGTACAAAATTTCAGTTTACATCAGCTTTATTTAAGTACTTGGAAAATATGTTTTACTTGCTTGATATAACGGACATGATTTTTAATCTTTCATCAGGAATATATTGAATCCCGTGGACATCCTTTCAGCAGGCCAATTTTGCTCATCACCGAATTTATCATTGTCTTTGGCCTTTCGAACATGTGTACCACATTTGAAAGCTTTATTTAAAAAACTGTGGCTGTTACCGTGATACTACAGACATGCAGACAGATTTTTTTCCTAACGTTATGTTTTTTCATCATATGTCGTCGAGATTCGTCTAGAAATGCAATAAAAATGTTTCAGTTTTTCCTCGAAATTGTACATTTTTTCTTCTTTTATTCATTATGTCTCTTCTGGTGGTACCACATTCACCAAATTTAATGTGTCACCTAATATCTTAATTGTCAAATTTGGGAATTCTTCCACTAGTATTTTTGAGTTATCGCAGATACACACACAACACATACACACACATATCAACACACACAGCACGCACGCACGCATACACAAAACGTATGTATCAATCAAAATCTCGAGGTTGAAAAAAATCACGATTCCATTAGATATAAGTAAAAAGAAAAAAAAAAACGTTATTACAACATTTCATTTTCTTGTTTACAAATTTTTTGTAATTAAATCAACAATAACTGACCCAGTTGAAATCGTGAAATAAATGTCGTTATCTAATTATTGCTTATATACTTATATGACAAAAGTATAACAAATTTTAAGGCCATATATTATTGATTAATTTTATAAAAGATTTGTTGAAACTTTTTTTATAAATTATCGAGTAAATTATTAACGACCTCAAAAAGTTTACACATAATTGAAAAATAAAATCTATTTAATTCCACAAGTCGCAAAATAGGTGTCGAAAAACATACGGCACGAATAATATTTTATTTTGTAATATTCAAAAGTATTTTGTTTTTATTAACAACTTGCGCTAGACGTAGGTCACAGTATATAAACAATAATATTTATAACACCCTCGCCAATTTTTTGGAATAGGTCGCTTCGATTGACGTTCGTGCCCAACAAAACAGGAAATCTCTAAAAGTCGTGAATAACTTTACATAAATATTTAAAATGTTCGGAGTGTTTCTAGTCCATCACCGTTTCAACACATTCTATCTACTACGTCAATAGCCACTTCCGATTTCCGAAAAATCTACTTAATAATTATTTATTCTTGACATCGATAAATACGAACCTTTGTAGTTTTAACATTTTCTTTTTGAATGCCAACCTCATGTATATGCCGAGTTTATCAATGAACCTTGAAAGGAGAGTGTACGTGAATAAAATACTTTTAACATGAAACAAAACGTTCTAACATTTAATTATCCTGGTAGGTAGTATAAAGAAATAAAACGCAGATAACTTGGATTTTGATTAATTAATTAAAAGTTATGAATGAACAAAATATTGTACGGTCACGACCTAAAAGCTTAAAAAACAAAAGTCAAGGGAGCAAAAAAGATGAATAAACAGGGTCGTGGCAGAGTCTATTACTTCTTTGGTAGCGACAGTTCAGAAACAGTATGGGCAATTTGTTCAAAAATTTTATCCTTACTTATTTTAAATATGCCGGCAAGATAAAAATAATACATACGATGTATTAGTTTGAACAGATATTCTTCTTATCTAACAGCGATAATTCTTACCTACATATAACGAAAAAACTTGTTAGGAGTCATCACAAACAAAATTAAAAGTGTCAAATATTATGTAGCTTATGCGCAATTTGATAAGATATAGTTCGTAAATATTGCAATCATGTAATCAAAAAATGTGAACTGCTATTGGCATGCGTAAGTTGAGAAGGGACTTTCCTCTGAAGAAAATGAATAATTCTCGTTTCCGAATGTTAACAAGTTTCGCTCTACGATTCTCTATAGATATCTCCAGAGCACTGTATGTGGCATGACAACTTTAAATAATAATAGATCATGGAAAACGAAGATCTCTATGGAAAGTATCAATTCAGATTCAAAGATCTCATTCCAGGTCGGTCAAAGCCACTATACATCGAATTTTAACAGAAGACCTACACATTCACAAACTTGCAAAATGCAATTAACACAACAGCTGAAGGTAGCTGATCATTTACAGCGACGTACATTGCCAATTGGATTTTAGCCAACTACAGCCTTTTTTACGTCCAGAAGCTGCAATCCTGACTTTTGCAAGAAAATCATAATCAACGTCGCTGAAGCGATTTCCATCTTAATGGTTAAGTTAATAAACAAAATTATCGAATCTGGGGTAGAAAATCCACATGATTGCACAACAACCAATGCATCAGCTCCAAGTCACAGTTTGGTACGGTTTTGGGATTAGCTGTGCTGAACCGCGCTTACCGATTCACGCCTGCGGATTCCCCTCCGCTGTCAATAATCAAACGTAAATTGCGCATACTAATGGCCATATTCGCACCTTCGTGGTTTTATCTGTACATGCTTTTTCTAGTCAGTATTATTTATATTTTCGGATACAGAAAAAAAGCTTGTTCCTGTATAATTTGCAAACCACAGCTTACGATAGTTTGGCAAAAAGGTATCGATATATCGATATGTTTCATTAAGTTTTATTGAGAATTCTGCAAATGACAGCAGTTTAAAGTGTTTTCATATAAAATGTTTCTTGCGTCTCAATTTTTGAGTAGCATACATACCAAGCTTGACAGTTTTCAGATCTTAAGAAAACAAACAGATATCTATTCAGGTTTTAATGGTCATTGAGTTACATTCTTCCACAAAATTAATTAAATTTGTGATTTTTCATAATATCTGTGTTTTTGTGGACTCAAACAAAATGTTTACATCTTTATGAGGATTATGCAATTTAAAAACGGAAATATGACTAATTTATTATAATAAATTACGGTGTTAACAGTAATAAATTTATGATACTGCGATTGATTATAACTTATTCCTACCTTTGCAAAACAAGCCTTTTTTGCGGAAAATTCCTTAAAAGGGCTTCCTTGGATCGACCATAAATGAACTGGTTGTATGCTTCAAGACATTTGAATGCCTTGAATTCTTCCTTTGTGTAAGCAATATGCTCAAAAACTAAATAATCGATAATATCCCTATGTGTAATACATATTCGGGAATACATCAATATTTGTAGTGAAGTCTCCTTTTTCAAAGTATAAGCATCTAAACCAATGGCACTTTTTCCATGTACCTAACCTCTGCATCACGAGACAATTATGTAAAATACAAATTTAACTCTATGTTGAGCACACAAAATTAACGAAATAAAACAATAAGAATTGTTTTAGATGTCAAATAACCAATATTAGTTTTTAAAACCGTAAAATACATTTGGCAGATCACAAGATGACAGACAGACGTTTGTTTTCCTAAGGTTTTAAAAGCAGTGACATCAACGCACGCGACCTATAGCTTAGAAGATGCATATACGCCTATTCTCAATTTACCTACGTCGATCAACAGCTTCATATTTCATAGCTTGATATAGTTTAAATACTAGATATTTATGTAAAGTTGGCTTATATTTTGGTGCATTTTTCAAAGGAATATAGCAGGCAAATATTATTGAAGTGAATGTATTGGAGTGTTTAAGAGTATTCAAAGTCGCTATTGATATTAATAAACTAAAAAAATTGTAAATAAATATTGCAATATGCAGTGAGAAAATGTGACATTTTGTCACTGCGCCACAATATCTAGAAAAATATAGCCGAAGAGAGATTCCCGACTCGAAATTCTTGCTCAGCAGGTTAAAATTGGTACATTAAGAAAAAAATTTCGAAAATCGAGCGTTCTGTAATGTACGTAGTACACCGTTCTTGGGATATGTAATTTTCAATTTGATTAAATTTTTCTACTTTTGTAGGTTGCTTTGTTATTCGGTATATCTGGGGTTTGCCGCTGTGATGAATTAACGAAGATGAATGTTACTGATATAGAAGACAACGGATCATATTTATACATACATATGTACTCTTCGGTACTGATAATACCAATACCGGAGACAAAAATACATAAATCAGGCAGTTTCATTATCGCCATAGAAGGTTATCCGGTCGATTATGTTGATATCTACAGGAAACATGTCTCTGCATCCTAGTTCATGTCTGTCACAGTAGATTTTTTCAAGAGCCAGAGAAATGTACTGTTCAACCAGATGGAATCAACATGTTATCAAAAATACCACCGAAAGATGCAATTTACTTAAATCTACATAAATCAGTACACTGATCATGATTTTGACGGTCCCCAGCCACTCTTCTAATTAACGATATGATGGCTGGAAGTCGTCTAATGTAGCTGAAGGTTATACAGAAGATTCGGTGTCCAACAAAATTGATGCTGCGAAGAAAATTTAGGTACTTAGTTAGTCATCAATCTTTATGATAGAGCACAATGTGAGCATAATTATTTAAAACTAAGCGTGTCTGATTCTGCTGAAGCAGTTCCAATTGAGGATTCTATATTGTAAACAATCAGATGTATTTAATTTTTTGGGCAATGTTGGAGCTGGTAATTTGCTATTAATAAGGAATAACATACTGTTCTCTTATCTACTTTTATGTTCACATTAATAATAAGGAATAATGTACAGGGTCACGCGAAAATTTTTTTTTTTTTTTGGAATAACTTGATTTCAAAAATGTGTAAAAACCTTTATTAGCTAACTTTGTTCGCAGAATCCAAATTTTGAAGAAAAAAAATTGCGCATCGGGTTTAAGTAATATGACATCTTACTGCCCTGTATATTTTAAAATATTTCGATTTTCCTCATTTTCCTGATTACTAAAATACCTACATATCATATTCTCAACAATTTTTTGAAATATTTGGATCTTCGTATGAAAATATCGCTGATGATTTTGATAAACGTAGTTGCATTGAAAACAAAATAGCTGCATTCTGAAATAAAAATGCGGTTTACTCGTCGAAGTAATGCACCTCAAAAATCAGTATATGTCATTGTTAATTATTATTCTTCTTCTTTTGAGAAGCAACCACGTTTAACAAAATCATTAACGATATTTTAATAACAAAATCCAAATATCTCAAAAATTGTTTGAGACAACACGACACGTTGATATTTTTAAAATCAGAAAAATGAGGAAAATCGAAATATTTTAAAATACACATTAAAAAAAAACACAAAGTAAAATGTCATATTTTTTAAACGCGATGCGCAACTGTTCTTTTCATTAAAAATTTGCATTCTGCGAAAAAAAAATAGGCAATGAATCTCTACACCTTTTTGGTAACTTAAAAAAAACAAAGTTACTTCAAAAAAAGGACATTTTCGCGTGATGACTGTACTGTTGTTCCTCAAATAAATTCCATTGAATTCGGTCTAGAGTCTTTGACAGTAATAAATTATTGTGGGTCAATGAGGGCTACCGTTTTTAGGCTCACCAGTTTGCGCCACTGGCGAGTAAGATAGCTGTCAAAAGTTACTGTTAGGCGCGGAATAAATTTATAGGGTTTTATTATAATTATTTCGTACACCAGTAAATAAAAAAAAATGTTAATTATGTCTCAGTGTTGTGCAGTTCCATTTTGTTCGGAAACAAAAGGTGGACATATGTTTCCAAGAGACAAAACTCGCCTAAAATAGTAGTTGACAGCGATTCGTAGGGATAACTTTATTCCCCCGAAACATTCGCGTTTGTAAGAAACATTTTAATGCTGACGATTATGCGTTACCAAAGGAGCCTACTATAGATAATCGTAAGTAATAATCATGCACATTCACTGTTTTCATCATGCTCATGCTTGATATAACCTAACCTTAATGACATAAGACACCTCTGATAGGTACAATAATTTCCCAACTGAGCAAGTAAATTACTTCTTTTTCTTAGCTCTGCTTTTAAAGCACTTACATTCATCGACCCATACCGTATATCTCCCATATTTCTTCAGAAGTATCACAATTTTTATAAAAATCACTAAAAAACCGAGTTAACAAGCCATAATTAACATTAACGTTCAGTGACATTTTAAATTTCTGTACCTTACCCTACACTAGCGCCTCTCGTGGTGACTTCAAGCGCGGTAGCACTCATTCGATTTAACTATTAGAAAATTTTGAACTCACTAGTAGTGAATAAACGTCAACTTTGATTACTTAAAAACGTTAAGATAAACAGTGTTGGATAAAATATATTTATGGGAGATGACAATAATTAAATCAACCAAAATTATAAAGTCGAACAAAGCGACATTATTTTCAGAATCTTCATAATGCCGTTCAATATCATTTTTCGGTTTCGTATATTTTAGGATTTAAGACTTGGATTTAGCTTCCACAAGTCGTCGCTTCCAGTCAGAGGGTCGGTTTCTACGTAGTGTAGTTCACAACACGACCTACTCCGTTCAACTAAATGGCAGAGGAATTGTATTTTGGGACTTCGCGTAATCAATATTTCATTCATGGTCCTCCCTAAGCGTTCTTCATTCACACGCCAGACAGCCACTGAATGCTTTGCTAGATATTCTCCTTTCAAGCCACGATGTAACGGGATACTTTTTCTTTTTTACGTACAATATGAAAAAAAATATATTTAGAGTTTATTTACATATTTAAAATGAAATACCATGTAACATGCCCTTGGGGTGTACTTTTCATATTTGAAACTGATGCATTTTACTAATAAAGGTACGAGTATAATAAAAATTAAAATACACTGGATTTAACATGTGGTAAGCTCCTTGTGAAACATCTTGAAAATAATTATTTTGAAGAAAAAACACTGCTTTTAGATGTTTCAAAAATGTATTTCGATACACTCTACATATGTTTCGGCTTGTTAGGCCTTTCTCAAGAGCATTACAGATGAATACTCATCTGTAATGCTTTTGAGAAAGGCCTAACAAGCCGACACATATGTAGAGTGTATCGAAATATATTTTTGAAACATCTAAAAGCAGTGTTTTTCTTCAAAATAAAAATTAAAATACTAAAATATTCCAATAGAGGCGAGATTAATTTACAAATAGTAATACTCAAAATAATGCCTAAGTATCAGAGTCGTAATCATCTCACTTTATTTAATTGAACATTAAATGAAGTTGCCACACACACTTCATGACGATTTATAAATTAAGAAGTGATTAAGCTTTAATTGAGACTGCCAACTAGTAAAAGATTTTTACCAAATAAATGGAAATCCGTCTTGAACTCGTCGCGTATACTATTCAAAGACCGGTTTCTGGTTATTGCCTTCGTTAGTGCGAAGTAGGTACACGCAACGTCAACAACGAGGATCTCAGAATCATTAGTCTCTTATGTGATAGCAGAGTAAAGGTTATACGAAGTCAATTGAAATTGGTTATTGTTAAAGCACAGGACTGTGCGCACTTAACTTGATATTTTGTCCTATGTATTTAGCAATGGTATCGAGAATCGAATGGTAGTTGAAATTGTGCAGGCGAGTCCGAGACTGGCAATGTAATCAGCCTGAATGAACCATCTACGACTGCACGTGTTTAAAGATAATAAAACGGACAGGCCCACTAGTATAAAAAAAACGCATTAAATCGTTTCTCCGCAATTACGTAGACTTGTGAGATGTGCCGGCATTGGCTATGGTTTGAGGACGATGGGCGACGATTGGCTGGGATCAGGATATTCGTCAGTCCGGTTGGTCGGTGGGTGTTTGAATTTATATCAGTCAGTAGTCAACGTGGAGTCGATTACCTAATTATTTATTACATTTGTCCAGTGCAGTGCAGAAATACCTATTATAATATCAAGTGTGGTTCAGTTTATCCTTAGTGTTCATATTGGTAAATATTTATTACTACATAAAAGGTATTTAAGATATTGTATTAGGTATTTACTAATTTACCATGGCTTTCTGGAGACCATTTAAAACAGAAGATAATATAATAACGCCCGAAAATCCCGAAATAGTTGAGCCTGTTATTGTCGAGGAAGACGAAATAAATTTAGAGTTTTAAAATAAAGATTTACACGTACAAAGTCAACGCATTATTTTAAATACATATATATGAACGTTTAAAAAGCGAAAATCGTGAAAAATGTGAGAAAGAAATAATAGAACGTATTAACGAATTAACTAAAATATCAAAATCAACAATTTATCGTGTAATTAAAAAATGAGATGTTATAGATCACGGTACAAATAGGAAACAGAAAAATATGAAATTAAAAAATATTGATGATGCTACCAAAGATGTAATACGGCGTATAATTTATAATATGTATGAAAAAAATATAGTTCCTACGTTAAAAATGATTCGAGAAAAATTAAGCGATTATCCTGATTATAATTATAGTTCTTTAGATACACTACGAAATGTTTTATTAGAATGCGGTTTTAAACATAAAAAACTTGACAGTCGTATGGTAATTATGGAATCGCGACGTATAGTAGCACTTCGGGTAGATTATTTGGAAAAAAATCAGAGAATATCGTAAACTAAACAGGCATATAGTGTATCTAGATGAGACGTGGTTTGACACGCATGATGTAGTTCAGTATGGTTGGGTAGACGGTTCAAATAATTGTGTTTTAAATACTCCGTATTCTAGAGGAAAACGCGTTATCATACTTCATGCGGGAAGTGAAAACGGGTTTGTACCTAATGCGTTGCTCTTGTCGGCCAAAAAAATATCGCAGTCTTCTGCAGACTATCACGAAGATATGACAGCCTATCTATTCGAAAAATGGTTTTCAGAACAGCTTTTACCAAATATTCCGCCTAAATCGGTAATTGAATTAGATAATGCTTCTTATCACTCGCGAATATTAAATAAAATACCAAACATCAGTACAAGAAAGGAAGACATTTTAAAATTCATGAGAGAAAAAAATATGGAAATTCCTGTAAAAATTCCAATAAAGCGCGAATTACTGAAAAGAATAAAAGAACAGAATTTCAAAAAGGAATATGTTATTGATAACTTATCCAATATACACGGTCATACACTTTTGCGCTTACCTCCGTACTATTGCATATTTAATCCTATCGAGATGGTTTGGGCAACTTTAAAAGATCGTTTGCGAAAATGTAATGACTCTCCAACGTTAAGCGCGGTAGTAGTTGATCATATAAGAGAAGTAATAAATGACCTCGACAATACTGATTTATGGAAAAATTGCGTTCAGCATGTAATTAATAAAGAAAATCAATATCCAACACTACCCCCCATTGCGCCGATTATAATTCAACCGGGTAATGATTCCTCTTCAGAAAGTGAAGATTCGGACGCGTCAACTTTTAGCCTTTAACTTTTTTAATATACATATATTTTCAGAACAAAATATTTAGATATTATATTAGGTATGAAGTTTACTTTTTTTATTGTTACATTTCTTGGAATATATTTTATTTAGTTGACAAGAAATTTTAATTTAAGTTACTTTATTCTAGAGACATATTTTAATTTTGTTTTTATTTATGTTTTATGTAAACAAATATTTATTTTTGTGATACTAATTCTTTGCTTTGGTTAAGAAACTTACATCTTTATTTTTATTTTAGAAGAAACTTTAATTTTATTTTTTACTATATAACATCCTTGCCCCTCGCTAATATAACCTGTCCCATTCCCTCATCCTGCCAAGGATATGTTCATACTTTCTCGTTGGTCCTTGCTGAGCAATAACATATTTCAATATAGTATGGGTTAACTTTAAAACTAAACCCAATAAATTTAAATATTTAGACTTTATATCTAAAACTGATATAATATTTCAAAAATATTTTATTGGCGAAATGAACAAAAATAGCCTATCTAATAAACAAAAAATAATAAAAATTAATACAATTTTCAAAAAAGTATAACATTTTCTTATGACAAGCATTTCTATTTACCTCCGCCCATGTACAATAAAGAGATGCCGACGGTTTTTGCAGGCTTTTAGTTTTTATACGATTTCAATTGACTTCGTACAAACTTTACTACCAAATCAATGGTAACTCCATCTACCGGTGTCAATCGCAATGTAATAAATTGGAAAAATGCTCCGACAAAGCGATCTTTACTAACAATAATAATAATAATAATAATTTATTTATCCAAAAGATCATTTACCTGATACAGGATATGTCAACATTGTACTACAAAAGAAGTATATACATAGTTAAAATAAAACACTCTCGGTAAATAAATAAACATAAACAATCATAAAACTTGTACTATGTTAAATGTTAACTAACAACATGTACAGGATATAAGTATCAACATTGCAAGAATAAGTCATAAATTTGAAATATTTAAAATACAACATTGTCAATAAATTTAAACATAAACATGAAACAAAATCATGGAACATCTATGTGAATGTCGAGGTTAATGGTGGCTGACAACACATAGGCACAAAAAAATTTAAAATCTATCATAAGATACTCATTTGTGGAGTAATAACATTTACTTCAAGGGCCGGTTGTTCGACGTAGTTTAGCCAGGATCAATGAACTTGTTTAAATTCAAGATTACGATTGTTACAACAATCGAACATTGGGTTTTAAACGAAGTTCAGTTGAACTTTGGTGAACAGTCGATACAACCGACCCTAAGTAAATATTTTATTTAATTTTTAATTCTCTTTTCATTTAGAGATTTGTACGAATTGGGTAGCTTATTGGACACTTTAATAGCTAAATTTAGATTATTCTCAAATAATTTTAATCTGTAATACAGAATTTCCAGCATACGTGTATTTCGTGTATTATATAAGTAATAAAAAGTAAGAGTACAAGAGTTTAATTGCAATTTAGCGTATAACAATAAACTAGGCAGAAATAAACAAGGAAGAGTATGTACTCCCATTTCGTTAAAAAGATCTCTACAACTAGTACGAGTACTACGCCTGGTTACGCCTGCTATAATACAACTTTCTTCTGTAATTTATAAACCCTCATCATATCCGGTGAAGAACCCCTGACAAGTACGGCATAACTAAGTATTGAATGAAAATGCCCAAAATAATAAGTAACTAAAACTGACTTATCAACCACCAAACGCAACTGACTGACACAGTAACATATTGGAGACATTTTTTTGCAAATTTCATTAATATGTGCATTGTCCAAGAATAGTCTTCGGCAATATATAGACCTAAACATTTTGTTGATGTAACTTGTTGAACTGATCCTTCGTTTGATTTTATTAAGAGACTATGATCAGCATTTACTTTACTTGTGTAAAATGAATAAAAATTGATTTATTATTATTTAAAATTAATTTGTTCTTAGTAAACCAGTTGTGGGCGCCATGTAGTTGCTCATTTGCCTTTATAATATCGAAGTGTTTTGAGCGGTGATTGTAATGACGTATCATCAGCAAATAGAATTGCGTTTGTACTATTAAAGTTGGCAACATAAATTTATAAAGAATAGGTCCAAGCACAGACCCTTGCGGCACTCCTGCTGAGAGTTTCTTATGATTGAACTTAACATTGTTTATTTGGACAAAGTGGTTCCTATCATTTAGATAACTGCTGAGCCATTCTAGTGATACACCTCTAACCATAATTTTCTAATTCTTGTAAGAGTGAAACATAGTTAACAAGGTTGAATGCTTTACTGAGATCTAAAAAAATTCCAGTACATTTGTTTTTGTTTGTCTAAATTATCGTATAATTCTGTCAAGCATTTTGTCACAGCTATTACAGTGGAACGACTTCTCCGAAAATCAAATTGATTTTCATTAAATAATTTGCATTTGTCAAAAAACTAACTAACCTGTTCGAGACACATCTTTCAAAAACTTTAGAGAATGAACTTAATATAGAAATGGCCACTGTATATTATCAGTTTCAGTGAGAGTTGAAGCGGTTTTATTATTTACACTTGTTTGTGTACTCACGTTTTTTATTTTTTTTATTCATTAATAACTCATGGACTTTTTGTAATTCGTACAGTTTTTGTTTTAGTTCCTTAATAATGTTTTCTTGCTTCCTAATGAGCTTGTTTATGTCTTTTTCTCTTTCTAGTGCCTCTTTTACAAACGAATTATTTTCATTTTTTAATTTTTGTATATACTTGTCCTTAATTTCCCCATCAGTGGAGAGATCAGATATAGTTTTTTCCAATTCTTCCGTCATGTCTTCAGTGATTGCATCTGCACTTGTTTCACAACACACAATTTTATTTTGAGCAACAAAATGAATCTGTGATTTAAATTTGGGTATGCAGCACTTCTTTCATCAGTAGAAAATGTTTGAGCGATTAGAAAAAAAACGATGTTTCAAATATCTCATTAAATTTCAAAGTATCCGGGGATATTTTCGAAATATTCGCCTGAAACGAATTCTTAGAAATCAAGACCACTAATTATACCAGAAACAAAATAATAAATTATAACTAACGGTATATAATGGGAAAACAGTTTACTATTTTCAGGAAAAGCAGATATAATAACAGCATGTAGGCGACACACTTCCAATGTCGGAACTAATAGCTGTGAAAAGTAATTACCTAGAAACTCGCCTAGAATAAAATAGGATATTTTAAAATTCGTTCATACAGGGAATCCCAGGTGTCTATGACTAATAAGAAGATCACATTAATAAAATACTGTTTAAACTTTAAGAAACAATCTAACATATCTCGAATTTCAATTACTGAAAACTGAATGTTTTAAATGCCTCCCTCTGCAATGCATTTTTCTAAACGACGTATGAAATCGGCATAAACTCTAACAAGCATTTCCTGCGGAATGGCGCGTAATTCTTCTTGTATTCGTAATTTCAAATCTCCGATGGTTTAGAGCCTATTTACATATATTCTGCTCTTCTAAAATTCCCAAAAGAAATCAGGCACCATCAGATCGGGTGACCTGACCGGCCAAAGCAGGTTTCTATTGTGATAGATAAACAGATAAAAAATATACAGAGAATTAAATAGTAAAGTTCTTCCAATCTTAGTGTAAACAATATAAAACGCCCTACAAAATAGTTCACTCATAATTACGTCCATGGGTGTGGAACAAACGGGTATCGTTCGTTATATTAAAGCACGATTTCCGTGTTATTCCATCGCAGACAGGCTTTGTAATGAGATTACCTGGTAACAGCGGTTCAGATGGACTGTTTACACTGAGATTGGAAATTCTATACCATATCGTGTGATGAAAAATTAAAAAAAGTTGGTCGTGCAAACAGTAAACACATGTCAAATCGTTTTAACAGTTTACCGTAGTGATTCCAAAATTAAAAGGTAATCAAAGACTTATACAATAAACTGTAAATTGTCTTAGTTACTGTGAAAGTTTATTTATCAGTGTTGTCGTTACTATTTTATCATTACTGTTGTAGTTTCTTCTTAGTAATGTATTTTTATATTTTCATAAAAATAAAAATATTTACTGACAATATGACACTTGTTTAATATATAAATCAAGGCCAACTTTTCATTTTTAGGTAGGTATCAGATGTTTAGTTTCCTCTTTATCAAAATTCATAACTCTAATACTAGAGATTTAGGATTTGCTGTTTGAAGTGATGGATAAACTATAATTTAAAGGTGATAATTGATCTTCAGTCTGCATTTGTAATTCAGTTAAGAGATTTCGTCTCAAATGAGTCCGACACATAGAGACAAAACAAAAATATGGTCTATCTTCGATATTATGTACAAATTAGTACAGCTTCTCCCAAGAAATAAGCACGTTTAAGTTTTTCTTGGTTATTCTTTTAAAAACTTTCCAAGAGGGAAATGTGTCTGCATTAAATGTTATATTCAGACTCTAAACTGAAAGTTTTTTTTTTTGATTGAATCACTAACCTTTTTTGAACTAGTTAAATAACACCTATACCCTTAACAAAAGCAAAATTTATCCAATCTCACGTATGCAACTTATTCAACATTTTGATGGCTTAAAGAAACACGTACGTCAATAATATAGTGCTATGAATATAAACGGAGGATTGGTGGACATAAAATTTTAAATCTCTCTCACGTTTTCTTTCTATTAATGAAAACAGAGCTGCAAACCAAAAATAAAGGGATACTAAATTTTAAATGAAATGCAGATTTTAATTTAATTGGTTATATTACAAAATGTCTACATTTTTATATTAATTCGAAAAGTAATTTTAGTATAATTACGTCGAGTCATAAGCTGGAGAGTTAGTAGGTATATTATGGGAAAATACCCATGCAGCAGCATTTGATAAAGAAAAATAAAGATCATTTTTGAAGAAACTATATAGAAGGCGCCCCCCTTTCATATTGATTTTTAGTGAGTTGTTGCCAGTATTGACTGATAATAAAAATGACAGTTTTCTTAGAACTGAATTCACAATTCGTTTTATCTGCTCATTTTGAATAACACCCAATGATGAACAATCTTCAGCATTATAAAATTAACTCTGAAGGTACACTTAGTGACGCAGTTATAAAGAAGAAGAATTCAAAGCTGAATAATTCGTGGGATTTCCATGTCTCCAGTTTATTACAAGAAAATGAAAAATACGATTTGAGTGTTGACACCAAAGATTTAAAAACAATGTAAACAATCGGATCATACCTATGTGAAAAATTAATATAAAAAAATTATGAAAATATTCAGAAACTATAGCAATTTGAATAACGTTCAGGAAATAAAATTAAAATGTACACTACACCGTAAGAAAATAATGAATCACAAAATGCATCCAGTACAGCTTCTACTTATAACGACTTAAAAAGCATGATGGTCATTAAAAATCATACTTTACCAACATTTTAGGTACAAGAACCACAACTTTGGGTTCATGCAGTTGAAACTACTTTTGAGTTGAATAATAGATTAAGTGGAAGAGCAGGCCTGTAGTGAAGCTTGAAGGGTTGAACTTCGATTTTCATTTTCAATTTATTATTAATTTTTAATCACTTTAATCGTGAATTTGACGACATTTATTACTATTATTATTAAGTCTGGCAAGATTACATTTGGTAAAGCACTATCAGTTTCAGATTGCACCCTTCAAAAAAAAATGCAAACATATTTAAACTATAGAATGAAGGAAATGCTTACGAAATCTTAAAAGAGCAATAAATAATAGAATTGTATCAGGTTTTTGATGAGAAAAAACTTTTAAAGTTGTCTGCTGACTGGTTTGAACATAAAAATCATTTAAAACAACTCTTTAAAAAATTACAGTAGGAGCAGGATGAGTTGTTCATAGGAGAATGAAACATGTCTATTGCTATTGAAACAGGGGATCACATCGCAATATGCGAAATACCAATATTCTCTTGTCTGATGACTTCCTCGTAGTCAAAGAACCCTAGTTTGTTATTTATGACATGCTACTATTTTCATTAATGGTTCATGCTTCTGACTTTATCATTGCATTGGTGCTGCAATTCAACAAATGAAAAACAGTAACTGGAAACCACAGGATACTTTTCGACTACTGACAATGTACGAAGTAGTCAAGAGTTTCAGATACATACTAAAAGACAGAGAATTTATTATCTACCTGATCACAAACTATTGACTTTCGCCTAACAAAGATTAGATCTGTTTAATTATAGAGACGTCCGCTATCTTGATTTTTAGTCAGTCGATGTAACGCATATATCTGGAAAAGAAAATATAGTAGCGGACACTATCAAAAGTTTTACTGTAAATTTACAAAATTGTATTAATTACAATGAGTGGGGGAAAAGCTTAAGACAATGATTGTTACACATTTTTTTATACAATATTGCACGCAATAATGCAGAAGTCTTTCGTATTCTAGTCTCTTTATTTTATAAACATACTTTTAAATTACAAGATTTAAATAACCCTCAGGTAACGTACCTTACGATTTGATGTGAGAACAACATCTGAAGTTATAACAATATTTATGCATTTCTAGAAAAAAAAAATTATTGGGCATTACATAAGCATTCTTTCAAACCTAACATGATGATAATAATAATAATATAATTTTACTTCCTCACCCCTCAAAGTGAGGACGTTATGTATTCGTGAAAAAAATTTTGAAAATTTTTATTGCATTTCTGGAAGATTCTCGACGAATTATGACGATACACAAAATTTCAGACAGAAAAAATTTTCTGTCTGTGTGGTTCGCGATAGCAGCTACAGTTTTTAAGATGAAGCTTTCAAATTTGGTACACATTCTAGAGGTCAAGGAATTTTTAAATTTTAAACTGTCATTCTTACCTGAATGCGCTGGTATAAAAGTTTTAGGTACAAAATACCTAAATCAAAAACAATACTTCATTCATTTATACTAGCACATTCAGATAAGAATGACAGTATAAATTATAAAAAACTATAAGTACTTATTATTATTATCATATTAGGTTTGTAGGAATGTTTATGTAATACCCAATAATTATTTTATTATTTTTTTTCTAGAAATGCACAAGTAAATACGAAGCAATAATATATCAGATCTTTTAAAATATATCAATATTTATTTTATTGCATTTCCTAGTGTATTTCTTTAAAATTGTTCGATATTAAAAGTATATTCATGATATTCCCTTATATTACAATCGAGTTTCATAAGCGTGAGAAACTCACTTAAAAACTCTCAACTTCATGTTAAATAATAAAAATGTAACTGTAATACGATTTATATATTTTTAGTTTTATTCTTTTTGTACATAAAATCAAATAGCATGAGGAAATGAAAATACGTAGACTACATAAAATGTGTGTGTTGGAAAAGAAATAATAGAAACTATCACATTTTAGTAATTAAATCAATTATACTAATCATGGAAACAATACCTCATCAAATAACCAGAGCTTGTTTCGGTGAATATAAAATTAAAAGGAAGTGAATCACCCATACATTAACTAATTAATATTTACAAGAGAGAAAGAATGAGAATTTCTAATTAGTCATAAATTTTCTATTTAAATGACAAAAGTGCGTTTTAAAAATTAACAGCACAATAATAACGGATTTTTCTTCTAAAATATGTGATGCAATGATGTGATGAACATAAAACTGCCATGCATGCAAGTGCAGGGCCAGTCAATTATAGGAAGCAAGGAAGTGCAAGGACGAAATTTTTTCATCGCAGAAATTAAACCATGTTTAGAGGCCAACGTCTTCATTTGTAAACCACGTGCTTTAAGTAATTACTCCAAAGTAGGGCTCTAAAAATTTTGTTTTTGCGACAATCGAGGAACTATATTAGACAAACATTTAAGATATTCTTTGTACGTGTTTGACTATTATTTTAAGGTGCAAAATTCAGTGTAGAATTATCAAAAAAGATGATATACCTATGTAAAACAGGGCCTAGACAAAATACAAAATCCTAGATCCTCAACGGGTTGCTTCGATATCTAGAGAGGCAGTTAAAACATTTTACGAAAAATATTTTAAATATAGAATTTTTTTCTTAGTTTTAAAATTTCAACAAGCATATCAAGCTATTTGCTACATTTATAGATTCATCGTTATAATGGTGTAGGTAAATCCATTTAATTAATATTATTCTATAATATAAATCGCAAAATCTGATCAATGTGAAGAAATTCTAATAAACTGTATGTTCAAACAGAGTATGTATTTTAGTATTAAATTTTGTGTTTATAGCATCTGTATTATAATTATTATTGTTTGAGAATCTTTGCTGCAAATAACAATAAATTAACAAGTGAAAGTTAGTGTAGCGAAATATCTATTGTTTACATTTATTTAAAATCTACGAGGGAAATAGTATGTTAGTCAACGAGTATGTAATGGTGGCTATTATTCACGAGGGTTAAGTTTAACCTAGTGACTAACAGTCATTACATGCTAGTAGAATACTATACTTTGTCCATGACTATTAAATAACAATTTTTGTTAAAATATCACGATAAAAATGCTGCACAAACTTTGACGTTTCAACTTAAATAACAATTTCGCGTTTTAACTATGTCATTACATGACCTAGTTGATGAAATTTCTAAAAAATGGCTAATGAAATCATTATTAAAAACTTGCCGTCGCGTCGTATATGATAATAATTTCTTAATTTTCAAAAATTAATTTAATTAAATTTATAGATTAGTGTTCTCCAAATCAATACCTAGAAAATCAATATTAGTGCTAGTTTCAAAAACTAAAACGAACAATATTAAATTAGTCAAATTAAAGTCGTCTCTGTGCAATAACATCCTACTTAGAATTTCAGTTTACTATGGTATAACACCACTCAAACTCCTCCCAGGACACTGCCCACTGTCAATTATCATACTGCACTTGTTGTGTTTCGCAAAGATCATATTATATTGAAATTTTATTCAAAATCACTAAAGTACGCGAGTAATAGTACATTCCAGGAACGCACCGGCTCAGTGGAGTAGTTGGCTAGAGCACACGATGACAAGTGTGACTAGATAATCTCTCCAACGTCCTGTGGGTTCGAATCCCGCCACCGGCACTGGCTACCGTACCAAACGTTATCAATTTTCAGATATCTTTAGACCACGCTCCTTCCACAAAATGGGAAGTCACTCCCACATTATAAAAGGTGCACCAAAATTCAAAACTTTTTCTCACCTTTCCTGTGTTGTATTGTTGTTAATGTTTTGGTCTTAAGCCCGGAGCGGCATCGCTCCACTGGGCCTAACAATTGCCTCGTCGCTACCATATGCGGGGATGCTACGTCGGTAATGGACAGGGTGCCCGGCGAGGGCCATATACATTGAGAATAATTGTGTCCGCGTTTTTTTCATAAGTGTAACCCTCGCCCGTGCAGCTTCGGTTTTGGATTCGAGGGTCGTCTAATTTCTGTGGTGGTCATGTTTATATACATATCGTATCGTACATAGGTATACAACATGGAGAAAAGTAGATGTTTTTGGAGAAGCACAATTTTAACCCATTTCACTGCGGCGCTCAATTTCACTATACGTCGTCAGAACGGCTGCGGTAACCGCTTGCGATAATATCCGCTTCCCGCAGTTAACGTCCAAAATGGTACTTGTTATTCTTTGTTCTAAGAAAAATATGGAACGCCGACTTGGAGAAGAGTAAAGGACGTGTGCTATTTTATGTAACCGATGCATCTTTCCATATGAATGCATCTACAGTGTACTTAAAAAACACACCGCTGAGTAGACCTTAACAAGGAACCAATCAAGTGTCTTTACAACAAAGGCGTAACTAGCAATTAAAGCGCCTGCGGCAAGCCAACAAAAATCTATTCGATCTTTTAAAAAATCTGTTTCAAAACTCTTTTGTTTTTCATCTAAGGAACCCGACCGAGACTTTTGTACAGGATAGTAGGTTGCCAACGTCGACAGAGGGTATGTAGAGATGTTTTTTCATTTATTTTTTTCCATATCTACATTCCTTCACAAGTTATAAGGACTCTTTGGTTTCGTCAATTTACATATATAACAGCTATTCGATTTTTAAAGAATTTTCTGTATTTGTATATGTATTTGGAACCAGGCGTCAAAAGTTAACTTCTAAATATCTAGAACAGATGCTACATTCTAGAAATTACTAGTGTGCAGTGTTGTGTGTTCAGTGAAATATGTATTGTTCCTGTTATTTTGAATACTACAAAATCGCCAATTCAAAGGTAATATTAATATAGCATTTATAATATCCTTAATATGTGTATGTCAACGCAGTGTTCTGAGTCAGCTCCTGGTTTTTACGTCATGTACTATTTACTCGCGGACCTTAAAGATCAGTGATGGATTACATTGGAATTATAAGGATTATTCTGAGGGTTACTATATTTCAAAACACATACTTTTTTAAATAAATTCTCTTGGTCAAATTCACATATTTATTGAATTTGTCACACTTGGTACTGAAATATTTTCCCTTTCTAGCACACTGACTGTTATAGGTCATAAATACCTAACGGCTTAATATGCTTAATGATTTGTTTTTACTCTGCTTTCGAAAACATAAATTTAATAAAATGAACAGTAAGTATTTAAAAACAATTAATTATATAAAACAATCGGTGTGTTTAGACTTAGCAGTCAACTTTACAATCCAAACTTTTTTATCTCTTATCTAAAAGAGTTACAGGTCATTTGTAAATTTTCGAATATTTAGGTTTTCCTTAAGCAATTTAAAATGGGCCTTGCAATGATTTTTTTTATGACATTAGCCTACTGAATATTCTTTCCTAAATTGACCTAAATAAACCTAAAAAATCAAATGAAAGACACAACGGGAATATTAACAAGGGAACTGAAATTTGTTTCTGTACAAAGATGCCTCTGATAGGTGTATATTATAACTTTGGGTATAGTTAGTATTTTTTTCGAACATTTTTTTTTTACAATAAATGTATCTAGTGTTTTTTATGACTGTATGGCTTTTAAAGTCAATTTGTCGAAGTTAATATAACTACCGTGAAAAAAAATCATTTACGATTATGTTAGATTGTTGTCTGTTGTAGGTATATTATGAGTTCTGTTAAACATTGTATGGTCGCAATACACCAAGAACAATGTACGATATTACTTTTTCTTTGTTAAATTCGTCTATTTACAACTTAGACTTGATTAATTTTTCAGCTACATATATTGATCGCGCAGGTGCTGATATCACAATAAAATTGGCCTTACCAAACAAAAAATGTACTAAGGTTAAATAAGTTCGTGCGGAACAGGAATTAACTGTTTCATATAATCATTTATTTATCCCTCTCCGGCCCATCCCCTCGTCCAATCTCTCAATTGCCACGGCAATGAGGCATTTTGATGTTAAGCTGACTCCGGGCGAGAAGATCCGAAAAAGAAATGTCTGTAATTTTAATGAATAAATAAATTGTCACTACATTTTTTCGGTTTGCCATTTTTGCAGTCCCTAGGTCGAACCTTGCCGTCAGACAAGTTTTTTTTACATAGACATGACATGGCACTTTTCAACCATAGTTGCTTACTGACATATCTACCACAAAGCTCGTTCTAACTTATTTTCCTTCTTTTCCTTCACGTAATTTTTTAATTGTACAAGTTGGCGTGCCCTTATTCACAGAGATTATTTAATTAAACAATCTCTGAGCAGGAAGTTCAAAGTGCTGACCTTTCGGCCGAATTTTTATAATGTGCTCTCTCTCAAAACGAGTTGCTACTAGTTGAAATAAAAAAACTTTTAAATGTGACAAATATTTGATTGCTGAAATCATTATATTTATTATTAATGAATATCTACTTCTCCTAATACGTGGTGCAAAAGTAAATTCCTAGATTTTAACCGTTGATATTATGATTCAAAACCTCAATATTATTTCCGCGTGGTACAAACATGCAACAAATAATACTACACAAAAAGAATAATTTTGAATTGAACTCATTTCATTAAAATAATATATTACTTATATTCTAACTATTATCTAAATTTGTTTTATAAAATCATTTTAATTCATTGATATTGATGAATGACGGATATTTAATTAAAAAATATCTGATGTAGTCAGCACATTATTTTTCTAGTAATTTTCTTATCCGAGATCTGCATCTGGTACAAATTTATAATCAGAATTTGCAGGATGATCCAAAGTTTACCCTTCAATCTTTGAGAATCGATATGAAAATAACAGGAGTTTCCTATATGTATAAACTTATACCGATTTATATCTTTCATCATAAAATAAACGTTCTTGATTGGTTCTAATATGTGTTATAATGAACGAAGTTTTTGAATTTCTTTGATGATTGGATATAAGCCTGCATTTTCGTTTTGCTCCGTTATTGCCAGCAGTGCTGCCAACTAGTGGGAAAATTCCTTTTTCATGTGAAATTTACCTCAAAAAGGGTAAAAGGGACTTTTGCCCTTTTTCATATGAAATAATTAGTAAGTTGAGAGTATTTGTGCATTGACTTTTTTTGCACAAGTAGTATTTATACTTAACAAACTTTAGCAGATAAAATAACTTCTCCCCTCTTGTTACTTGTTTGGTACTTTTATTTTTGTACATTGGCAATATTTGCACTTGTGACATTCTGTTTATGTTCTGCCAATTTTTAACGACACCAAAAGACGATAAAAATGTCAAGTTCCTCTATTAGTGATAACAGTACCAGTGATACAATCTGAATTTTGGATTAAAGAGGTGTGCAGCATTTAATATGCCAATAAGGAAACATAACAATGCTGATATCTACTGACAAAATTGAAAATCAATTATAGTTTTCTATCCATTGTTTTAAGGATATTTGCGATGGTTGTCAATAAGAAAATTTAGCATCAGCGTATTCTGATTTACCCGAAAATATCATTAGTTTATTTTATTATTTATTCTCAAAATGCTCCGAGCACAACTCAGCATACTCCGAAATTGATTATCAAGACTCTTGAATTTTAAAATTTCGTAACTGTTAAACAAACACAATTTTTTATTCATTTATTCATTATAAAAATAACTTTAACTGTTATAAAAACAAAACAAGGTATTGAACCGTAACATAAAAAACATAAAATAAACGGTTGATTCAAACACAAAATATAAAAATAATAATTTCAATGTCAGTGGAACGACATTGTTTAAAAATAGTTTTTAACCATAGGAGAATTTTAGTTAAAAAACCTAACCGGTTTGACAATCTAATTTTAGAGGATCATCCAAAGTAACGCTTGGTTGTGGAAGTTCATTCTCTGGGCCTTATTCTAGGCCACTAAAACTTTCGGAACCCACACCTGAGTCAGTGTCATGAAGTGTAATGTTGTCAGTATCGCCACTATCACTGTCATCCGATTCATCGGAGAAGTCTCTAGCTTTGTTCGTGAGACTATTTATTGTGATAGTTTCACGACAATGGAGATACGATTATTACGAGAGTTCTGCGTTAAAAAACGTTTTGATTGAACAAGCACATCTTTACAACAATGTGCGCATGCTTTTGACAGTTTCAAACGGTTGGAAACTGCCCTACGAAAAAAACCTATATAATATTTTCTTGTTTTTGTTTACTTTATCAACACGTGTTATTTTATTAGTGCCAGTCAGATATATTTATACTATTGTATTCTATGGTCCCTTGCCATTTCTATTTCTTGCGTTTTTTCCTAGGGAACATTCCCTATCTCAGGGATCGTTCGCGCATGAACGAGAACGTTCCCCGGTCATGAAAGAGAACGTTCCCTCCTTCGCACCACTAACCAATAGTGCGTCTGGCCTTATTAGAAAACTTTGGAAAATAATTTTTTTATGGAAATGGTTTAGCATATATCAAAAATATTTTGAAATATATAGGGTGACTGGCTACAGCGGAGCATTTTCGAGGTAATTTATTTTTAAATTTTTGAATTCAGCGTAAAATTTACCTTTCCGACGACTTCCAGATTTTTGGTTTTTGATGTGGCATATTACCGAGTTAATCGAAAATTCTGGTCGGAAGAAGGTTTAACTAATTAATTCGCTGTATGTGTATTACTATTAATTAAGATTTATTTTGCAGTTACGTAGCTAAGGGATGTACTATACAACTACCAAATATTGATTATTATTATACAGGGTGTTTTTTACACATATCAAAGTGAATTTTCTAATTTTTTTTTAATGTAACACCCTGTACTATATTGTATTTAGGAATAGGCACGTTAATTCTCTACAATTTTTGTGAATAATATCCTATACCTAAAATTGATGTTTCCAGAGATAACTTTACTTTTCCATTGAAAACCATTAAATTATTATACTTTTCATTTCTAACTGATCTAGTCGCCATGATTTTGACGTAAGGAGAGAATAATTGGCAGTTACCTTACCGACGTTTAAATAATAACTATTGTGACAAAGCATTTCAGTATTTACACCTATTTTAAGTTATAAATTAGGTGGTTTCAAATTCGCACTTTTCAATAATTAATTTTTCGAGAGAAGAATTGGTCGTATGTCGTATCTCCAAAGCAAATAATGTTTGGGCTCCTGTTTATATGAACTCTTTCTTTAAATTGGCTAAGGAATAATAATAATAATAATAAATTGCCTTTATTTTTATATCTGGAGTACATAAAAACAGTAAATTATTATAATGCAGGTTGGCGCCATTCGGCAAATGCCGCTCTACCATGTAACCAACCTTATACTAACAAGATAACAGACGTGAAAATTATTATGTATTTACAAAACAATAAAAAAAAGAAGGGAAAGAAAAATAATAGTAATACCTATACTAAATCTTATAAGCGATTAGATAGTAGCCAGTTTTTGATTTGTTTTCGGAATGTAGTTATATTCAAAGCGTTTTTAATATTTGTGGGAATTCTATTGTATATTTGTGTGGCATTATATGTGAAACATCTTTCGAATTGAGCCGTTGTATGTTTAGGCACCGTATACAAATCGCGATTACGTGTCGGACGCTCGTGAACATCACTACCTCTTATTAGCTTATTAAAAAAGTAAGTGGGTAACTGAACACTTCCAATTTTAAAGGTCAGACAGGACATGTGATATACAAATCTCTCCTCCAAATTAAGCCATTTGATTTGTGAATAAGTGGAAGTCAGGTGATCAAACTTTCGTAGGTTATGAGAATATCTTAAACAACTATTCTGTATTTTTTGTAGTGTTTTTGTCTTTTAATGTAAGAGCCGGCCAGTACACCACGTCGCAATAAGCAAGGCGAGACAAAATAAGGAAATCGCAGAGCAACAATTTCGTATCACTTTTCAAAAGTTCCTTGTGCATATAAAGTATTTTAAGTTTGCTAAATGATTTTTGCACAAGATTACAAACATGACTACTGAATCTAAGATTCGTATCCAAATATAAACCTAAATTTTTGCACTGGCTAACTGGTTTTAAAGACTGGTCATTTATTTTTATTACAAAATCTGGATGTTCCATTAAATTATTACAATTTTTTCCAAAAATCAAAATTTCGGTCTTTGACTCATTTAAAATTAGATTATGGGAATTGGCAACATGAATCATTACTTCATCATTATTAATATGGCAAGCTGCAATAGCTCTATCCTCCTGTATAAAAGAAAAGTATAACTGCGTCTCATCCGCGTATTGGTGAATTTTACAGTGATTTAAGTACGAATAGAAATCCGCAGTGTAGATAGAGAAAAAAATAGGGCTAAGTATACTACCCTGAGGGACTCCCTGTTTAATAAACTGATACGACGAAGCTGAATTATACAGGGTGACTCATTGTCTACGGTTCGTTAGATAGTTAGTGAAAAATAAAATTGCACTGTCGCCAAGTTCGAAATATTTTAATTTCTTTAATAAGATAGTGTGATCTAAGGTATCAAAAGCTTTGCTAAAATTAAGTAATATCAAACAAGTATTTAGGTCTTTATCATTGGCTCTAAAAATGTCATCTGTAACATGAAGCAAAGAAACCTGACTGGTATTGGGGTAGTATATAATTTCTTTTCAGATGATCATTCAATTGTTCACGTATGATTGTTTCTAACACTTTAGATAAAGTTGGTAATATGCTAATAGGGCGGTAATCAGAGAGAGCTAGAGGATTATTTTTCTTTGGAATTGGAACAACGTGAGAGTATTTCCAGGCCATAGGAAAAGTTCCAGTAATCAGACAAGTGTTTATAATATAAGTAAAATAATCAGATAAATAAGGGAATATGTATAACAACATTTTTTGATTTATTTCATCAGGGCCCTTCGCTTGGGTTTTAATCCCATAAATAATTTTTTCTACCTTCTCTGTTGTAACAGCAGTGAAGTTAAGCCTATTTTTTAGATTAGGGAATTCGTGATTATACCTCTCTATGATTAAATCAGTATTGACATTATTTGTAGGTTGAGGTAAATTAGTAGTTAAGAAGTCACTAAACAAATAAGGATCAATACTAGTTACATTATTATTGCTATCAATAACATTTAAAAATTGTAATGTTTTCCAAAAGGTTTTTGGGTCGGTTTTAAATTTATATTCCAAAAATGCTTTCTTTTCAGCTCGAACTGATCGATTTACTAAATTACGTATCTCCTTATATTCATTATGAGACGCGACAGTTTTTAATTTTTTATATTTTGAAAAGGCTTTATTTTTAAGTTTAATCATGAATTTAATATTCGGCGTAAGTCAGGGTGCAGGCTTCTTGGTAACTTTTACGGTTTACAAGAGAGCATGTATATCAAAAATTATTACTTATACGTTATAATTAAAAAATTCTAACATTTTATCAACATTGCGGAAAGAGTACAAAGAACCCCAGTTTATTAATGTCATCAAATCATTAATAAATGAATCATAATTGAAGTTAGAATAATCTCTATATGTAACGAATTTAGGAGCTCGTTTAGGTTTTACAATTTTTAAATCACATTTTACTAAAGAATGATCAGACACTTGTCCCATATCGATGACATGGGTTTCACTAACCACACTGTAGTCAGAAATAATTAATAAATCAATAAGAGTGTTAGAGTTACCGACATTACGTGTAGGTTTGGTAACGAGCTGATTTAAACCATATTTTTCCAATAGATTAAACATTTTACCAACGCTTATATTATTTTTATCTAGTAAACAGGTCGCCACCGTACGTAGTCAAATTCTGGAATAAAGTTAACTAAAATATTTTCTAAGTATTCTAAGCAGGTGGTGATATTTGACATCGAATACCATTCTGAAATATTTTATGTACTTAAGTTACACCCTGTGTATGTCAATAATACTCGATATGTAATTTATCTTTTATCTTAAAAACGTTTTACGTTGCATCCCTTCTTTCAAGAGTTACCTGTTAAATAGAGTCAATGAATGCAATTGTTAAAAACGGATTATCCCCTCCTACTACAGAATAGTCGAAACGTTTTCAAAATCGTCGCATGAGAAGTACATGGTTCCAAGTAACAATTTACTGTTTTTATAGGAGAACGAATTTAAGATTATATTCTCTAGAAGTCACTTTGGTATATATTTGGTTATATGTGGAACGAATTAAAACTATTTTTAATCATCTCCAGATGATGCCAACTTAGTTGGTGAAACGCGCGTTGAGTGCAGTGTATAGTGTTTTGATGTTTCGTGGAAAACTACGTCAGTGTTAAATTCAAATTTAGCGTTGAAATGATCTAGTGCATTTTCTAGATTTCTAGTAACTTTCCCTATGCAAATGTGACTTTCATTCACTCCTAGTTTTAAGAACAAAGTATAGTATCTATGCCTGTCTGTGTGTAGCTGGATTTAAACAACATAACAATCTTGTTTTTTATTACAGATACAATTGAACACGTTACAACAAGATGCAGAGGAAGACAGTGCCCCACAGCCGCTCTTATCTTCTACGCCATTAAGTAAAAAAAGAAAAGTAGTGCCTGACTCCAGTTCTGCATCTTTATCATCTTTTGTTCTACGTACTAAAGAAGAAATAGATAAACAAATTGCTAGAGCTATTTATGCGACAAACAGCAGTTTCATGTGTGTTGAACAACCTGAAGTAAAAAAGGTAATAACGCTTTTACGACCTGGATATGTACCACCATCTCGACATGATGTGTCCAACAGACTGCTCGATGAAGTGTATAACGAGGAAAAAAGTAAATGTTTTAAAGATTTATCAGGAAGTTCAGTTTGTCGTCATTGGATGGATGGTCCAACATACACAATGAACCAATAATATGTGCAACTGTAACTACGGAAATGGGTCTTCCTTTTTAGTAGACACGACACGGTTTACACATTTAAATCCATTTGTTTTATTCTTTCGGCAATTTTGTTTCCGTCCAAGCCAATTCTGGCCGAATCAATGTGGCCCAAGCTTAACAGAGAATACAGACGGAGGTTATCAATACTTTACTGTATACATTTTAAATAAAATGTTTACAAAAGCTCAAAGAGAAACAGAAATCATCTTTTACTTCCTCACCCCTCAAAGTGAGGACGTTATGTATTCGTGAAAAAAATTTTGAAAATTTTTATTGCATTTCTGGTCGAATCTCGACGAATTATGACGATACACAAAATTTCAGACAGAAACAATTTTCTGTCTGTGTGTGTGTCTGTCTGTCTGTCTGGTTCGCGATAGCAGCTACAGTTTTTGAGATAAACCATTCAAATTTGGTACACACATTCTAGAGGTTAAGGAAGAGACTGAGTTCGTTGATGAGCAAAATCGGTCTCAATTTTTGAAACGTCAAAAAATGTGACTTTTTTTTGAAACGTCATTGTTACTTTTTTGAAACGTCAAATTGCGACTTTTTTGAAACGTCAAAGTGACTTTTTTGAAACGTCAAAGTGACTTTTTTGAAACGTCAAAATATGACTTTTTTGAAACGTCAAAATGTGACTTATTTGAAACGTCAAAATGTGACTTTTTTTGAAACGTAAAAAAATGTGATTTTTTTGAAACGTCAAAAATTATTTTTTTTATAAGCTCCACCACACTCGAGTTTTACTATGGTGAGGAAGTTCTGATCCCCAAGTAATTGGCAGCGGTTTTTATTTTTAATTTGAAGGCCTTTCTGAGTTATATCACCATTATTTGCTGCCCAGAACATACAATTAAATTTATAACACACTTTTTCGTTATACTCTGTCTGTGTGCTTATTTATACAGGCAGTTTGCGACGCCCCCGTGTAGTTATTACAACCAATTTTATATTGACAATCCACTGAATAGTAATCTTGGCATGGAGAAGGTCACATTAATAATAATTAATTGTTATAGGCACTGCATCTGCCCTGAATTTACAATATTCTCCAAAGACAATGTGACTAATATTCATAATTGAAAAGTATGAGTGTTAGTCAGTAATTTAATTTTCATTAATAAATCGCCAGATCCATGGTGGCTACCACACATATGCCGTTGACAAGACAAATTCTGTCTTTGAAGTTAATTCGAAATAATTGCAAATAAGATTTGATTTGTTCTTATAAAACAATCCAATTCACCTTAATTTGAATATAACATATTTTTTTATGTTTATTATCCCTCCACGCGCTTATGTCGGTATTAACAAAACCAGGGCCGCGCCAATATTTTTTTATCGCTCGCACCCAGCCAAAAACTCCTTGTGCGGCCCTGAACAAAACTTTTGGGTAAATAATTTTTGTCTAGGAATCTTCCAGAATAGGCTATTTGACTCTTATTTTTAAATTGTCTTAAAATGTTCATATCGTAATATTAGCCCACAGGAATTATTTCGCTTAAATGAAATCGCTTTATAGGAATAGGATTCAAAATTTCAAACATATAAATTAGTGCGAAAACACTATCCACTGTGACGACGTCATTCTTGTAGTAAACAAACAAGGGCAAGTAACGATCGGTATCGGTTTTTTTTTATTTTTCATATAAAATAATGAGTTTCCATTGTTATACGTGGTGTTCGGTGCCGAACTGCAAGAGTACAAATGTAAAGACACCACAAAAGTTGTTTATAAAACTGCCAGATGATGTTAAAATGAGAAAGATTTGGTTACAACTTGCCAGGAGAGATCCAAAATTATTATCGAGTAAAAGTATACTGTATTTGTGTGAGGATCGATTTCATGTAAGTACTATTTTGTCTTATTTCAGTAGCTTTGAACTTTACAGCTAATGCAAACAAGTGAAGTCTTTCACATAACTGTCATGTTTGTAATTTTGAGGTTATGTTGAAGATTGCGAATAAATAATGTTCTAATTAACTACATTATCAGGGTTCCCACCAACATTAGAATTTTGAATTCCCTGACTTTCCAGGACCAAAATCTTAATTTTCCAGGACCAAAATATGAATATTTATCACATTTTAATAAAACCTCTATACAAGTAGATTAGATGTACCTACTTATCAAAATTTGTTTCAGATCAGCATGGAAAAAATATGAGACTCTTAAAGTAACTTTTATCGTTATATTGTTTATAAGAATTTATTTTAAATATTGGAGTTAAAATTCTACCTATATTTTTAAAAAAATACACGGAAATTCATCTAGCTATATTAATAAGATATGGCAAAAAACGTAAAATTAAGACTCAAACATTACCTACCTTACCTGAACACAATATTATATAGGTATCTAATATAAAAAAATATTAAACATAAATATATTTTACTATTATTTCTGCTCTGACAATTATTGAAAATATTATTTTGGGTATTTAGCAAATAACTTTCATACAAATTATTTAGTATTGAATATAATACTGTGGATCTATTCTGATCAACCTAGTATAGTAAAAAAAGTAAATAAATGACATCATCATAAATAAAGAATTAATTCTTTATTTATATTTCTATTATTTAATAATTTATTTTTATCAGGAAATTGCGTGTTCTATCACATAATAAAGTGCTCTCTAGGTAAGGCTAGAGATCTGCTATAAGATATTTTTTCGAAATTGACAGGATTCAGAGTGATGTCATTTATTTACTTTGTTACTATACTAGCTTGATTAGAACATATCAACGGTATTGTATTCAGTACTAGATATTTCCATGAAAGTTATCAGCTAAATACTCAAAATAATATTTTCAATAAGTGCATATAAATCTTCTATCCAGAGTAATTTTAGATTCAAAGCAATTCAGATATTATTCTTTAATGTTTCTATTCTAGCTTCAATTTCTTTAACTTCACTATTTAAAATTATACCAATTTTCTGTTTTTGTAACTAGGTATAGCTCTTTAATTTCAGTTTCCAATTTTCTTTTCTGAGCAATTTTCTTCATTTCCAAATTTTGTTGTTTTTTTTATCCTCAAGAGCTTCCTTGTATTTCTTATTTGAATGTCTACAGTAAGTCATCATTTTATTATCAATTACAACTTCCGAAGCTCCTCCACATAGTAAGATGTTGTCATACACTAACCGTTGTGCGATTATTGATTTTTTCTTGTAAGTTTTCCACTAGCAACTGTTTATTAATTGAAAAACCACTCTCGACGAAAGCATTTCCATGAGAAAATATTAAAATTAGTTGTATCACACTATAAAGATCTTTGAATTTTGTTTCATTTTTGAGTTTAGTACTATAAAATGTATCAAGTCTTTCATTATTTTATAATCTTTAAAATTTCCCATTCTGACAAACTGTTTAAATTGGTTTTTAGCATTTTCAGCTACTTGAGAACAGATAATATTTTTGCTATAAAAAGTCTCTAATACTGTATCCATTCTACTTTCAGCCACATTCGATTTAGTTTCAATAATACTGGGGTCAAGGCATGATATTCCTTTAACCATTTCATATTTCAGTCCCCCTCTTTCTATAATTTTTAAAACAGTAGCTTTAAGAAAATGTTGACATTCTTTCAAAAAAATGTATTTTTCTTTTTCAGTAACTTTAGATTTATTAAGGAATTTTTTCGTTGCAAATCCTATATGTAGTTCCTTTATTGGAAGAAATATGGACATGTTTTTCATATCAATTTTGGCAATTTTATTCAAATTATTGGGAATATCCTTCGTTTATAAATTTTTGTAGTAAATTCACCAACAAAATACTCAGCTCTGAGTATATAAAAGGAGCCAAAGGTGCATCACTTTGAAATTTGATTAAAAATGGTTCAAGAGTTGATGCAACCATATCAAAAAAAGCAATTTTTGCAGGTAGTAAAGGATCACTTAAACCTTTTATCACATTTTGGGCTGAGGTTGAGTGTGGTAATTTTACAGATGGGTCATTCACATATTTTTTTATATTATCAAAAATATCTAAAGCTCTATTTGCTGCTTCTGACCCCTCAACCCAACGTGTTTGACAAAATTTTAAAGGAAAACGTGTTGTTTTAGTTATACCTAAAATTAAATGCACTGTATAAAACAATTACAAAATTATAATAAAATCAAACCTTCAAAATCGGACCTTCTGGTTGGTGCATCTTTGAATATCCAATAAATTCCTGACAGAAAACTATTTACAGCCCAACCATTGGCTTTGTGTCCAGATTGAAGAGAGCCATGCACAACGTGTAAACCACATGACCCAAGATCAATCAATGACGAATTATTTCCTAAATATTCCTTAATCAATCTATAGAACTTCCAATTGACATTAGGCCCGTCCAATGAAATTTGAAGTATTCTATTACAGTTCACTCCCGATATCTCAATTCCATTTAAAAAATGTTTCAATAAATTTTCAGCACTAGGCCTTCCATTTAAAAAAACAGACGTGAGATATCTTGTTTCTACTATTTCTTTAATCACTGAAGTATCTAATACATACTGCCCTTTTTGCGAAGTTTTGTTGAGAGATTCGTCAAAACAGATTACTAAATGTGACAAATCTTTTAAATGTATTTGAAATTTATCAAAAAAATATTCGGCTAAGCCAAATTTATATAAATATTAGGCTTTCGTTGATCCCAATTTCATATTTTTGGCTATTTCAGAATCAGTAAACATTTTGTGGAACAAAGGTATACTATCTTGTTTTATTAACACTGTTCATTGAAAAATGAGTTTCAATCATATGTAATGTCCATAAAATTTCAGCTTTCAGTATTGCCGGGTTAAAAGTGAAAAAAGATTGTTCTTCCTTATCCTTATTCGCAGATGGAGACGACAAGTGATTTAAATTAGAGGTACTTCCGTTGTTATTATTATTTTCTTTTAAAACGTTTGAACCAGATGACGTCAACATAGTTTCAATTTGTTTTTTTTTTTAAACGGTGTTTTTGTGAATACAAACCAATAATTTCTGATTTCTTATTCGATAAATTATCATATTCACATAATTTAATAATTAATTTTTCATAGAGTCAAACACCCTATTCATTCTGTGGCCAAAAATAAAAAATTTTAGTACCTACTTGTTTTGTTGGTTGATTAAGTTAAGTACATATTTTATTTCCCTTAGAAAATCACTTCACATTAGTAGAACTTTATCTCTAGTTATTATTAATATTGTTACGCCTACTGACTCCAAGAATCCTAAAATGTGACCAGAGATGGCGTTACCGGTACTAAAACTAAATTAAATAACCAAATACTCATCCTCAACAAAATTCTAAGTGCACTTAAAGAAAAATAAAATGGTTCTCAAATAAATAGGAAGAAATTATGGAAAATTCAATGCAAGGAATGGATTTTAGCTGGGAAAAAACAAAAAATCAATTTTAATCGAGAAAGATGTAATTACATAAGTATGTATTAATCGGTTCTACTATAACTTTCTGATAAAAAAATAATATAATGGGCAATGGATTTAGTACTCAGTTGAGTGGATAAAGAATTTTGGTAGTAGTTCATACTGCTTTGCTTTCTTCCATCTCGATACTTTTCTTCGCAGTACTGGGACCACAATTGGAACATATTCCAGAATTGGTTTGCACATTGATTTAGTAAATATTTGATGCAGATGATATATCAATTCTTTGATTTTTTGAAGATTAATGTTTTATAATGTTTGGCTCTTGTCACTATTTTTTTTTTATGTTTGTATTTTTGAAATTAAGTTTGTGGTCTAGATATATTCCTAAATATTTTACAGATACTTTGAGATGAACTATCTCGTTCGCCATGTTATCTATCGACTTATGGCGATTAAAAATGAGCAATTGTGCTTTTGTTGGATTAGTTTGCCTTTACAGCTCAAACCATATGTTGGTTTTATGTATTAGATGTTGTAGTTTTTCCGGCGTTTTTTACAATGTAATATTATGTTATATTAGGGCTGTGTCATCTGCAAACTGTGACATATTATTATGTAAGATTGTTGATTAAATTCTGTGGTTAGGTGGCTATAGATATCATAACAATAAACATTGGTAAAGTAACACTGTCAAGTGAGACCTGGGGAACCCCTTGCTTGGTAAAGTTAAGAAATTAACTATTATAACTTTAAATTTTATGAATGAAAATGAAAAATAAATAATTATACTGGAACACAATATTAAATGATAATATCGAATTCATAATTGCCAAACGATATTAAATTACTTATATCAATGTTATAACATATCTGAGATGACACTACATGGTATTACAACACTATTTTAAACTCGATTTTATAGACACGACGTGAGAACTACACCACATAAATCTCACTTACCCCCTTGGTAATATTAGTTCTTTAAATAATTATAAAATAATCATATGATTATATCGAGGATTACAGACAAGGTGTTTAAAAAAAAACGCCAAATTTTAAACTCGATTTTAAAACATGATTTCTTGGAGAAAAATAAGTTGAAACTTCATAGGTACATTTGTGTCCTAAACGACTTCATTTATAATAAGACACAGGGTGTCGAAATTTAAAAAAAAAAATCGAATATTTCTACACTCAAAATTTTTTTACCTTAAATTTTTGAGATTCTTTCAAGGATTTGAGTTTAGTTCTAGCATATTTAATTTCTTTGTAAATTATCTATCTTATAAACAAAGTCGCTTAGGACATAAGTAATAAGTATGTAGTTTTCGATTTATTTTTCACTAAAAAACCATGCTTTAAAGTTTGGCGGATACTTTTTGAAACACCCTGTACATATTATATATATTATACAGAAACGCTTGTTGTGAAGTTAAATTTGATCGTGTACCTATAACAAAAATCAAGATGTAAATTTGACCTAAAATTACAAACCAAAATACTATTAAGTTAGTAGTAAACATTAACCTCTGTACTTCTTAAGTTACTCGCAATGTAAATATTCTGGTAATGAATTTTATTTCGCTGTCCCTAAATTAGTAATAACACTCGTAATAACATTATTTCTTACACTACTTCTACATTAATGATACAATACCTCCTACAATACGAATCTCAATAAAGATATACCTACATTGTAACATACACCGAGTTCACACCAGGTGTATATAGCTCCATATATAGATAAAACAAACTTTTCTTGTATACATGCCCATTTGAGATCCATAAAATTTTTTACAAAAAAACAAAAAATAGGACTCATTTGACGATGTTTACATTGTCACACTGTTTAATCAAAACCCCGATAAAAATGCATTATTGTGTACCCTTTTCTAACTAGTAAACCCATCCTTACTTAATTTTGGTGCACTGAATAATAAGTGTGGGAAATTCAAATTCTTCTGACTGGCAGTTTTTTGGCTTTATACACATGATGTAATTTTAGGAAAAATACAAAGAATGATGTGGGAAATGTTTGTGTACGATGAAAACAGATTTTTTTGCTTTATTAAAAGCAAGTTTTTTTTTTTAGACACATCAAAAACAAAACTGTTTATATTTATAAGTGTAAGAAATTATTTAGTACATTTATAAACTTACACATATTTGAAACAAAAAATTTGAGGTTAACTGTTATATAAAATAATCATTTGCCAAGTCCTCTGCTTTAAATGGTGCTGTATCTTTATGTCAAATCAAGTGTATACTTTGCTGTAGGAAGTAGTATTCTGTTGTACATATTTTCAGTCTTAAAAGGAAAGTAAGTATATATGAAACTTACCTATTTCCAAAGTTTGATCTCCAAAAGTCAGCGGCATCTGATTTTGTAATCCGAAATAAGTCTCCCGCAAACACACCATTAGGGAATAAAGCTTTAAGTTCACTCAACATATGACTAAATACTAAACTAAGCTTGGTTAAGTTTCTTCTGTAATGTGAATTTTCATCGAACATCTTTTCTTTACCCTCCTTGAATAATTTAATAGCCTGTTTACATTTTCGCATTAAGTTAATTATAAATATGTTAAAATGTTCAATAGAATGTAATGCCGCCATATTATCCTCATATTTTGAATAAATAAGTCTTAATCTCTGATAAGTGTCCGGCAGAATATCTAAAATAAAAGGGGGCGAATTTTTTAAATTCATTTTTTGATGTTGACATAATTTCACAACTTTGTCCATTAACTTCCATGTTTTATCTAAAGTCCTTTTGTCTGTGGCGTATTTTGGATGAGTAACTACATCCGAAAATGCACCCTGTAACTTTGAAAATATTGTAGATAAATTTTTATGTTGGACAGGACGATTTCGGCCTGCCATTTTGATGTGCGTTTCTGATTTGTATTAACATAAACTAATCTCACTATGGAACACAACGTTTTATTAAAACCATTTTACTTCACATCATATTATTTAACAACACTTAATTTAATTGTCCCTGGAATAAACATCAACGATAGACAAAATTGTTGGATCCACGGTTGTCATTTTCTAGCACTGATCCGAAGTTTGATAGGTTAAGAAGACGCGCTTACAGAGCCGAATTGCCTTTAATATTAAATATAACGGTACATTTGAAATATGATCTTAAAATGTGAATGTTACAATATAATCCCACAAAAAAACATTAAGAAAATAGTAACAAACCATCAATATTTAAATAAGAAATAAATAAGTTAGTTAAATGGTAACAAATATTCAATACATTTAATTACGTTTCCTGGCAGAAATTTTATTTATTACGGTTTGGTACTGTCCTGACCTGTAGAAAATATATAAATTAGATAACTTCGGATCGTCAAGAATCCAACTGCTTAACAAGAAATTTACCAAACCATTAAATATATAAATAGTTATTTCTCTAAATAAAGTTTAGGAATTACTATTCATTTTATTATATTTTAGCATTAGTTTCACATAATCGTGGAAACGAAATATATTAGAAATTTAATTATGATATTCTAACCATCATTATACTATTTACAATACAGAAGCATTGTATATAGAGTTGCCTGCTAGTGGTTTCTAAATACTTCAATATCAAAAGAATACTCTTCAATGGCGTACCTACCCACTGCTTCATTTCAAAGGTGTCCGTACATTTGTTTAAAATATGTTGACGAAAATATCAACAAAACATTTACACTAAAATTCGTTTCACTGAGGCTCTAATATTTGCTTTATTATAACTGCTGTGGATGCTTATTATAAATGCTTTTTTCTCATAAAAAAGAGAAACACTAATTATTATGTTTATTGTTATAAAATGGGCAAGAAAAAACTTTGTAAACTAAACCAACCTTCAAAATAAAAAAAATAATAAATCAACCTTTATTGAATTTACATTTCCATAAGATGATGTACCTATACATACATATACAGAGTGTCCCAATCAAAAGTAGGCACCCTGGATAACTTTGGAGATAAATATTTTTTGAAAAATTGGTGAAACACATCAACCTTGTTTCCAAGAGGAACATATTTTAATGTAATACTTGTATACCTATCATCATCCCTCTACCCTACACGGCCATCCCCTCAAAAAATTCAAATGGCAAAGGGTGTCGAGTGATACATCTTTTGAAAGATTTTTCAATTCTCTACATAACTGTGTATTCTTTTAAACTTTTATCGATTCGTTCCTGAGAAATAATTTCATTATTTTAGGTTCAGGAAATAAAAATAAAAGAAGCAGTTTAAATTATCGTATGTATTGTTCAATATGACCCCCACCGACTTTCATAAATAGTATAATCTGTCTTAAAATTCTGTACGAACATTTCTGAACACATCTGGAGTCAATAAACGGCATTCTCGAACAATTCTTTCACGTAACTCTTCCAGAGATGCGGGTTTTGTTGCAAATACCCTCGATTTCAAATGTTCTCATAGAAAGAAATCCAAGGGAGTTAAATCGGGTGACCCAGCGGACCATACATAGCAAAATGTGGGGTGCCCCATCCTGTTGAAAAAAACAGAGAGCAAACTCTTTTTTCAACAGGATGGGACACCCCTACATTTTGCGATAGCAGTCCGTCAATTTTTGGATAATCGGTTTCCTGAGCGATGGATTGGAAGAAGAGGTCCTGTGGAGTGGCCCGCTAGGTCACCCTTAGGAACGAATCGATAAAAGTTTAAAAAAATACATAGTTAGGTAGAGAATTGAAAGATCTTTCGAAAGATGTATCACTCGACCCCCTTTGACATTTGAATTTTTTGAGGGGGGTGGCCGTGTAGGGTAGAGGGATGATGATAGGTATACAAGTATTACATTAAAATATGTCCCCCTTGGAGACAAGGTCGACGTGTTTCACCAATTTTTCAAAAAAGTTTTTATCTCCAAAGTTATTCAGTGCCTACTTTTGGTTGGAACACCCTGTATAATCTTTATTCTTTATTCGGTTAAAGCTTTATTAATATTTAATGAATGGATACGTTTATAGAAAAACTTTTAAAATATGAAAATTGCAGGAAATATTGTCAATAAATAACGATTTCTCTTCTCATATTTTTAAGAATAAGAATCTTTAACTTATTGGAATAATGACTTTAATTTTTTCTCAGAGTTGAATTTACATTCTTTTTATTTTAGAGATAAATGCACATATTATATAAATTTAAGTCGTTTTATTTCATTTAAAATATTCTAAATTTGTAATATGTAGCTGGCGCTATAAGATTGTAACTTTCTTCTTAAAGAGTCAAAATAGTAAATACCTAATTTTATTGACTTTATTTGTTTTAAGTCGTTTATGCGTTTACCTATTCACAACTGTCGAGGAGAATTAATAAATTATATTTATGGCTTTGACACTTTAAGAAGAACATTGCAATCTTACAGCGGGCCCGACTATAGTATACTTAATCTAGAATTTACTCAAACTTCATGTGGTTATAGTATATACAAGCCACTTATTGGGTTGTGTTTTTTTTTGTTGACAGCAATCAGCTGCTTATTCATCTTATCGCAAACTAAAAAAAAAAATCACAAACTTTTAATGATTGATTTCATTTTTGACTAGAAATAACATAATGCTTATATTTCTCGTGATAGGTATCCCATGAATATTGTAGCAACACAAATTACAACATCCCTGTTAACCAAATCATGTATTTATTATAAAATCATTAGATAATACACTTTCTCCAGTAAGCAGAGATCTTGACCGCTCTGGCGTTTACGCCACCCCGGACAAAAAACAAATTGCCGCCCCTTTAAAGTTATTTTTTCTTAATACAAAATGGTTTTAATTTGCAATAAAAACGTATATTTAAAAAGAAATAAGTATTAAAACTTAACATTTGGTACAAAACAGTATAAATTAAAAGAAAATAGAGTTGCAGTACCTATAGATACCTAGTTGTTATATTTCAAAAATATTTACTTAGTTTTATTTAGATTTAGATTTTTTCTCACATACCTAAAACCCAAATAGAAAACAAAAGGTAGATACATAGAACCACAGTAATACATTGTTTGTTTGAGTTATAATCAGATGAATATTTTTTCTCACTTTTAATTCTGCAAATTTTTTTATTAACTCTTTTAAGTTTATTTGATCAGCTAAATCATGTTCAATTGCTAAAACAGCCAAGCCGTTTAGTCGATTTTGCGTAGTAGTTGAGCGTAAAAAGGTTTTGATTAATTTTAATTTGGAAAAACTTCTTTTTCCACTTGCTACTGATATTGGAATAGTCAGTAGTATTCTTAAGGCAATACTAAAATTTGAGCAAAATATAGCATTGTAATTATTTTAAAAACATCACTTGGACTTTCTTTTTTGCCCAAAAGTGCACAAACTGCAGACATTTTCTCTACTAATTCTAGACCGTTAATGTCAGCTGATTCACCATCAGACAAAATATTTTCCAAATCTTTGCAAATCTTTATCAGTGTCTCTTTAAACATGATTTTCTCATCATATATATTATATAGAGATTGGAAATGGTTACTAGGGTGAATCAGTTGTTCAAATCAACTATCTAGTACGTTTAATGCTTGATCAATAGTATAGAAGAAAAATTCTATTTTGTATTTTTCTTTAGGATCTTCGATTGGTTCTTCCCTTACCTCATATGAAAAGTTGGCTTTTTTCTTCTTACGCGGTGTCGCGGCGTTGTTGATTCAAAATTGGCTTCAATGTTAATTTCATCAGCCAATTCTCTTGCGTCAACAATAATTTCATTGAAAAACTTATCTGATCGAAGATTTTTAAAGAAATTTTTACAGTTCTCTAGAAGATCAAGTGCTTTTTCAAATCAAAATCTTTTGTTTGCATAAGCTTGCTTATGGGATTAATACAGTTTAAAATTTTATACGATATGACTATTGAACATAAAAATTTAAATTGTTTAATGCAACTTAGCAAACCCGCAGCTTCGTCTCTTATTGAGATATCGATGGTTTTCATAAATGCTTAGCAAAGCGTCGTATATTTCACCAAGTTGAAATCTTAAGGGCGTTAAAGTTTCTATCCTGCTTTCCCATCGAGTGTCACTCAAAGGTTCTAATGTTAATCCTTGGACATGTTTTAAAAATATTGCTCATCGAAAAGTTGAAGAAGAAAAAAATAAATATATTTTTTGAACCATATTAACAAAATTGGCTGCTTCCAAGGATGCCTTTGCCATATCATTTACCACTAGATTGAGCGAGTGGCTACTATACGGAACGTAGAATGCTCGTGGATTTAAATTCCTAATTCTAGATTACACTCCTGCATTGTTTCCCTTCATGTTAGCCCCGTTATCATATTCCCTGCCCTCTTATAACTTGCACATTAAGTCCCATTTCATGAAACTCTTCAATTATAATTTCATATAGTTGTCTTCCTATAGATCTTTCCACAGGTAAGAATCCTAAAAAACTTTCGTAGATTTTTATTTCAACATCGTTTGAATCAGAATCAAACTTATTGATGTAAACATATCAGATTATCAGGGTCATTTGCTCCACCTTACTAACATCAGGAGTGCAATCTAATATTATGGAATAGTATTTTGCTTTTTTTATGTCAGCAATAACATGCGATTTTACACTTTCGTGAAGCAAGTTTATTATCTCGTTTTGAATGTTTTTCCAAGATAGTGAACTTTGGTTTCCTCTTTTTTAAGCACTCTACGCACGTGTTCCTCCATGACGGGGGTCAAATTCAGATAGCAATTCAACTATTTTTTAAAAATTTGCCGTTATTATGCTCAAACAGCTTGTTGCTTGTACCTTGAAAAGCTAAATAACTTTTACCGAGTATTTTAGTAATTGCTACAATCCTTAGAAGCACCTCGTGCACCAGTGATTCGTTTCAGCGTTAATAACTCTTTGGGCAGCTGCATCTATAATTGTACAACACTTTAACCTTTGACTGAGATCTAGCCAGGATTTTTGAGCCTGAATATGATTTTTAGAAATTTCGTGACCCTTAAAGTTTCAATGATGTGCTTCCAGCTTTTAAAACTTTCTATTGAAAGGGAACTTGACATACGGCCGTAAATTTTGCAGCAAAAGCAATATATGCAGTAGCCAGTCTCTTATAACTTGCTCTCCATTTCTTAAAATTCAAGAATAGTAATTTGCGCTAAATTTTCGACCAGTGCCATCAAGGAAATTTGTAATTAAATAATGGTTTAGGTGGACCTTGTACTAAAAAAACTTCTTTAGGCATCTCCTAAAATTCTGGGTCACAATGCTGGATCTGTACCTAAAGTTTGTACAGTGCATTCCGTGGGTGGTAGGGTGGGGTTAGTTTGTAGAGGTAGAGTGCCACTAGTACTAGCCAGGGTGCCTTCTGTAAGTACGAAGGGGTGTCACTTGGTAGGCTGCCTTCAGCCGCCCTGTTTTGCCGCCTCGGAGAGGGGTCGGAGTTGGCCGCCTCTAAAGCGGGCCCTGTGACAAGGTCTCTGCCAGTAAATAACAATTTATGTCAAATGTAGAGACCATGTAGTGTACCACCTCTGCGACTAATATGTCAGCACCATAGATTTATGAAACCTCTTTGGTCAGCACTAAAAAGTCTTATTGCTATACGCTATCTTCATAAGTTTATTTACTTTAATGTTTCCAAATATTTATAAAACACAATCATACCTGTTATAAATGTATTATAAGCTTTTTGTAAATTAGTTTAATAACAGTTATGTGCCTAGGTTCATCATTGTTTTATTTTTATTTACATATGAGCCGTTTACATTTTATATACGACGCAGTGATTTGATTTAATCCTGTGTATATAAAATGGGTGTGGTTTCACTTTGTTTATGATTACAAATTAAAATGGAATCCATACATATTCTACGGCATTGAAAATTGTAAACATGCACATTTGCCGGAGGAAGGGGTGAAATTATATTGACAGGGGTATTTTTACTGTAAACTTACATAAAATACCTACACAAAACAAACGGGCCCTCCGAAATATTAAAATTTTAATAATAATTTAATTAGTGGAAGTAAAATTTGTTTTTTCTCTAGAAGGTGCACATCGATGGTAGTAGGGTCATCAACAGTGCCATTTTACGGAAGCATTTTAAGGCACTTTTTGAAGATTTACTTTTAGTTATGAAAGTATACGCCAAGAGAAGCTCAGATCAGAAATATGGCGGCAGCAGACGCTGGAATCTAGCTGTATGCCTAGTACAGATCACAGCTTTTGTCATTTCCTAACCTAAATACTTTTAGTGGGGTAGAGTTGGTCAAAAATAAATCAAGTGAATTCAGAATTAAGAATTATTAATTATTGTTATTCCCGAAATTGATATAATTTAGTAATAATTTATAATGTTATGAACTTTATTTAAATATAGACATGTAGACATATTTGGGTGTAAGAAAAAAATGATATGGCAGTAGAGCAGAGCATTAATATCATGTCATTAAAGGGAGAAGGTGATGAGTTTGTTTTTAAATATCCTTGGTGGTTCTATACAAAAAATTTTGCTAAATAAATAATCCTTGTTATTAAACGAGGTGTGTTAATCGGCCGTTTTAATAATAAATCGAATTAAAGGTGCATATAGTCGATTGGAATCTGAGACACCCTACATTTTTTAACACTAATTGCATAGTTCTTCTCGTAAACCTATATGTATATAGAAACCTGGTGCAACATAAATAGTCTTAACAACTACTTCAAGTATTCAAGAGGGTTTGAGATTACTTAGATAATCACAGCTTAGGCAAGTTTACCCTTAAAATTTTCAATGTCATTGACTGCGGAATGACTAGGTAAATATTTATTTGTTTACATTTTTAAATCATTCTGTAATGTATAATACTTTTACATTTTAGGTTATTTTTAACACTATGTTCCGTAACATATTTTGTAATAGATCGGTTAAGCACGGTTCTTTCATTTAAAGAAAATGGCATCTCGCTGTATTCTCGCCTCATTACAAACAGTGCGTAAACTCTATTAACATAAACTTTGCAGTGTTGGGTTGGACATAAGTGTGTGAAGCGTCCAACTACAACCGATGCTTATAAAATAAAATAAACATGAAAATGAACCGCTATAGGAACTTTGCACTTGTGTACATCCGCTTGCCGTCTTTTTTCTGTTCTGTGCTTGCCGTATGTATCAAGAATCAGCGAGCATTTTGTTCCTGACTAACGCTACAAAATTTAAGTGAACAGAATATAGAGAAGAATTATTTCAGCTGTATTACTGAAGTTTGCAGTAATACTACCAGTGTCATATCTATACATGGAAATTGTTTTTTTCTTTATTAAATATCAGTTTCTTGCATATTACGTAAATTTAAATGGATTAAACAAACACTAACAAAAACTAATAACACCAGTTAAAGAAAATAGAAACTGACAGACTGTTAAAAACATACTGTTGTTTTAGGTTAATGGCAGATAAATGTATTGTGTTCCAAAAAGCATGCATATAACATTTATCACTATTATATTTCATTAATTTTTATAAACAATACAAATTTTATAAAAAGGGTATCTTATTCTTATGGAGTTATGATATTACACCAGTATTTGCAGGACATCACAACTTTTGTTAATCATACAAACTTGTTACATTTTTACGTAATACTAACAGAACCTTAGTATGCGCCGAATATGGAACCCGTAATTTAGCACTGATAAAATAAATTAACATAAAAATTATAAATTTGTGTTCCATATGATTTATGAAATATTTTTTTTTTCAATATTACATAAATACTGTTTCACTTATATGACTCTTACGTAACAAGGAAGAAATATTTACCACATAATGAACATGTTAAATATAGTGGGCACAAATACGAAAGTAGGACAAGATTTTGTTATAAAACAAAGTTCTTTTTTTAAATTTCATTCAGTTACATAACTACTACAAGTTTGGTTGTTTGGAATTTCACAGGATACATGTTTAATTCCTAAATTATTAAAATTAACCTTATTTATTTCATTTCTTCTTTATATTTAATTTTAGCAACGATTTTTTGGAACACAAGCTCCATTTTTTCTTAAAAATCCTTGTCTGCAATAACACCTTAGGATTTCCTACATACAGCAATACATGCACCTGGGGGTGTTTGTCCACAAGAAAGTGCTGCGCATGGTTCACACTCTTTTGTACTCTTCATTTCGACCACAACCTAGAAAATAACATATTGCATGATTTTAATAAGTTTTGTCGATATAAATCGAGACATATCTGTTTGTATCGACCTGGGCAAAAGTTGTTAGAGAAATGTTTGACATTAAGTAAGTGCAACTCGGTTAGTTAGACATTGTAAGTGCAACTCGGTTAGTCGCTAACAATGTGCAACTATAGCCATTATTCGATTATTGAAATCATTTGATTGTGCCCAGCACTACTAGCGAGATAAAATTTGATTTAATGTGTAAACCTTTACTGGTGTGAAAGTTCAGCAGATTATTATTTAATGTGTAAATTCTCTACGCGGCTTAAGATATAATAATAACAATAACTTTAAAGAAACAAAAAAAACTTTTGTATTATGATTAAAAAAAAATGGTTCAACGTTTACATAGAAATAAAAGATAAACACACTATTAGGCGACTTTAACAATCATTGAACTTGTGTAAAAATTTTTACAAAATAGACGATACGCATAACTGAAATATATTTCACACACAGGTTACTTAATATCATGTAGGCACACTATACTTATAAATCAGATAATGCGTAAAAAAAATTACTAATGTTCCTAATAAATCAGATATAGCTAATTTTGATTGAATATTGTTATCAATGTGTGTTGACATAACTTCAAAATGGTTCAACAGTCAGCTGTTTTAAGTTTTTTCTAATTTTTGCTTTAAACCTCGAAATGATTTAACCGATCCCAATCGTATCAGACTACAAATAATATTGAATGCCGTGTGTCCCAAACTTGATGCTCACACATTGCGATCTCGAAAACCATAAGAGCTACGGTCAAATGGGATATGTTTTAGCAAATTTTATGCTGATTCCAAATTGTTTTTGGATTTTCCAAAAAAACGAAAATTTTGTGATTTTTCTTTTTGGCTGTAGCGAAGTAATCCTTGGTCAGACAGATTTTAGACTTTTACATTATTAGGATACTTTTTGGAGACTAATATTTTGGTGTAGAAACGAAATTTCGATATTCTTTTGTTTTCGAAATATCTAAGGTAACTTTTGTTTTTTTTATGGAAGCCATATTCGTTTTTTCAGATTGCGCTTAAAAAGAGCTTTCAAACGATGTACACATGCTGAGGAAAAATTATTTTTCAAGGGACTAATTTAAGAAAAAGTTATCCATTGATTAACAAAACAAAATAGTAGGCAATGGAAAATCAAAGTTATTTTGATTTCATGGTAAACCTAATACGATAAAAAATATTATAAAAAATAATAGTAATTTTAAGGTTACCAGTTTGACATGTTTAAATAATTTTAATTATCTGTTAAAATACTGAACATAATCGATATGGAGAAAATTTTTTAATAACAGTAAATTAACATAACAGAAGAAATGATAAGTAAAGAAGTAAGAAGATTTAATAAAACTGTTCAATATGATCTCCATTTAGCTGAATACATTTTTGGCATCTACGCATAACTGAGCTTCTGCTCTAGTTAGGCGTAGACGTTAGGCTTCTACTCTTCTGAGAGTATTGGTATTTATTGTGCCGAAAACGTCCCTAACTTTGTCTTCCAAAATGTCGATAGTTTTCCGGGCTATTACAAATCATACACTTACATTTCACCGTACCCCTATAAATAAAAATCAGGTGTGGTTATATCAGGTGAGCGGGAGGCCATAA